>CM062296.1:756486532-757015543 GCA_031216915.1 Pictodentalium vernedei
TAGAATAAACTCTTGTCAATCGAATATAAAAAATCTAATTATCAAGAAATTACTCTGACATTACCAAAATTTGTTCCTTTTATTGTTATTTGCCCTCTCTATATCCAATAGACATTTAATCTATTATATCTTGTTTGACAGAGCTCCATGAGCTCTGTAAAACAAGATATAATAGAATAAATGTTTGTTCAGTTATCAGTAGAACACAGAACAGATCAAATACTTTTAACTGAAAACTCCTGTTATTTGAATAATTCTCCCTGGCTGTTCATTTATCAGGGTTCCATTGTCTTCATGATAAAATTACACCAATGCAGTACTGATATATGAAGAGAAAAAAAAAGATCCTTCTGTGGTTACTGTTTTGGACATCATCAAAATTTTCAATTTCTTATCAACAAGCAACATTAGGTTTTTTTCTCACTCTGAACTTTTTACGGTGTTCCTCAACTTCTCTAATGAGATGCCACTGGAATAAGCTGATTTCACTTGACAAATGATGCAAAAGTCTTTGATGAGACCATTTGATTTTTTTATTTGTCTACATATAAATTATAATGCTCAACTATGGTCAATGATTAAAAATTCTAAATCCGAGCCAATAACTTGATGCGGCTTCAGACATTTTGCAGGGATGAAATAAAGATTAAAAAATCTGAAAGTAGCCTCACCTCCTTAAATGTATTTAAATTGTTAGTTCGAAACAAAATGAAATAGAACGACATTTGAAGAGAGAAAAACTCAAATTTACCCGAAAGAATTTGAAAATTCTCCTCCTCGATTTTGTTACATGGCTAAATATTGAAAAATAAGTTAGGCTACTAAGAAAAAAAATATTTCTCAAGCACCTCCCTTGTCATACAATAATTGCTAAAAAGTTCACTTCCAGACTTGTTAAAATTTTGCCGAGAGAAAAAAAGGAAAAAGAAAAGGAAAAAAAATTAAAATTTTTGTTTGAAATACATGTGTACGCAGCAGTGTTTTTTTAAATTGTTTTTCTGGTCACAAAACCAAAATGAAATTACTCCCAGCAGTTGTGCTCTCCGAAAGAAAAAATCGCTTGTGCACTGAAGAGGTTAGCCTAGTTTTGTCAATACAACCATGACACAAATTTGTGTATTTTTTCAGCTACATATTTCAACTCTTTCTCTTTAAATTATTTTATTTCAAACAAATGCCCAGAGAAAATCAAAATAAACTGAATAAAACAATGTTACTTCATAAACTTGTTTTTTATGAATGTAGTAAGTATTCTTCCAGTGACAGCGTGATTGGTTTGACACCTAACATTTTACCAGCTGAACTTGTTTACAAGACGTTTCCAACTGAATTGTGACATTCAAAGAAAAATCCACAAAAGTTGTGTTGTAGCGACTTTCAAATGAATAAATAATCCAATAAAAAATTGGGTATAAATGTAGCTCTTGAGCCAAAATTGGGTGAGGCAACTCCCCCCCCCCCCCCCCCCCCCCCACTACCAAGAAAAAAACAATGCTGCACATACTGCACAGACAACAAAGAATTTCCCACATTAAAATAGACCAATGTACTGGGTAAAAAGTTGTAAAAGGTTACTATACAGTATCACCAGTGGACTATTTGCCCCAAGAATTTCTGGCCACAGGAAGAACAGAGCAGTTTTCCTGTATAAAGGCTATGCATAGTCTGTCAATGATTTACAGGTTGGATGCTGGTTTAAACATCCCCTTATCAAAATGTCAGTGGCATTGGTCAAATCCCTGGACCCCACCCAAAAGAATCCTTTTCTTGAAACCAGCCCCAATGAAACTTATTTTTGATTCCTTGATCAACAAGTGATATATTGAAAAGTGTGGTGTTCACTGAGCACTTGAAACACGTAAGAAACAAGAAATTCCATTGGCTGAACTCTCACACAATTTCACTTATTCATATTGAATATGACTATCCAATCAGCATTTAGAACACAAACGAACTTGGTTTGACTTTCAACGATTGCTACAATATGAAAAACGGAACTACAAGTGGAATGGAAAAGTGTTGAATACCAGAAAAAACAGACTTGGGTTGCAAAAAATAGTAAAATTCGGAAAAAAAACAGCCCCAGAAATTCCTAAATTCTGGAATTCCGTCAAATTTCAGAAAAGTTTCATCTCCAAGTACAAGTCTTGGCTATTTATATAAGCTGCCAAGACTCGCAAAGAAACAAATGAAAAGCCACAGGATGTCAACTGTCAAAAATGAAGCAAAAATGTATTTAAAATTTTTAAAGGCCCTGAAGGAATAACCTTTTACCTAATAAATCAAGGGCATCTGCATCTGCTCACGTAATTTACAAATTGAGAAGTCAAAAAACTTCCAACAAAACCATATTGTGTGACATCCTCATTGGAACTAGGGATCACATGATGTGGTTTTGTTGAAAGTTGGTGAAAAAATTTGAAAAAAATAATTCAAATAACAAATTTTGATAATGTACACATGGGGTAAATGGTTAACCGTTTACCCAACGTAACAGCCAAAACTGGCCAGCGCTATTCTAAAAAATCGCCCATTAATTTTCATTCTATTTCTCTCAAAAACATTGGTTATGATCCCCTTTTGGATTCCAATGAGGGGTCATAACCTATGTTTTTGAAAAAAAAAATGAAAAAATGAATTATTCAAGATTTTTGTTTGCAAGTGTCGTCTGCTTTTCATGTTAGGTAAAGGGTTAAACAAGAGGTAGGGTTGGGGGATTGAAACGTTACTCACTTGTCAAACAATTAGAGAAAGATTGCCTGGAAAATAAGATTTTTTTTTTTTTAATAGCCTTATATTCAATTCGCTCATTACCTGTCTATTGCATGTATCTCCTTTCACACTTTTACCACTCTGCGCAGAGGATGATCTTTTCGTTTTTGTAGGCAGCATTTTCAAAGACTTTCTTAAACTTGCTCTTGATTTGCATATACTGCGCTTTGGAGTATCGCTTCCTTTCAGGAGTTTCTGTGATATTCTGTTTGATTGATTAGACAATCTTTCACTGGACAATGTTATTTTGGTTTCTGACTTCATGGATTTTAAAGTGTTTGGGGTGTCTGGAGTGGCATCTATTGGTGGAGTTTCTGTGATATTATAACTTTCTGCAAGCTTTGTCCGATTGTGTGAATTGTTACTGCCATTTGAAGAGGCCACAACCTCATAGGCACTAGCTTTTTCTTTCACATTCATTGAATTAAATCCATCAATTACTTTATTTCTCAATGGTGTACCCATTTTTGGTGTTCCAAATTTACTTTGAGCAACAGGAGTGTTGAATGCCGATCGATTCAATGTACTTTTAGGTGTCGCAAACTTTGAGTCTCTCAACCTTACAGCAGTGTTTGGCGTTTTAAAAACAGGAGTGGGAACTTTTGAAATGTTTCCAACTGCCTTACAAATATTTTTCACAGGTGCTTCACTTTTTTCAGAGTTTGAATTTTTGGTGCCTTTATTTCTTTGTGATTTAGTGTTACGCTGTTTACTGGCATTCGTTGCAGCAGCAGTATTTCTAGAGGCAGCTCTTCCTTTCCTAGTCTGCCTGGGTGGCGTTGCTGGTTCTTCTTCAACATCAGCATCTCCATCATCTTCTTGGACTCGTTTTCTTAAAAGAAAAAAATTAAAGTGAATATATGAGGGAAACAGAAATTTTTTGATTTTCAAATACTGAAATTTCCAAGTAAATAGTGGAAGGAGGATTTTGTTTTGCTTTTAATTTTTTAAAACAAAATCCAGATATTTATTTATTTATTGGTGTTTAAGGTCACATATTTCTGCACAATGGCTAATCATGACCAATAATACAGATAAGAAATATCAATGAATTCGTCTTGATTTTCTTGCATATTCACTTATAAACCAGGTTAACTGGTTGAGGGCTGTAGTACTTTTGGGGGTCTGTATCTGTTCAGCAAAATTTGTTTTATTACAAATTATTGGAGTGCCCAAAGGCACTCCAGTAATCTGTAATAAAACAAATTTATATAAGGCCATTTAAAAAAGTCTATGTTCTCAGACACAGCCCACATCATTAATTTCCGCTGTGACAAAACTTTTTAATACAGAGTCCCAAAATTTTTTTTTTTTTAAATTCTGCCAGGTCAAAACAATTTCCCTGGGCAATAAGATCGGAATTTTGAGCACTTTTACCGATACACATTTCTCTGTAGTATTTCAACTACCTGTTCCTGTTTTCCTCTGTGTTTTCATGCTACAAATTTCTGACTATTATATAAATGTTTTCCATGTTGGTACATACTACAACTTTTGAGGAAAATGCCGCCATTATCTTTTCAAATTAGTGCTGGACTGAACAAAATTCCGCAATGGAGCATCTTTGGCATGTCGTCAACAGCCAAGTTGATTGAAGCATTTCTCGATATATTTGTTAAGATAACACCATTCCTGAGTTTGAAAAAGATTTCTTCCTGAAATGTGAATATACTTTTTTTAGAGTATCTTTTTCAGATTTCAGAATAAAAAATATAAAGCCTACCGCCCTCATCAAAAATTTGAGGCACAATTGCCTGAGAACACAGACATTTTTTTTAATGGCCTAAACAAAATATATATTATTTGCATTTGCCTGAATATGAAACATGAGCAAGGAAAATGTTGGCTTTTGCTCTGGTATGGTCGTGCGATGACTCAGTCCACGAAGATCTTATAAACAAGATGAAATAGATTAAATTCTTACACTGAATGTGAATGAATGAAAAGTTTCAGCGTGCCGAAGGCGCACAAGGGCAATATGGGATTGAAATCCATTGCAATCTGAATAATTTTATTTTCTTAGGAATCCACGAGAGTCGAAACGAGGGCCAATAATCTTATTTGGTTTGACTGTGCACACTGGCAGTAGGGTGGTGGGGTCAGACTCCCCCGAGAACCTCAAACTGGAAGGTGACTAGGAATTGTGCATAACTACAAGAATTCTGCTATGTCTTAGAGACATGGGCATATTTTTGGTAATACTGAAACCGCAATTTGATGGCTGAAATGAATCTCCTCTGATCACCTGATATCTCATTTTCCAAGGGTTTTTTAACCCTTGAAGGCCTAATTCCGACTTTGATCACATTTCTTGAAACAAAACAGATGCCCCTACATGCAGTTTTTGGGTTAACTCACAAGTTACATTGTAAGCACCTTGGCAGTTGTTTTAGACAAGTCTTCGGCATTCGCTGTCTATGTAAGCAGCAAAGACTTGCCAAAAAAAACAGCAGCAAAGACACACGATGTAGACTGTCAAAGTCAAAAATATGTAAAAATTATAAATTCATAGTAATTTGTATATTTTTATACTTACCAATGGCCCAGACTTAGCTGGTGCTAAATCAAAATTATCCAGGACCAAACACAAATTTTGCTCCCCAATCTCAAAAATTTGCATGTAAAACCGAAAATTGAATGTCCAATGTGGTCCTCCATACATTTGACATCTGTGCATGCGCAGTGTCCTGGAAGCACCGAAATTGGCGCCAAGTATCATTCTTTCTACAGTGCCTGCTAAATGTTATAAGCAGCGGGGAGGTATGAGTGCTCACTCATGGAAAGGCCATCCCCGTCTGGGCCATTGGTAAGTATAAAAATATACAAATTACTATGAATTTATAATATTTTTACACAACAACCAATGGCCCAGACTTAGCTGAATAGTAAAATGGCTGGAGGGCCTAGGACATAAAGGAAATTCCAATTACTCAATCACTTCTTAAAGGATATGTCTTACAGGAGAATAGGAGAGAACGGAATTACATATGTCTTTCTCATTTACTCGAAATAAGACATAACACCAACAATGTAATTGAGCATTACATAATATAAAATTCTCCATTTTTAATGCCAGCATAACCCATTATGCTAATTCTGTGAAGGGAAGCCAATATACAAAGATAGTCCAGAGAATGAGACTCTTTACACTCATTTAAAAGTGCCCGAGGATTGTATATTAACGCTCATTTGACACATGACATATACAAATGCTTCACACCGAGCTACACTTTAAAAATATTACATAAATGAGACATAATAATTGCTTCCACTGAGCTATACATTAAAACCATCCCAGTACCAACTCGGAACTACTGACACCAGAGGAGGTCTTCCCTTGCTTTTCACTATAATGATGATATTAAGGGAAAACCGCCTCCCCCCCCCCCACCCCTTTTTCTGGGTCACATAACCGCAGAATGAAGAGAGCAGCGGAACAGCGTTTCTGCTGGAACGGAAAGCCTAAATAACTATTGCTGTAATCCTTTAGTGGATGACATTCTGAGCAACAGATAAAGGACCTAAACACCTAAGGTCGCCAGAGATGGACTCTACATTTCTAAGATAACACTTTGTAAATGTAGAAGGCTGTGTCCAGTACGCAGCTTTCATGAGATAAGTAATGGCTATACTGTTAGAATAGGCCCAAGAAGTGGACAGCGCTCTAACTTCATGCGCTGATATCTTATTAACAGAATGCTGATCCGAAGATAGATTTTCATAGGCAATACATATTGCCATCTGAATCCATCTAGCAATAGACTGAACAGATATATCTTTTCTGTTAGGAATTAATGATAAAAAGAAGAGTTTTCTTCCTTTTCTAATAAACTCTGGTCGGCGTTTATATATGCGCATAGCCCTGACTGGACACATCAAAGGTCTATGGTTGTCCGTAAACGGCAGAGCCTTTAGGATAATAGGTCCAGGCCATAAATTTGGAACTTGATTCTTAGCCAAAAATCCCACTTGTGTAGGTAAAGTGATGGTATTTCCAACACTACGGTAGTGAGATTCGTCAACGGATAAAGAATGGAGTTCACTAACTCTTCTAGCGGAAGTAAAGGCAAAGAGAAATGCTGTTTTATAGGTCAAGAATTTGAAGTCTACGACGTCCAACGGCTCAAACGGAGCTTCTTTGAGCTTCAACAGAACCCAAGCTAAATTCCACTTCGGAATTAATCCTGAGGGTTCTAGGTCTATTTAGAGAGAAATTTCTAACTAGTTTGGATAATGAAGCATTAGATCCAATCGCCAAGCATAAGTGTCTGCTAGCATAGACCTATAGCCCTTAATAGTACGGGCTGCAGTTTGAGAATGTCAAACAGGCAGACCAGAAAGTTGGCAATATCCGGTATGGACGGATCATAAACATCTATCGACTGATCCTTACATCAACGGAAGAAAACCTTCCACTTTTCTGCGTAATTCAGCGAAGAGGAGGTCCTCCTGCAGTAAGAAATTGTGCCCACTGCTTGTCCTGTAAAACGCTTGCCGTGCAAGAAGGACCGCACAATGGAAATATGTGAAGGTTGAAACCTTGCGGGTTGTGATGCTGTGCGCGTGACTTCCCCTGATAAAGACGGTCCTCCTGCTGAGGAAGCTTCCGGGGAATGTCCCATAACAGACACCTGAGTAGATTGATCCATGGTTTCTGTGACAACAGAGATGCGACTAACACAGGGTTGCTGCACCAAATTTCAAAACGAATTCTAGGAGTTTCAAGGATGTTTTTAGCGCTCTTTCAAGGAATTTCAAGGAGTAAAGCGAATAAAAATCAAGGATTTTCCAGGAAACTTGAGGAAATATTTTCCACTTACACTCAAGATAAAACTGCATATATTTGTGCATAACAGCCTTGAAATACTTTAAAGTATTTCAAGGCTGTTATGCATAAGTATATGCAGTAAATACAGTATATGTACCACATGTACACACAACAGTAAAGAGATACACAGACAAGCCATCCATTTAATTTATTTATTGTCATTCAAGTTCATATCTCTGCACAGTGGCTAATCATGACTGCAACACAGATATAAACTCAAATTTATACCCATGTTGCCCATTCTAGAGGACTTCTACCCCAAGCACTGGACGGTTACTGAAACCTATTCTACCAGTAAAACAGGGCTTGTTTACCACAGTTAACAAGCACTGCTTCACTTACAGGAATTCCCTCAGGGTTATTTTGTTGATTTATTATCCCTGCACTATAAACTACATAAACATGAGCTGAAACTGTACTATCACAATTGCAACTTACAGATGATAAAACAACACTGAAGGTTTCTTTCAGCTATCTTAGCTGAAAATCAGAAAATATCAAGGGAGCTAAACAAAACAATACCACTGCTAGATATACATGACTGTGTATAATGTATATGTAATAGATGTATTGACTTCTGAGAAACAAATACAAGACCAGAGGTTCATGTATGAATGGTGCATAGAAGTCAAAACTATTTTTAAATAATAATAATGTAGGTTGCTCACTGTCATTTTACTAAGGAAATTTCTAAATCCGTCTGTATTTTCCAATTATGTACATGGATGCTCGGAAGAAACAAATTATGCTAAAATTTAAATTCCATGATGCTGCGTCCTCCTATTACTTTCACATCTACATTGATATTCACAACTTTGAGAACAAAAAGTGTATTTCCTTGAATGATTGAAAATAAAAATTTAAAACTTGTCATTTGACTTTAGGCTTTCCTCTTCTAAACACTTTATTCTGTCATGAAGGTTACTAATGACATTGATTGGGATCTTTCTTTCTCATTTTTTACATGCTTTGTCGATATCAGATGCTATCTCAGTGCAGATTCTCCCATATTCGCAACGCTGAAATTTTTCAAACACAGACGACAGCGTGCACCATTTTTGTCACCAGCAACCGGCTCCAACCATGTGGCATATTCTTGCTTTTGCAGCCACTGTTCTTGGAACTTACACTTTCCACCTGGCATTTCACTTTCAAATTGAATCACTTACCAACTCACGCAGTCAAAATGTTAACAAAAACGTCATAAAAACAGAATGTACACTTCGTTTGGCTGAAACCATGCAGTCATTAATTTTCGGAAGTTATCGTTTGTTTCCGTCGAAGGAAAGTTAAAAAATTTATAGTAATTTATATATTTTTTATACTTACCAATGACCCAGACTTAGCTGGTGCTAACTCTAACAAAACCAGGGCCAAACACAAATTTTGCCCCCCAATCCCCAAAATTTGCATCCAAAACAAAAAGAAATCATGTCCTAAAGGACCTCCATACTACGCCTCTACTGCGCATGCGCAGTGACGCAGACGTCCCGAAATTGGCGCCAATTATCATTCTTACTGGCAGTGCCTGGTCAGCGCTATGTACTCAGCGGGGAGGCAAGAGTTCCCAACTCCAGGGAGGGCCATCCCCGTCTGGGTCATTGGTAAGTATAAAAAATATATAAATTACTATAAATTTTTTAACATTTTTATACTGTACCAATGACCCAGACTTAGCTGAATAGTAAACAGGCTGGAGGGCCTAGGACATAGAGGAAAGTCCAATAAGCTCAACTATATAGTAAAGAGGTAACCCCTTAAGGAGAAAAGGAGTATTAGGCTTTACATGTATCTTTCTTATTTAATATTAAATTAGAAAGATACACTACCCTTAATAATTGAGCACAATAACATTCATGTTCTCTATTAACAACCAGTATAACCCTTATACTAGAGATGGACAATATACCGAAAAACCGAACCGATACCGAGATCATGGGGACACCGAAAAACCGAACCGACCCAATCTTTGAATACCGAAACCAACGGTATTATCAATTTTCCCTGTGCATTCGCTATTTATAAGGCCTTGATGAGGATTGATAGCAGTTGAAGTGTTCATTTTCTTGAAAGAAGTGACTGATTTTATTTTTCAGTTTTGTTAAGCCTTAAGGACCAGGGCAGTTGTACTAAATTATCAAAAGACTTGGCTAGAAATCACTGACCAGATAATTTTACTACTGTCATCAGGCCCACGTAAAGATGACATCTTCAGGACACACATTCTATGATTACAGACGCCTTAAGTGGAGTTTGAAAAGTTAAGGCGTATTTATAACAAGTCACCAAATTACTGTCGATATGATCTGTGTTGACAAAAGAATGACAACGTTGAGCCCATCAACAATGACATATGTAGCACTGTGATAGAATGACACAAGAACAACTTATTCTGTATTTTTCTGACATGAATTCCCCTTTGGTACTATCAGTGAATCTGAAGTCACATAACGAATACCGAACCGATACCGCGGTATGCCCACACAAAAATACCGAAACCGATACCGAACTCAAAATTCCGATACCGCCCATCTCTACCTTATACTAATTATTTTTAAAGCAAGCCAATAAATAAAGTAGTCCAGAGAATTGAGACTCTTTATAGTCATTTAAAAGTGTCCGAGTATTGTATATTAAAGCCTGTTTGACACTTGACATATACAAATGCTTCACACCGAGCTACACTTTAAAAATAAGACATGAATGAATTTAAACATTAATATTACACTTTAAAACCATCCCGGAAGCGACTCAGAAATACTGACTTAGAGGAGGCATTCCCTTGCTTTTCACTATAAAGCAGGTGACCTAAGGGAACACCCGCCCCCCCCCCCCCCCCCCCCCCCTTCCCCTTGCCCTGGGTCAAATAGCCCAGAGCGAAGAGGGCAGCCGGACGGAGTCACTGCCGGAACAGAAAGCCTGCATAACTATAGTTGCAACTGTTTAGTGGACGACATTCTGAGCAACAGATAACGGACCTAAACAATGCAGGTCTCCAGAAATGGACTCAATATTTCTGAGATAAAAATTCGTAAATGTGGATGGCTGAGACCAATAAGCAGCCTTCATTAAATCTGTAATAGCAACACTATTAGCATAAGCCCAGGAAGTAGAAAGAGCTCTTACTTCATGAGCAGAAATCTTAAGCACAGACTGCTGAGAAGAAGATAAATCTTCATAAGCAGTACGGATAGTTAACTGAATCCATCTAGCAATAGAATGGACTGAAATATCCTTTCTATTAGGCATCAAAGACAGAAAGAAACGTTTCCGTCCCTTTCTGATAAACTGAGATCTCTGTTTATAGATACGTAATGCTCTAACAGGACAGAGTAAAGGCCTACGCCCGTCTGAAGACGGAAGAGCCTTAATAACAATAGGTTCCGGATATTTATTAGGAGCCTGATTCTTAGCTAAAAAACCCACGTTAGTAGTGAAGGTGATAGTATTCCCAACACTACGATAATGAGAATCATCCACCGATAGTGCATGAAGCTCACTGACTCTTCTAGCAGAAGAGAAAGCTAAGAGAAAAGCTGTCTTATAAGATAAGAATTTGAAATCTACTGTCCCAAGAGGTTCAAATGGCTTTTCCTTCAATTTAAGAAGAACCCAAGCTAAATTCCACTTAGGAATTAATCTAAGAGTTCTGGGTCTATTTATCGAAAAGTTTCTAACCAACTTCGATAAAGAGACATTAGATCCAATTTGTAAACTATCATGATGTGCATAGGTATCAGATAACATAGATCTATAACCCTTTATAGTAACAGGCTGCAGTTTGATTTCGTCAAACAAGTATACTAGAAAGTTTGCAATGTCTGGTATAGAGGGATCGAATATATCTACAGAATGATCCCTACACCAGCGACGAAAAACCTTCCACTTAGCCGCATAGTTTAGCGAAGAGGAGGTCCTCCTACAGTTAGAAATCGCGTCCACTGCTCGTCCTGTAAAGTGCTTGCCATGCAAGAAGGACCGCACAACGGAAAAACGTGAAGGTTGAGACCTTGCGGGTTGTGATGGAGTTGGCGCGATTTCCCCTGCGAAAGAAGATCCTCCCGTGGAGGAAGCTTCCGCGGTAGGTCCCACAACAGACACCTGAGTAGATTTATCCACGGTCTCTGTGGCGACAGAGATGCTACCAACAGAATCTTGCATTGAGATTGTTTTATCTTTAGCAATACTTGTTGAATTAACGGCGCTGGAGGATACGCATATCCTATCATTCCGTCCCAAGGGATCGACAGAGCGTCTACTGCAAATGCTCTTGGATCCGGACACGGAGACACATACGTCTGCAACTGATTGTTGAGATGTGTCGCAAATAAGTCTATCATTGGCCGTTCCCATTGGTAGCAAATCTGATTGAATACTTGTTTGTTGAGAGTCCACTCCGACGGCAACAAGCGACCCTTTCGTGAAAGGGAGTCTGCTAGCACATTCAGACGACCCGGTATGTGACGGACCGAAAGAAGAACGTGATGTTCTAACGCAAACAGAAGGATTCTTTCCGTTAGATTGAACAACGGAACTGAATGAGTGCCTCCCTGATTCCGTATATACGCCACTACTGTCGTATTGTCTGATAGGATTTGGACATGAGCATCGTGAATAATGTCCATCCAGTGACGTAACGCAAGCCAAATTGACATCATTTCCTTGATGTTTATGTGCTTGCACAGGAATTGCGGATCCCAAAGACCCTGGCATCTCGAATCCGTTGGGATTAATGATGCACCCCAACCTGTTTGACTGGCATCCGTCATAACGGTAAAACTCGGATCCGGCAACTGCAGCGGAACTCCCTGAGTTAACCACTGAATGTTTGCCCAAGTCTGAATCTCTTGTTTCACTTGATCTGACAAGAGAACGTCTACATCGAGCGAATGAATTTTCACACTCCAATTCTGAGTCAGGAAAATTTGAAGAGGACGTGTGCGTAACCGCCCCATCGGAATGAGATCCGCGGCGGCTCCGCACAGACCTATCAGTCTCATAAATTCTCTCGCCGTGACTTTGTCTGCGTGCAGACAATAGCGAGCGTAACAACTGACTAATTTCGCTCTGGTTAACGGCAGACGAACGAGATTGTTGTGTGTCTCGAAGCTCATTCCCAGATGAGTGAATGACTTGGACGGCACCAGATCCGACTTCTCCTCCTTTACTATAAAACCGAGATGTCGGAGCAATAGAAGAAGACTCTGAACATCGTTCTGAAGCGTTAACTCGTTGCCGTACCTCTGAAGAATGTCGTCCAGGTAGGCCGATGTTACCGCAGACGAATGAGCTCGGAAGTAGATCATTACCGAGTTCATTACCCGAGTGAAAGCCCAGGGTGCTAGATTCAATCCGAAGCACATCGCCCAGAATTGATACACCACTCCTAGGACTGCGAAGTGTAGATACTTTCGGAATGTCGGATGTACCATGACGTGAAAGTACGCATCTTTGAGATCTATGCTCGTTGCATAATCGTTCACCCGAATACTCGCTCTGACCGATCGAATCGTCTCCATATAAAACTTCGGAGCGACGATCAGCTTGTTTATCCAGCTCAAATCTATGACTGGACAGCTTCCTCCGTTCTCGCTTACTATCCGCCGTCACTGGGTGTGCATCTATTATGTTTATAGTGCTCGCATCACCCAAAATTTCCTTTTGGACCGCATCGGACGAACCCGGCTGCCGAACCATTCGGTGAATGGACGCTACACTGGGCGAGCTAGCGGACGACATTTGTCTAATCTCCATGAGCACTTTTGCCGCTAGCTCTGAATTCATTTGTGACAACGGACGCACACTTGAAGAAGATAACATCACCCTGTTCTGGTTCCTCTGAAATAGAAACTGAGAGAGTAGAGTGACCTTGCGGAGAAAGAGCCGGAATCGCACTTTCTCCAGAAACAACATATCGTGACACACGTTTCCAATGTTTCTCATCCCAATGTTCACATATAGGACAGGGATTAATGCGAGAACACTGACTACAATTAATACAATGATCATGAAAGTCAGAGGAAGATTTCTTCCTATTACAATTTGAACAACGTCCCTTCATTGTGAAAGAACAACAATAAGTCCTAGTTACTCGCAAAAACCCCTGACACAAAGATACATAATAACATGATCCATTAATAAATGAAAAAACAATTGCAAAACAAAATAATTTTGAAAAAATATTTTTTCAGCGAAGCCCAAGTTGCTGAAAAGTAACGTTGAGCCCCGATGGATCCGATGGCAAAGTGTGGTCAAAAATTTTAAATTTATATTAAATAATTAATGAGACACTTTCGGATAATACAAATGTATCTTAAAGTGAGATAAACTACAGCAAAGGCAAACAGCCCCCCTCAAAAAAGGCTGTTGCCAATGAAAAAAAACAGTGTAAAAACACCAGAAAACATGACTCCAGGCACTGAAAAAACTGGCCCGGAATCAGTCATCAATTACACTCTATCTGATGCAAAACAGAGACTCCCAGGGGAGAATCTGTAGAACATCTGATGGAAGATGCAGAACACAAACGTTATACACCCATGGGTGAAAACGTAACTATGGGGAAAATAACAGAAAACATTCTGTAACCAAGCAACTCTCCCAGGAAATTTTAGAAATGAAATTTCTCAAAACTGTGCCAAAAGCATGGGAGAATTGCAAGGGGGGACTTTAGAAGGCTAGGGGAGAGGAAACACTGAATAAGCAGTGCAACAATTAGCAAGAATGACAACAAGAGGCCCATGCCTCGAAAATAGGCAACTTAACATAATTTCATCAAAAAATTTTAAGTACAGCCCTGATTATTTTTTGTCACTTCTTTTTCCTCTCCTCCTTCTATCCTCCTTAGAATCACATTTTCTCCAAGAATTACGTGTCTGGCATCCTTTAAACTGAGATTTACAAGCACAAAGATCAGTGAGATGTTGACTGATGAAGGGCCAAACAGAGAATGATAATTGGCGCCAATTTCGGGACGTCTGCGTCACTGCGCATGCGCAGTAGAGGCGTAGTATGGAGGTCCTTTAGGACATGATTTCTTTTTGTTTTGGATGCAAATTTTGGGGATTGGGGGGCAAAATTTGTGTTTGGCCCTGGTTTTGTTAGAGTTAGCACCAGCTAAGTCTGGGTCATTGGTACAGTATAAAAATATAGAGTAACTTAAAAGACTGCACCTCCGACTTCGTTTCCAGGAGTTTCAAGGAGGGGCTTCAAATTCAAGGAGTTTCCAGGTCCTGGGGAGGGGATTTTAAAATTCAGGGACTTTCAAGGAATCCAAGGAGGCGCAGGAACCCTGTAACAGAATCTTGCAATGGGATTGCTTGATCTTTAACAAGATCTGTTGAATTAACAAAGTTGGAGAATATGCATATCCTATCATTCTGTCCCATGGAACTGAGAGAGCGTCTACTGAGTGCACTCGAGGATCTAGGCATGGCGACACGTTAGTCTGCAACTGATTGTTGAGGTGTGTCACAAATAAGTCTACCATAGGTTGATCCCACTGGTAGCAAATCTGTCTGAACACTCGCTTGTTGAGAGTCCATTCTGAAGGCAACAGGCAACCTTTCCGAGAGAGCGAGTCTGCTAGTACATTCAGACGACCCGGTATATGACGGACCGATAGATGAACTTGATGTTCCAGGACAAATAGAAGAATTCTTTCCGTTAGTTCGTATAACGGAATCGAATGCGTGCCTCCCTGGTTCCTTATATACGCTACTACTGTCGAGTTGTCCGACAATATTTGAACATGAGTGTTCTCTATAATGTGAATTCATTGTTGTAGCGCTAGCCGCCATATTGACATAATTTCTTTGATGATTATGTGCTTTCCTAGGAACTCTGGGTCCCAAAGACCCTGGCCCTTCGAGTCTGTCAGGTTCAGGGACGTGCCCCAACCTGTTTGACTCGCATCTGTCATAATCGTGAAAGCCGGATCTGGCAGCTGCAGCGGAACTCCATGAGTTAACCACTGAATGTCTGCCCAAATCTGAACTTTTTGTTTTACTTGGTCCGTTAAAACAATACTGGTCTCGAGCGGATGTGTTTTCACACTCCAGTTCTGATTAAAGAATATCTGGAGAGGACGTGTGCGTAAGTGACCCATCGGAATGTGATCCGCGGCCCTTCTGCACAACCCAATCAGTCGCATAAATTCCCTCGCTGTTAATGCGTTTGAGTGTAGACAAAAGCGAGCATAACTGACTAATTTCGCTCTGGGTAACGGCAAACAAACCAGATTGTTGTGAGTCTCGAAGCTCATCCCCAAGTGAATAACGACTTGGACGGAGCTAGATCAGACTTCTTCTCGTTTACGATGAAACCGAGACGTCTGAGTAATAATAGCTGACTGTGAACATCGTTCTGAAGAGTAATTTTGTTGTGGTACCTCTGAAGAATGTCGTTCAAGTAAGCAGACGTTACCGCAGACGAAAGAGCTCCGAAATAAGACATTACCGAGTTCATCATTCTTGTGAACGCCCAGGGTGCTAGATGCAGACCGAAGCACATTGCTCGAGACTGATATACTATCCCTTGAACGGCAAACCGTAGGTACTTTCTGAATGCCGGATGAACTAGGACATGAAGTACGCATCTTTTAGATCTATGCTTGCCGCAGAGTCGTTCACTCGTATGCTCGTCCTCACTGACCGAATGGTCTCCATGTAGAACTTTGGAGCTACGATAAGTTTGTTTATCCAGCTCAAGCCTATTACCGGTCGGAACGAGGAACAGGTGACTGTAGAAACCTAAAGACTCTTGGTTCTCTATGACCTCTATTGCATCCTTTTCCAAGAGACTTTACCTCCGAAAAGGAGAAACACTTTTTTACAGGATTTGACGGAAGTTGTGTCCAATGTGGACTTCGTGTTAGCGGTGGTTTTGCTCGGAACGATAGCCTTAGGCCGTCCAAGATGACACTTCTCACCCACTGATCTTCCGTAATAGTTGTCCAGTTTCTCACGAATCTTGATAACCTTCTGCCAACTGGGACGCAATAGAGGTCCTGACCATCACCTGTAGGACCTACGAGAGGAGAAACCACGCCCTCCCCGTGATGAGCCTCGACCTGCCGGCTTGGGGGGCGTCTGACCGGTTGCCGCAGCCAGACCCACGCCCCCGACCTGAGTCGCTAAATTGACGATTTTGAGAGTAATTATATGAGGATCTTTTATATCCTCGTGAGGAGTTCCCTTTGGACGATTTCTGTCCCGAACCTCCAGCTTTACTCTTCTCTGCTGCTGCGGGTTTATTTGATGCTGACTTCAGTAGCAGAGTATAAGACGCTTTCTTTGTGGCTTGGTCGTAGACCAAAGAAAGCTTGTCGTCAAAGATATTGTGTCCCGATACCGGAGTGACTCGAAAAGAGTTTTCACCCTGTCATCTATCAAAGATGTTGACGCAAGGGCTCCATCACGTCTAATTAACTCCAAATTAGCCACTGTTAGGGCGGAGTTATATGCGGTAAACATTATAGCCCTGGAAAGAACTTGTAAAGAGGTACGAACGTTCTCAAATTCCTTCCCATTGAGACGTTGCGCCATAGCTCTCGTAAGGTGATCTGCATAAGACATAGCGTCTAAATTCGCTCTGTTAGAAGAAATTGCCATCTCAATTGTATCCGAGCGAATTGTGAATGACAGAGGTAAGGACATATCTAGGTCCTCAGTCTGCTCATCCAAACACAGACGAACTCTCTGAACACCTTCCCTTACCGTTTTAAATGGACGTGGTCCAATAAACGGTACACGTACGAAAGATGAAGGTAAAAAGCTGCCTTTTTTCTTTCCACTTGAAAGATTAAATATGGCATTGTTGAGAGCAAAAGCCTGTGACACCTGTTTAGACTGCACCGGAAAGGAAAGGACCTCCTCCTTTGACTGGATAAAGCCAGCGTCTAACGACGCTAGCAGCTTCTTATGAGCGGTCGCAGCAGTCTGATTCTCAGGAACAAATTCTGGAAAGTATTGATGGATAAAATCCATCGCTACCATATGTTGTTCCTAAAGAGAAGGGTCATTTTCTTCCATATCCCTTTCACCATCCGATGGAATCAGATAAGATTCACGGTCATCAGCCTCTTAACGTGCAGGTGACTGGACCGACCCAGCGCCATCCAACAGCTCGTGTTCCGAGGCTGCTCCTGTACCTGCTGGGATGCTGCGATAAGCTGTGCAATTTGCGACAGCAAGTCCGTTACGGAGGCCTGAGGAGCAGCGGTCTTTTGCTGCTTGGCGGCCGGCTGCTCCTAGGACTGTGTGTCCGATATGGCACTTTTCGGCTGACGTCCGATGAACGAGGCCTCGTTTCCTTGGCTACCGGATGGTGTGACTTTCTAGACGAAGAGATGTCCTTTCTCGGCGATGCAGGCTGGATATCCGAAGTCACGTAGCCAAGGTGCAGTAGTGTGTACTTAGTAGACGAAGAACAAGCCATAATTATAGCCGACCCTGGCTGTATATTTGACAGAGCGTCCCGGACAGGAGGCGTGGACATAAGCTCCGACTGATGCAAGTTCCGAACTACAACATCTGGCCCCAGATGTTGTGAAAGAGAGGGGGGCCCTCTCGCTCACGGTCCTGTCAGACCTCGCCAAGCTTACTGTCGAACTTGCTGGCTTCTTCCTTTCCGTTGTCGCAGGGTGAGCCTGTTTACATATTATAGTGCTCGCTCTACCCTTTTTTGTCTCCTTGACCACAACGGACACACTCGGTGTCATAGTGTCCACCTCTTCACCGGTCGAGCTAGCTGGCGACGGGGATCAAAAACCACCAGTGGTCCAATAAACGGTAGGTAATATTAAAGCAGGGCTTGATTTAATCTGAAAATTTTGAATAGCAATTTACTATTCACCCTGGAAAATTGATTAGCAGTTGATCCAAAAGCACTTGAAACTTATAAATCTTGAATAGCAAAATTCAGAAATTGGAGAGCAAAGTGCTATGCTAATCCAGTTAAATCGAGCCCTGTATTAAAGAGCACTTTAGCCGCTAGCTCTGACTGATCTAATTGCGACAACGGATGCACACTTTCTGACGACGTCACGAAAACATCACCAATTTTCTTGTTCCTTTGAAATAGAAACTGAAAAACTAGAGTGATTCTGTGGCGAGAGGACCGGCATTGTCCTCTCGCCACTAACAACGTACCATGACACACGTCTCCAACGTTTGTCATCACAATTGACACAAGTTGCACGGGAATTAGTGCGAGTACACTGACTACAACTGCTACAATTATCATGTGAATCTGAGGAAGACTTCCTCGAGTTACAATTTGACCAAAAAGCTTTCATTTTGAATATAAATAAGTCAACAGTACTCGCACCAACTCCCAATAAATGTCTGAAAAAGAAACATAATAATATTAATCAAAACAATAATTCGAAAAATAATTAAAAATAAAAAAAATTTCGAAAATATTTCGACATGAGCCCAAGTTCCCAAAGGGAATGATGAGCCCAAATGGATCCTAATAGAGCCTAAGTGTGAACAAAAAAATTGTTCTTCTCCAAAAATTAAAGCTACACTACTGGAATATAAAATGTATCTTATAATAGTCCCAACATGGTGAATTCATAGGAAACTACGTGTATAAGGAAAGCATTGTCAATGTAAACAACGTCAAATGAAAACTGGAAACTAGACTCCAGGCACTGAATAACACAGCCCGAAATCAGTAACAGATTTTAAACTATCCGATGCAAAGCAAGATCTTCATTAGAAGAAAATACGATACATCGGATGGATGATGCATGACCAAAAACGCCTAAACACCCCTAGGGTGAGGACGATACCATGGGGATACTCAGTATAAACATTCTGTGAAACACATTAAACTCCCAAGAAATTTACAAAAAAATTTCAATAAAAAAGGCCAAAAAGCATGGGAGTTTAACTGGGGGACTTCAAGGATGGATAGGGAAGGAACACTTAACAAACAGTGGCAAAATCATTAGCAAGAATGATGACATCAGGCCCATGTCCCGAAATTGGGAAACATGAAATAATTTTGTCAAAAAATTATAAAGTTACAGCCCTGAACATTAAAAACCACTGTTTCTTCCTTCCATCATCCTATTCTGTCCTTTGATCCACCATAATCACCATTGATCTGTGTCTGGCATCATTAAAACTGAGAAAAAAGAAGTCAGTTTGTTGTTATCTGACAGAGGGCCAAAAAAGGAATGATACTTAGCTCCAATTTCGGTGCTTCCTGGACACTGTGCATGCGCAGATGTCAAATATATGGAGGACCACATAGGACATTCAATTTTCGGTTTTACATGCAAATTTTGGGGATTGGGGGCAAAATTTGTGTTTGGCCCTGGATAATTTTGAGTTAGCACCAGCTAAGTCTGGACCATTGGTTGTTGTGTAATAATATCTCTAGGCCCAGGGTGAAGGGAAAGCATCAATTTTTGAATACATTTCAGGTTCTTTACAACAGATTTTTAAATTTCATTACTTTCAAGGAATTCAGCAAGTCGCTGGGTATCCTGAGATAAAATGAACAAAGGTAACCAAGTAAAAGTTGAGATTAAAACACTGCTAGAACACCTCTGTTGAAATCTAAAAAAAAAGAAGACAGATCACGGGCCTACCACCATTCAACCTACGTATGTAATTCTTCAAGCAATTTGTTCAAAATGACTAACCTTGATTTAACTGGAATTATTTCAAACTCATTATCTTGAGATTCATCCAACACTTCCACCTTCTTTATTCTTTTTCTTCCTCTTTTAACACCTGGTGTCTTGGGAAGCAATTCAACATCAGGTCTACAAAATTAAAACCAAATATAATCAACTTAACTAAAAATTCTTTCTGTTGAGGCCAAATGGTTGTAGCGTTTTTAGGGTGAAGATTCAATGGACTTCACTCAGGTAGCACAGTTCCGTAGTTGTTGGTAGCTCTGGATCGGAGTATAGTACCTGTATAATACGGTATCGAATGATTATTGCTGTTGAAATGGATGGCAATAGGAGTGTCTCATTGGTGTTTTATGTCCGCCAGGTGCTCTTGGATGCGGATGTAGAAATGTCTTTTTGTTTCACCAGTGTACTGTTTGTCCCAGTGGTGACAGTGCAATAGGCAAATGCAGTTTCTGAATATGGGTTTGTTATTCTCACTAATTGTGGTAGTGGGATTAGTGCGCCACCTTTTCATTTGGCATTTTTCTGTATCCGACATGATGACAGTAGTGTTACTAGGGCTGGAGTTGAGGCTGAGAGTACTAATGGAATCTGTGGCCGTAATATAGTATAGGGGTAATTTTCTAAGAAATGAATATCAATATATTCCCTTCTGTATTTGATCTCATAAATATTCTCTACAACTAAGAAATATACCTGGCATTTATCATACATTCAAGCATGGGCGCAGATCAGAGGTGGTTGGGGGATGACATGTAAACAAAACTTCAAATCAGATCACTCGCCAAGTTGCAAATTACAGTACGTGTCGAAATAAGTTGTTACGTTTCAATGAACTATGCATTTTTTTAACACTTGCCTTGTTAGTTGGTATCGTTTATGTCCATGTATAAGTCACACTTTTTTACCTGGAAAATGTACTGTTATAAATTATGCATACGTGCACCAGGTAAAGGCAGTTTCAATAGCACCGACAATGCTTGTGTAGGACAATTTGAAAACAATTTGCGCTGCAACCTGCACATTTGTTGTATTTTTATTGGTTTTTCCAGAACGTCCTCATGTTCAGGAAAAACCAACATAAACACAACAAATGCGCAGGTTACGGCGCAAATGGTGCTCTGATTCTGAAACTATGAAGTTTCAGTCACAAACAAGTGTTGGATTTTCTTGACAGGGATGAAGATATTGGGGTGATAAACAAACAACGAACAAGAGCACCGTTGAGGCGTGGCAAAATACGCCCGTTTTTTTTTTTTGGTTGTCAAGTACAATTTAGACATGTTAACAGCATTTAGGTAATAGAGTAGACTCCTGTTAATTGAATGAAAATTTTGTAACATGTCGAAAAATTTCCTTGATAATCAGTGATAATCACCAAATTCCCCATGTTTATAGACATATTTGGCCTCAGTGCATCCAATACAGACAACTAATCTATTATATGTTTTTGTCTGAGCTCTATGAGCTCTGTCAAACAAGGGAATAGTGCATCCAATACAGACAACTAATCTATTATATGTTTTTGTCTGAGCTCTATGAGCTCTGTCAAACAAGAGAATAAATGCACAGTTTATCTCTAGAATACAGGAAAGTGACAAAAATCTGTTAACTGAATACTCATATTAATTGTATAATTTTCATTGGCAAAGTGGCTATTCAACTAACAGGGTTCCACTGCACTGTTGACAGTGCAAAGTGCTGTATCTCATGTAATGGGGGATACACAAAATAAAAATACAGCTTGACATGTATTTTGAGGGTAATGTCCCTCAGTTTGTACAGCAAGGAGACTAGGTGGTGGACCATACCAGATATTATTGAAATGTAAGAACTTTTGACGGAGTTCTGACCAAGAGAGTGAGAACATATGTAAATAATAAATAAAAATGGGCCACTAAAGACGGAAATCAAACCCAACCTGTATTTTGTTGTACTAAATCCACACGCCATATTTAACTCATCTCAAACGATTACAACTAAAGTTATCGTCCGGAAACAAGAACTTGTGCAAAATTCTCATAAATAAAGGGCCATAACTCTACTAAAAATGGGCCGCTAAAGATAGAAATCGAACCCAACCTGTATTTTGTTGTACTAAATCCATAAGCCAAATTTAACTCAGCTCAAACCATTACAACTAAAGTTATCGTCCGGAAACGAAATGTGTCCACGGACGGACAGGCAGACGGATGGCGAGACCCTTTACATAATACGTCCCGTTTTTCAAACGGGCATATAAAAACAAATAAATGCGAGTATTTTTTAAATCTTTAATAATGATTTTCCTTTATTCTTTTATCTTATTCACCATGCGATAACTTGTGAAAACTATTTCCGTTGCATCCCAAATTGCCCCAAATTGGCAAAATGTAACTTGCAACTAATTCTTGTTGACTGCATATATTTGAAAATGGGTGTACGACTTATAGTTTTATACATTGGCTTTAGGCAAAAGGGAGGAATTCCAAGTGTGAGTTGTGGGTGCGACTTATTCACGGACATTTTGGCTTTATGTCATTTTGGGCGAAGCGTCACAGACCATAAGGTTCACCTCTGTCTCTCTTCAGAAATGGAATAATGCAACAAATCAGCGGCCAACCAAAGTGTTATTATATACGGTAAGTAATCTTGTATTTTTGTAGCAAAACGGGCCGACTAGTCGACTTTAAGTCGATTACTTCCAGCGACTAGTCGACTTTTGAAAATAGCTAATCATTTCAGCACTAGTTGCAATCAATTCAATAGTTACCTTCCTGAACTGGACGTTTTACACTGGACGATTTGCCCATCCCTAATCAGAATACGCAAAGAATGTTTGTTTAATTATTTTTTATTTGATCAATTTTAATGGAAAAACCAAAATAAGTATTTCATTGTCCTTTGTTATCTTTTTCACTTGCTGGTATACACTCATCTGATTCGGGGTCATCATTATGTCAGTTCATCTGTCGCTATTAAATTGAGTTTTCAATGTCACAAAATATACAGTTGAAAACAGATAATATTTTTCACTTTTCAATTTTTTTACCATCAAATGTATTCGCCCTGTCATCTATAACAATCCATCTCATTCTATGTCCTTCTTAAAACATGTGTAGGTCCTAAATTGGAAGTTAGGATAAGAAAATGGGTACAGAATGAATAAGAAATAAAAATAGCTTCCCTGAAAGGTCTTTGGAACCTAAAAGTAGATTCCATGGGGTTCCCAGACATCAAATACACGGAACCTGTTTTAAGGTTTCGCAAATTTCTGAAATCTGCATGCCTGTTAAATTGACCCCTACCCCCAATTTATGCATAAGCCAAAGTCAAATAGTTTAAAAATTGGTAATGATTTGTTTAAGCTCCATCTCAGGAATGGTATGACCAGACCTTTAAATTCATTTATTTTTGGGCACACAGTTTTATCTTAATTTGGGCACATTAAAACCAGAAATAACAGTCTTATCCCGTTATGTTTTATTGTCATGCCTCTCTCTGTGTTTCTATGACCATATTATGATGGAAGTTATTCTAAAATGCAGAATAAACACAGAGAATTTATATATTTTTCTTGACTCCTTCATACCTTCTCTAATTTGGGCAAACCTGTAAAAGGCATGAAATTGGGGTAATCTGAAGGCCTGGGTATAATCTTTGCAACTATGACCAACAGCAAATGAGTCGAAACTCAATGGAGGTTCCATATATGGGTCGAGGTCACAAAGGACATCAAGTGAATTTATCAGAATTGCTGGAAATTGCATTTTTTGATTCCCCCATCAGGTCTGGCATTCTTTAGGCGTGCAGCACGCCTACTGCAGGCTTAAAAAAAATCGAGGCAGGCAATTTATTGCACACCTGCAAGATTGTCACACAGTCTGATGAGTTGTCATTGCCTATTATTATTGGAAACTGTCAGCTTCTTATTTTGAATTATGACATCCGTTTCGGCCAAATTCATCTCCTAAACATAATCAGGTCAGACAATCAAGCACACCAATGTAAACGGTGCTCCCTTTATCACTCAATGACATAATAAAAAAAGGTCTGCTTGCCATTGAACTGAAGTCACTCTATGAATACAACAGTGTGTTTTCCGGAACTTATTTCAACAGTGATTAATTCTCCCAAAAAAGACAATACTGCGAAACGGTGCTCTATTCAGAACCCCGTATTAATTCAGAGAACAAAAAGTTCCAGTTGGGAAGTTAACACTTGTGAATCCATGCACACTGCAGCCTACTGACCGGAACTTATCTTGATATGGAACAGTTTTAGAGGTCGTTTATTTTTCACTTTATGCTGTTCATTTCATGAATACGGCATCTGTATTTTGAGCACTATCATGTCGTGTTCCAAGTCAAGCCCATGGGCTTTGAATAAACAAGAGGAAAAATTATCAAATGACAATCTATTTCTTTCTGATTACGAATGAAGTAAAGAATGTGAGCAACTATTTCTGAGCTTTGGAAAAATCACATTCCTACAATTTTTCACACTTGTGAAATGGAAATAGCGACTGGGAGTGTGATTTTTCACAAGCCCGCATTTTTTCCCAGATATCACCGTGACTGTGCTGAAGACAGTCACTTTTTAATTAACTGGTAGAGTGCCAAATTATTTTTGGTCCTTAAAATTTCTTTGAACATCTTTGCCTTGTTACAATTTATGGGAGAGTGCCAGGAACTCTCCCATAAATTGTAACAAGGCAAATCGTAACAAATAAAATAATATCACTTCAAAGGTAATATGAAACACATGCACAGAATATCAAGCCTCTAAATAGTGGTACCGGCACTTAAGAAAGCCCAAATATGGGCTTCCAGCACTCTACCAGTTAAATGACACCTATTCTGCCATAGATAATGAGATAAGTTGTATGTGTCCAAATAGTTACTAATCAATAGTAACTATTTGGACACATAAGTTAGTACAATGGCAACTCACATTAGTAATAACTTCCAAGAGTATTTAAGCTAAAATAGCATTCCTGAACATGCACTAAAATTTGTGTGTGAAATTGCACTCCTCGGCAATCCAGGGGGGGGGGGGGGGGGGGATTTTTTGCACTCCTTGATTTTCTAGAATGCCAGGCCTGCCCCATCCCTCCACCCCCACCCCATGCACTCCCAAATTTCATACATGTATTTTTATGCTGATAAAAATAATTTCAAAAGTTCATATATGTAATTCTATACTCAAAAAAGTGGGCAAGGCTAGAGCTGTACAATACTACTGAAAATCTACTCGGTTTCGGTACTAAGATCATCAAAGGTTCATACGACTCAGGGCAGAAAAAAATCAAGGAGTTTTCAAGGACAAATAAGCATTTATCAAGCATCAGTTTTCTGATGGGATTGTCATTTCTCAAAAATCTCACCTCCATCTAAAATCTATTTCTTGCACAATTGGCTGGGTGCTAGATTCTGTTTGGTGGTTACAATTTATTCAATATTTATTATAAATCACTGGAGAGTTCCTGCAGCCTGCAGGCACTCTCCAATGATTTATAATAAAGTAAATTGATGTGAAGAAAGTGTCATATGCCAATGACTGCACACTGAGTCTGCGCAAAGAATATAAGGACTTGTTTAAAGTACTCTCTCTTTTCAGTTAAATTAATGGTGACTTTCAGCACTCCACCAGTTATTTCCGACATGCATGTTTTCTTTCCTCACCTTTTTAAAAAAAATTAAAACTAAATAAAATTGAAAATCTGGCAAAAGGTTGGACTCAAGCAAGCTGCAACAATAGCAGGAAAATCCAAGGACATTCAAAGAGTCTGACTGATTTTCAAGTACTTTTCAAGGGCATTTTCCGAATATTACAAATTCAAGGAGTTTGGCTAAAATTCAAGGACTTTTCAAGGCTGTGCGAACCGTGTCATGTACCAATTTACCGACCGTGCTGGAAATGCAAAACCGAGATTTTCAGTATATGAGTAAAATTTGATATAAGTGATACAACAGCTGACATTTTTACCACAATAAATTATTTCTTTTGTTTCTTAAGAATTGAAATCATTATGATGAAAACAAAAGTTTTCCACACAACAAGTACAGTAGCCTCTGTTCAACTATATTTTTCCATATGAGGACTCATTTCAAAACTTGAAAGTCTTGGACTGGAGTTACTGAAGCACCCGTATGTACACTTTGGAAACAAAATGTCCAGCACAGGTAAGTTCTTGTTATCCCAGAAAGAGTTGTCTGCATTCAGTTCCTGTTGTTGTTGAAGTTTATTATATTCGTTACTAAATTTGATATAAAATATTCACTTTAATCATTAAAATGGAAAACATCCTGACATAAGTGAATTTAATCCATTTATTTGCTGAAACGAATTCATCAAATACAACACATAGACTGATTATTAGATTCAATCATTCAGTGACCGTGATAAAAATAAATCACAAGCAAATGGCACAATGACATGGTAAGTGACCATGTGTGCTCGATTAGCTCAAACCAGTCCTACTAAATACCATAAACCCCCTCTAAATTGCACTTGCGTGGTGTTTTTAGAGAAAATATTTCATTTTCAGTATGTGGTAGCAATTTGCAAGCAGGATGAAACTTTAACTTAAGTTCAATAACAGTTTTGAATCAATTTAATATTAATATTGTTTTCAACTTAGTTTCCATGTGACCCTTACAGAGAAAATGAGAGAATGAGGTCAATAAGATTGAAATTTTACTACCCATAACATAGAAACTTATAATTAAAATATGGAAATAAAAAACTGAAACCAATACCGAAACCCGACTCGTCTCTTCAGGAAAAAGCCGAAACCCAAAGCAAATTTATGGCTCTCTAATGAATTCCCAAAGTTCATACATGTATTTCCACACTAATGAATTCCCAAAGTTCATACTTGTATTTCCACACTCAAAAAAAAGTGGGCAGATCCTAAAAATTCTAAATGGGTCAAACCCATACCTCGAGCATGGTATAATCTGGGCCTGGGACTAGCACGAATGATTGAAAATGCGCTGGATGTTCAAAATATGGGTCAAGGTCACAGGGGTGAGAAACACATCAAGGGAGGTAAAAAAAAAAAAGTTAAAAAATGAACATAACATTCTGATACGTTCCATGCCTTTTATCTAGAGGCCATGCAGACAAAAGTTATTGTTAAACTGAGACATGAAGTATATGTGCTTGTTTCTGGTTAGTACAGCTGAAGCATATTAAAACAATTTACCAGAATAAACACAACCTTCACATGAGAACAATATCATTAATCAAGATCTTCTTTCCCTAAAACCGCAATTATTATTTTGGCAAATATCTCTCAACGTTACTTTTAAACTCTGTTCATGGGGTATTCAGTTACAGTTAAAACTAGAAGTCCTGTCACGAACAGTGCGCTTATCTAGGTTTAATTGCGCGTTGGAATTGCGCGCAATTGCCATATCGAATGGCATCCAAAGCACGGCAGGTTCTCTTGATTACTCATAGCAAACACATGCAATGTTTCTGCCAATGGACCTCCGGGTTACCCGGAGGTCCATTGGCTGAAACATTGCTTGTACACAGGTCATATGTACAGAACTTGATAGCTTTACTTGGGCCATAACGCGTACATAAATGCTCATTTCAACGTGCTATTTGTGCGCATTTCAGGACAGGACTTCTAGTTTTAACTGTATCTGCGTTCAAATTCAATCCTAATTGCCAATATGAATAACACACAGTGTTTATGACTGGACAATACATGATGACAATAGGGAAAATGG
Organism: Pictodentalium vernedei; assembly: GCA_031216915.1. Taxonomy (NCBI): domain Eukaryota; kingdom Metazoa; phylum Mollusca; class Scaphopoda; order Dentaliida; family Dentaliidae; genus Pictodentalium; species Pictodentalium vernedei. The sequence continues at coordinate 756,514,512 of CM062296.1, forward strand.
GACACCAAATTGGGAAGGAATTTACCCTTTTCCCATTGGGAAAGAGGCCAAATATCGACACTGTGTACCGATTTTAAAAATAAATTAACCCAGATGATTGGCATTTTATAAGTCAACACACATATTGGAGACTATAATAGAAATATGAACATTATATAAAGGAATGAAATTAAAGCCCAGACAATTCAAATACAAAGCTCTTTTAGGAACCCCTTCTTTGAACAAAATGTGAAGCCTGAATACACACCTGACAAACGATCTCTTACATTCTTGCAAAATCTCATCAAGCCAGTTGAACTGTTCTTCCCATCTCTGTAAAACATCCTTGGTCCGGTTCCTAATCTGTACCAATACCATAACACCCAAACCATGGGTTATCATGTCTGTGTTTTTTTTGGACACCGGCATATTTGTTTGATGAGATCTTATTCACCTGTAACAAGGAATGTTTTCAAAGTAAAAAGGTGAATTTGTTTAACTCTTTACCTCAGTCAAAACTAGTGTTCAACCATTTACCAAAAATGACCTCTGACCGATTACCAGTTATTTGAGCTCACAATCAGCCAATTCCGATTACAATTGTAATACCGGCATTGCATCGAGGCTCAAAAGAACTACATTAAATGGAACATATTTGAGTGTTTACTGACTAACGCGTACAATTGAGCATACTTGCAGCAATTATTAGTGATGAGCCGATATGGATGTTATCGGTATTGCTGATATCCGATATTTCAATTCAATATCAGACCGATACCGATATTAGTTTTTTTGTGGCGACACAAGCTTGTGTATAAATAGGATGACATTCAGACAGGACTAACTAGAAATGGGGTTGTTCAGCAGTCAGCATGACTCGACACGCATCCCGGGTGGATCTCAACGTAACGTACATTTGTGATGTATCAAATTCAATATCATTTCCGAACCGACCCGTCAGTGAGCCCAGGCATGTGAAAAAAATGGAGGTGGGCTTATCCACGAATGAGACTGAATGTAAAATGAAAACTTGACAATGTTTTATGTGTTTGTTTTATTCATTTTTTCCATCGGAATCATCAATCAATCATTCGAAAATACATTTCAGTAGAAAAACATCAACAAAATCAGCACGAAATATAAAAAAAACATCAATGTTAACAAATGAGGTCAAAAACGCACGTGGTCAATTTGTTTTAACCTGAAACATATTCGTTCAGTCATTACATTTCCATTTTGAATTGTGTTTATTAAAAAGTATTTGAACTGTGTTTTGCATTACTCACGCAAGAGAAGGTGCCCCCAGTATTCAAAACTCCCATCCATTGTGAAAAAAACAAACAAAATAATCCATTCACATGTGAGCATTTACATGTACATGCATTGGTGGACCACTTCTCAGTGAATTCTGTTGCGTTCACTTTCTCCAAGTGCAAGATTAACAGGGGGCAGTTCGCAGCCAACATTGTTGGCACCGGATAACTATCTGCACTATCCATTTCCTAGTTACTGACGTATCGACACTGAACCTGGTTGTCATTGTCAAAGAAAAAGAAAATTGGCGGGGGGGGGGGGGGGGGGGGGAGGGGGAAGCAGACATGCAGGCAGGCCTATCTGTACAGGCCAATACGTTGCAAGATTGTCACAAAGAATTTCCTCACATTTTTTCATCATTGATTCTTTCAAAAAGCATCAGTGATGGAAAATCCAGAGCAAATTTCCTTGTGGTATCAATCAACGTATTTGTATTTTCACTGGTAGTGAATTGACCAATTGTTGGGGACGTTTTGACCAACTCTTGGGGACGTTTTGACCAATTGGCAATTGTTGGGGACGTTTTGACCAACTCTTGGGGACGTTTTGACCAGCACCTGTAGTGGTAATGCCATAGTGGTACTGCATTTACAAAAAAAAAAAAAAAAAAATTATGAATCATTGTCACTTGTCCGTGATCTGCTACCTGTAGAGTGTAGAAGTTGGGGGGGGGGGGGGGGGGGAGGGGGGCAGAGGGTTACAGAATTCTGCAATGCATTGATAAAAACACGGCACGTTTCATAAATAAAAAATCTATATTTAAACTGACTGCCCTGATGTACATAATGTGTCCCCATTGTTGTAAACAATATGGCTTTGGCTTTCCCTTGTTTTGTTTTCAAAACAGCCTTTCATGTAGCATGGATCAAACTGGATATTTCAACTCAGGGTATTAATTCATATTTATTTTGGAGTAGCTATTTTTGCAGAGATCACATCAGGTAATTTCTCAACTCATTTTCTAAAGTAATAACATGAACAATTTGGGTCACTGAACACGCTATCATTAATAATTTAAGAACTGGGAATTTCCCATTTGCCTTCAACATAAAGTTGATAAACACGAGGGCTGACAATAATAAATAACACAAAAGTATGTGGTTTGGTAATTTTTTTTTTTAGCTGAAAATCAGCTGAAAATGTGAAGAGATTAAATTGACAAAAAAACAACTCCAAAACACATTCAAATAATTTTATTTTGATAGAACAAATTTTCAAATTCATATAAGAAGCTGGGTCTACCGTGGTTTCTGAATGTCTTAAACTGAAAAGTGTAGTTGAAAAAATTTTCAATATCCTTCTTTAAATAAGCATTATTAACAATCTGAGTTAATTTATTTCTAACAATCAGAGGTAATTGACAAAATATTTCAGTTGTCTCCCTTTTCTTCTGCACTGTGTATTTTTCCAATACTCGGAACAGAAAAATGACAGTTTCTGAGGGCCTTCCAACAATATATCATGAAATATATCGCGCAGTTTGTTTTGAATTATTACATGTAGGTGTCTGGAATTTAATTTTATTATCTGTTTACAAAGTCGTCCCAAAACGAAATGAAATTAGGCAAATCAGTGTGGAACATTTTTTTTTATGCGTAGTTTAACTGGTTGAGTGCTGAAATTTTTTTGTTGTCAAAATTGGGTAACATGTCTTAGGCTTGTTATAATTTATGAGAGAGTGTCTGGAGACTCTCTCTCAAAAATAGTAACAGGTAAACTCCCAAACAACTAAATAATTTCACTACAAGACAATATGAAGCACATCCACAAAAAATAAAGTCTTAAAGTTTTGATACCTGCACTTCCAAATAAAGCCCAAATATGGGCCTTCAGCTCTCTACCAGTTAAAGAAGGTTATGGATCATTTCTACAAAAGGAAAGTACTTTATTTTATCAACCTACATGTACCATTACACTTTATGTGACCAAAATAGAATTTTGATTGTCATTCCCTGTTCATCAGAAACATTGCAATCTTTGGACCAACTTGAGTGGCCAATAACGGGTTGGCAGTGTTTACGTCATGCATACTGGAATCAAATACAAAACAAAAAAATTTGTTCCAGAACTTCTGTGACATATTTCAAAATGTTAAGAAATTTTTATCTTCCATGCAATTTTTATGTTCCTCAGCATGAGGAATGTACAAAAACATATTTCTCAATTAAAAAATACATTACATTTTTGCACATTTTTTTCCATTTTATTTATTTATTGCTTGGTGTTTTAGGTCACATACTTATGCACAATGGCTAATCGTGAGGAAGCTAGTGTACCCGGAGAGAACCACCGAGCATCGACAAGCAACTGTCAACTCAACATTCTAACTCTGTTCAAGCTCCGCTCAAACGGCGGTTGGAGACATGTGTACCATGGGGCATAACATAGCCTCTGTGTAACGCAGCTCTATACTGCCCCTTTCCACCCCAGGGTTTGAGTCCCAGCTTGGGAAGTATATAGCATCTTACAGACTAGTATGAACCTAAATCCCCACCACCCCACTACCTCTGCGCTAGAGCTGTGCGGTATTGAAATTTCAGGTTCGGTATCGGTATTGGTATTTTTTCGGGTAAATACCTCAGTTTTGGTACGCTATTCGGTATATGCATAGAACACTGAAAATAGTCGCAAACTGACCCGATTTCGCAACATTCAATCATATAATAACAACAGGTTCAGTGCTGACATCTCATCAACTTGACAAGTTACTGTGATAACTGATTAGTCTCGCAACTTATTTAATGAATCATTGTGAATCAACACACTGCATTGAGTGATTCATTAAATAACTTGCCAAGCTAATCAGTTGGCCTCTCTGTCCTTCGTTCATGTACCATGCCCCCCCTCCCCCTTGAATCGGGTATAAGAAACATATACGTTCTTCAACTTCAAGGCTTTTCAGTATGTTTTCACTGGTAGTAACACTCTTGGTCAGGCCCACCCCTCCCACCCCCATCCCATTATTTTTCAAAGTGACATGATTAATTAATGCCCACTGTCCAGTGAATGCAGTGTCCAATATCCAAACAAATATGCAAGTAAACTGAAGTAATTCAACTGTAATTAATCTCTTTATGATAATCCCAGGCCAGTTGTGAAAACATTGTGCACAATGCAATGCGTCAATGACATGGTGCCATCCACCTTTCATTGTTTGGGTTCATCCTTGATAAACATATAAAATAACATGTTTTATGACATTCACCTAGTTGCAATTATTGGGGATTTTGAGTGGAATCACTCTATCAGTGTTCACTAACTTCACTTCTGGTTCTTGGTTTCATACATGCTTCTGAAAATTCCAAGGAATCCACGATTTTCCATGATAAATTAGGGGGAATTTTCATTTTCAGTGAAAAAAAATTTACAAATCGATTATTAACTAATAACAGAAAATCATTTTCAAAGTATTTGCTGGGCCTCGATCGACCAAATGAACTTCGATAATGCTAACTCTGATGTCGTCTGCTGGTTTCCGTACATTGTTTTTTAATGTGTCTTAAAATTAAGGTCAATCACATCTTTTCCATGTGCGTGGGTGTGCAATATAAATTATTTATTCGAAAGAATATAAAGCAGATGATCGGGTGTTAAGGTTTGGGTGCTTGTATTTTAATAAAAAAAATATTAATGCTGAATTGAAAGAAATGCTATAAAAAAAAAATCGCAGACGTGAATACCGCTGTCAGAATTAATGTTTGCATGTCAAGCTGTCAATGCATTGAATTTTCAGAGCCAGTGGATTATTTCCAACCAAATGTCAACCAGTCAACCACCCACACAACCCCCCAATGTACCCTTTTAATAAATCGCACAGTGATTTCCAGAAAATATATTGAATCAGCCAGAATGTTGGAAACACTGGAACTGGGCCGTATTCCTTCAGAAACGGAAGTACAGAGTTAACAACTCGCCGTTTTTCTGCCATCACTTTTTTATTTCTTTTCTTTTTCCAACGTATTCGCAGCGTCTGCTGCCTACCTGTCACTTACAAAGTTCACATTTGTGCGTTTTTTTGTCAATTCGATCATAATATGCGGCCCACAGGCTTTTAGATTTACGATCCACCTTGATGAGTTGACTGTCAATTTCGCAGAAAAATACAATTTACAGAGTAAAGAGGTTTATGCTTCTTCCAGTGGATTTTTGATAAATTAGTTCATGGTAAAGTAATAAAATTTCATATCTGGTGTTTCCTGGTAAAGTGATTAAATTTCACATCTGGTAAGCCTGCAGCAGAGTGAGTCAGGACGAAATGAGATCCGTGAATATTTTTGACCAATCAGACGACTGGTCAGTCAGAAGAATTCCGAAGATAGCCTCTTTCAGGGAGAACCAGCATTCCTTTGTTCGCAATTGCAAAGATAAGTATACCATAATTTTATCCATCCGACATTTCTCACACCCACCCTCCCACCCGGTTTATATACATCTCAGAGCAAACTGCTCCGGTTATCTTGTCAGCTTGATTTCAGCTTTTATTCATCTGCTGGTCTGATTCCATGCTTTTCCAGAGTTTTTTCTCCACCCAAGTGGTTTTACCTCTGGTTTTTACTGCAGGAATGTCGATTTCTACCCACTTTGCGAAGTGGAAGGCGGTTTACACCCACTTTGCGAAGTGGAAATTGTTTTTAACAAGTATTAAACGTTATGTATATAATTTATCTAGTTTCTGTTTTGTCCAAATATAGTTATGGCGGTTTACACCCACTTTTCGAAGTGGAAATTGTTTTTAACAAGTATTAAACGTTATGTATATAATTTATCTAGTTTCTGTTTTGTCCAAATATAGTTATATTACATCTATTAATTACCAGCTAATAATAACCATATATTAAATAATATCAATTTTAATAAAACGGTAACTTATGTTGCCCGTTTCGGAATTCATCTTCTGTTTTATTCTGTTATTACCCTCACTGGTTGAAGCATAAATATAAATACCGAAATAAGCGGTATTTTGATTTGGTTCTGGTATCCCAATAATACCAAAACTGTACCGAAACTTTGGTATACCGCACAGCACTACTCTCCGTCTATTGGGAAGGTCAGATCCCACTGTCGGAGAAATGCAAGCACCACCACTGATTGTGAAAAGCCACTGAGAACAGTTCATTTCAAGACGGGCATTTTTGACAACCCCGGCAGTCTCATAATAAATTTATCCCATATAACACTCCCAGGGAATTAGAATTGTGTCACTATGTTCCTGGATATACCAGTTTACGTGGTATGCCCGATGCAGAGTTCTGGTACCAGGTCTGGTTTTTTCAGAATTTTGCATAACCCCTTTACTGTTCGCCTGATTTGAGCCTTGGTAACCCATTGTTTGTTCTCCTAAATCTGACAAAGGTAACCCATGACGTAACTTAAGGCTGGAACAACCAAACCAGCAATCCACCAGAGAGACAGCAATACTGGTGTCTTATACGTAAACTTCGCTTGAGGTGAAAAGGTTCGTTCTGTTATGATTTGCAGGGCTGCACGGTATTTCAATATATTGAATTTATTCAGTTTTGAAATAATACCGTAATCATTACCATGAATTTTTAAAATATTCGGTGTATTGAAAAACTCAATGTTACCACAATAATTAATAGATTCCACGGTTTATCCAATTGCCCACGTATATTGTTGCTCAAAACAAAACTAACACCATCGCAAAATCGCGTAATTCCATCAGGCCAACATTTCTTATTTTCACCGATCGCCGCAAACATATACAAAAGGGCAGCGACACGCAAAGATCTGATGTCTTAATAAAGTTAGTATTAGAATCTTGCATTTTTCTCTTTTTCTAGGAGAAAAAAAAAAAATATTCAATAATACCGTATACCGCAGTGTGCGATCTCGAATACCTCGGTATTTTATTCTGCCAATACCGTGCATCCCTAGTGACTTGTCAGCTTAACGACACTGCAATGGTGACCAGCATGATCTTTATAAAGGCTTTAAAAAAAGTTCATAATATCAAAGTCTGAGATCACTAAAAATTATTTAAAATCAGCCATGGAATGAAGCAAATTAATTTTGGTGAGACATATGGGGGGGGGGGGGGGGGGGGGTCACATTAGGCGTAGGCACTATCAGCAATTTTCACTGCATGAAAAAAAAAAGTTCTTTGATAGCTAATTTGATTACCTCCCTTACATTAGTTACCTCTCAACAATACAAAAATACACTTTTTAATATGATTCTGGTGACCTGTTTATATGTTCCAATGCCGCTTCGAATCGTGTTGGTTCAATGGCGGATGAAGGACTTCACCAAAAGCTGTGATGGCCGGGCCAGGGGGCGGGACCGTGGGGGTGCCGCACCTAGGCCCGAGTTTGCCAGTGTATTCATAATTGTCAACCAAATTTTGAAATTTAATCCTGAAAGATACGATTACCTCGCACCTGAAGCAGATATCCACAATGCACAACCCGTCTCTGGGAGAAAATAGGGGTTGGGGGGTGGGGGGTGGATGCATACCAAGTGCGCCGATGACTGGATTCGCCCTTGTGGTAAAATAATGTGATTGGAATGCTACTGATACACCCTTTAATGGATGTTTCAATGCATAAGGCAACTATTCAATGCATGTTAATTGCAGTTGTGACTCACCCCGTCAGGAGTACAATGGACAAGTCCAAGGGACCCCGATCCGAGGGGGGGGGGGGGGGGAAATGTGGGAAGCTACATGAAGCAAACCAGGACCCCCTTTCGTGTGGATGTGAATGAATCGCCAATTCTGTCTCTAGATGCAAGGAAATTTATAATTCAAAGAAGACTGCAGGCCACCTTGGTGACCCCCCCCCCCCCCACACACACACACACACATGCCCAATCCTATGCGTAACAAGTTGTTCAAATTTGCGATGATCGTTTGCTAAAGTATAATTTCTGGTAGTCGGAAGCAGGGGCAGGGAAGGGGGGTCAACCCTCTCTGAACGATACAGCTCCGCTCTGAAACATTCAGACAGGAATTTCAGCCCCCTGAGCATTACTTCCAACGCATGAACTCATGAGACAAACAAATTATCTTTTTAGAAATGTCAGAAAAGTAGTAACTGAGGGCAAGTCGGGTGGAGCAGTAAGGGCTCCAATCCCCTTTTAAAATGTTGCAGTCCTGATTAGTCTACGCTCCCAGCTTGACCCCCCCCCCCTCCATCCCCCCACCCCCATTATGTTCAGTGGCAAGTTCACACTCGGCTCGGTTTGAGTCTCCATTTTTCCATTCAGTATGTCAGAGTGAGACTATCTCAGATCCATGTAATTTTGTTCAAGGCCCCACCCTTTCAATTTATCGTCTGGGTCATGTCACACAAATTGTATGATTTTGTATCCTCACAATCGAACTGGCCAAATACATTTTTCGATGGGTGCTTTTACAAATCGGAATTATATTTACTTCAGAAGTATAAATTATTATTATATGCACTTGCAATCATTTCATGGAAATTGCAGAGATTTAGGTGTAAATAAATGTTATTGACATGGAATTCTGACACAAGCGATTTTTAGCTTGCCTTAACTGCTCACGTAATTTAATCCGGCATAAGCATTTTTTTTGCTCACCTACTTTCAGCTATTTTCGATGGTGACGGAACGTGTGTACAGAATATGCTGGGTACATGTGTGTGCCGGCCACTACATGTACCAGTTCCCCTGAACTTCTTGATCGATCTGACCACACTGGGGTGGAGGGGATAGTAAAGAATGAATACAGGTTCATTCATTAACATTTTATTAATTCATTTAAAATTGATTGGCTTGAATGCACTCGAAGGAGAAATTACCCAACCCGGTATTTACATCCTTCACTCTAATGTCAAAATAGCAAAATTTCAGGAAGCTGTTTTTTCCCATAATGCATCTAGAAATTTACACAATTCAATCTCGTTTGACAGAGCTCAATGAGCTCTGACAAACGAGATTGAATTGGTTAAATTTCTAGTTGCATTATGGGAAATTTTTTCTGTCTAAAATTTTAATATTTTGACATCAGTGTGCAGGGGGGTTAACTAAGTCTTTAGAAGATCTTAGTGAAGCAAAAAAAGTGAAAAAGAATTCAGGAGAGCAATTTGCTCGCCTAAGTAGGTTCCAGGTGAGCGATTTATTGCCACCCTGGATTTTTCAGAAATCCAAGCCTGTTCACAGGTGCGTAAAACACCCAAATCACGTATCGCGATACGATTTTTCATCTTCAGTATCAGTGCACACTAACGCGAAACTGCCAAAAGCTGTGTTGCGATTCACCGTTGTTACTGTGTACACATTAACATAGCAACCCATCCCTAATTAGCCTGACTGTCATTACCGATTCGGACTATCATATTTTTGTGGCAATCCGCGAAGCGATTTGGAACAATTTTCACACGTTTACGGCTCATCATTTCAAACAAAATTTATGCAAATCCTCAAAAACTTTGCATGAACTGTCAGGGATTTCGAAGCAACCCATTTTTCGTTTGCATGTTTTTCAATTCAGGCGATCTCCAGGCGAACCAAACGATCGTTCGCCTAAAAAAAAAAACAGACCTGGAGTACAGTTTTTAATCAACACTAACAAGGAGGAAATGTCATTGTCAATGACTTTCTTCAATGCCGCTCACGTGTTACTGTTAGTCAACATATTTTATTCAACAGAACCGATGTGAAAATTGATGCAGTTTAAGGGCCTATATAAGTAATGGAATTTTGCTTATTTTGAAATTCTCACCTCTCATATTCCTTAAATTCAGATTAAATATACACAAATTATACATCAAAATGAAGGTTGGGATGTATAGAACCCGAAACACATATGTAATCAACTCATAGAGTCGACTGTAGGCACCACTGGTTCCTGGAAGTCTGCTACCGTATTCGCACTAGAACTGATAATAAAATAATATTTCATCAGAACAACTTGTGGCCAAATGTGCTTCATATATCCAAGAACAAAGCTAGCCATTCAAAACACTTTCGAATACAGTGATAGGTCTGCATTTTGGAAAAGGACAACACTGTCTGCATTTTTTATTGAAGATGGTTTCCATGCTCGACAGACATGCGCAAATCACTCGTTACCACGAATTTCCATCAAAAAACAAAATCGTAATTCTAAGAAATTTCAACAGGTATCATGATACCTTGCATTGAATATGGCAACTGTGCAATCTCTATCTAATAACAGTATACTGTATGGAGGCGATCTTTTTCATTATTTAATTTAGACGGTGTTGTTTTTACATGCTTTTTCTGTCCAATGACGTCTATCGGAAATCGAAAGTATACTCATATGTAAACAAAAGCAATGGCTTTGGAATTTTCCCCAATGCAGCTCTGTCGCCGTGTTTTGAAGAATTTTTATCCCCTAGCTTTGTTCTTGGATATGTAAAGCACATTTGGCCACAAGTTGTTTTCGAGAAATATTATTAAATTATCAGTTCTGGTGCGAATACGGCAGCAGACTTCCAGGAACCAGTGGTGCCTACAGTCGACTCTATGAGTTGATTACACATGCGTTTCGTGTTCTATACCTCCCAACCTTCATTTTGATGTACATTTTGTGTATATTTAATTTGAATTGAATGAAGGAATATCAGAGGTGAGAATTTCCAAAATAAAATTTCATTACTTATATAGGCCCTTAACAAAAGATGTTCAAACTAACTTGCTTTTTATCCTCTGAAGATAACACAGTCCAAAATATAGTCAAGAAGTCTCATAACTTGCATTTAACAAGGTAATTCTTTAAATTATGGGGCACAAGTGACCTGTTATTGGCAAATTTACATCTGTCAAACGATCTAATTTTTTGAAACAGTGAGCTGTTCAACACAAATAAATCCAAATGGATAATGATAAGTATATAACTGTCTCCACATACAAGGAAAAACTTTCGGGAAAGTCTATTGTTTACACTGAAATACACGAAAATACAAAAAGTGACCCGTTATTGGCACACCAACTGTACCATTATTATTAATAAATTATTAAAGATGAATAGGCCTAATACCAATTGTCGGGAAAACACCAAACAATCGTCCACTGCACGAACGACTCGCATAAACATGGTTGTCACTAAAAAGTGTACTCCGACCCCGACCCCGACTCCGAAATTACCGACTCCAAAACTATTTCTTTCTATAACTCTTTTATTAATGGATCAATTATACTGAAATTCAACATAAATGTACAGAATTATGTGTAGTATACATAAAATCATATAAATGTTACAAAAAAAATTATGATTTTCATTAAATTGACTTTTATTGAGTTTTGGCTCACTAAAAAGTGTACTCGGTGATTTCATAGAAATTTCATTCTCTCATTCATATAATACATTCTTCCACCTAATTTGTTGCAGTATTAAGAATATATTTGTATTTTACGATATCTAATGCAAGATTTATAATTAATTTGGAAATTAATCATGCTTAAAATGGAAATTTATTCGAAGATGCGAATCGCCGACTCCGGCTTCATTTGCAGTTGAATGTAAAATTCAAACTTACAATTGGCGGATCAATAGTCAGAGGTTTTCCCGGATTGTGGTAAGTGACGCGGATAAGGAAATTGTTCACGACAATGATTAATGATGATTAATACCTGTCAGTAGCAGGGTAGTAGTAATTTTTTCGATAAGAAGTTGGACCCTAAGATTGTAAAATAATTTCCAGTGCTATATATCTCTGAAGGCATATAGTATCGGGAATTATATTATAACGATAGAGTCTATACCTGTCAGTAGTAGTAATTTTTTCGATAAGAAGTTGGACCCTTAGGTTGTAAAATAATTTCCAGTGCTATATATCTCTGAAGGCATATAGCATCTGGAATTAGTAGCACGGAAAGTCGTAATTTTTTCAATCAAAATTTGGACCCAAAGGTCGTAATACAATTTCCAATGCTATATATCTCGGGAGGCATATAGAATCGGGAATTATATTACAACAGTGGTGTCTAATTTCTCTTGGTGGGGGTGTTAAAAGTCAATTTTAGAAAATTAAAAAAGTTACAAAGTAATTTAATATACATGTAGGTGGTACAATTTAACACCGTTCAAACTTGAAATTAATGCTATCAGTGATTGAACTGGAAATATTAGCACACTGTATATGATACCAGCGACGACAAGTGGTGTTGCTACACTCCACCATGTCATCAAAAAGATCAGGAAGTCTACAAGCAACGCATGCCAACTCTAAGACAAATGTAATAGGCCTTCTCGGTTTTCTACCTGGTCGGACTTCGTGTGGGGAGTGGGCTCCGAAGAAACATACCCCTTACCCCATCCATAGCAACAATCACACAGCAGGCACAATATACAATAGCGGATACCTATCTTTCTCTCTACCTATAACTTTTCTAACTGAACATTCTCAAATTTTCTTGCAACACTCTTATCAAGAAGATGCATGGAAATGGTAGACAAAGCGTAGGAGGAATTGGTGCAGCCTACCTTTCTGCAACATATACAAGAAACCACCAAACGCTAGGCAAGGATTGAAACAAGCTTGTCTGGCTGGGGACGAGTGTACATTTGATATAAATAAACATTTGAATAAAGATTTAACAGCCCTTTTAAGAGCTTGAGGGTGTGTGTCAGTGAGAGTTTTTTTTTTTTTTTTTTTTTTTTGGGGGGGGGGGGGGGGGGGGTGGAGGAGGTCATTTGGAATTCCCGAAGAATAACCAGATACCTCAAAATCACATACGGCATCCTATCTCCCAGAAGGCTTGATGGATGACTCCCGGTTTTTCAAAACTAAACTGTTGGAGCTTTCTCCACTTCTTTTTTGTAACCGCTATGGTCATATACCGGGGCCGCTACCAAACCGGCGTTGCTGTTTGGTTTTCTTTTCTCTTCTTCCATTAAACTTGCCATTGCACAACATTACATTCTGGCTCGCCACCATGGTGGGACTCAAACCTCTACCATCGCCGAACTGGAACCGAATAGAGCTCGCTCTCCAATAGTTTTAAAGGCGTTGAGGGATTGAGTATTGACCATCTAACACTCCAACGTAAACTTCCGGGTATTCTAACCGCGTGCATAGCCCCCCTCAGACTCCATTTTGGGCAATAGGAAAGCTAGGCCTGTGTGATCCAAGTGAAATAAAATAAGGTTAACCGGGTCGCAAGGGATTTGTAAATCCCACATCGTCCCTGCGCGCCTTCGGCGCGCAAAAACCTTTCATTCTTTCATTCATTCATCACGGTCCAACAAACTACCTATGAAAAAATCACTTTCAACGCCTTCTCGTGCATGTTAACTGCGTCAGTTACCACAATCCGGAAAAACCTCTGACTATTGATCCGCCAATTGTAAGTTAGAATTTTACATTCAACCGCAAATGAAGCCGGAGTCGGCGATTCGCATCTTCGAATAAATTTCCATTTTAAGCACGATTAATTTCCAAATTAATTATAAATCTTGCATTAGATATCGTAAAATACAAATATATTCTTAATAGTGCAACAAATTAGGTGGAAGAATGTATTATATGAATGAGAGAATGAAATTTCTATGAAATCACCGAGTACACTTTTTAGTGAGCCAAAACTCAATAAAAGTCAATTTAATGAAAATCATAATTTTTTTGTAACATTTATATGATTTTATGCACAGTTACTGGAAGTTTTGGCTACAACCTCTTTTTTCACTGATAACAATGAAAGCACCCCGTCAGTCCTGACCCCATGTTACACATACAGATAATAATAGACAAGTAATGAAAGCCTATTTTGCCCTGACCGATACCCCCTTCCCAGTTCATTTGTGAATTCGTTCATTGAACAAAGATTCATCAACACAGTTTTCTTGTACAGCTACCCACAAGGTATTTAACGTCATGTTTATCATAAATTAATAATCAAATCATCAAACTACGGCTTCTTTATTTGCTAAAAAAAACTCTCCGTTCGACTTTTTTGCCCGCAACTCGACGCCATTAGAACAACAATGATGACGTAAGGTTTCTGATGTCTAAAAATATCGTCTAAAAATGATTGCGGAATACTGAAACGGATCAAGTTCTTGTCATCTGCTTTACAATGATAGTCGGTGAATTTTTAGACTGCAGTCGTATGTTTTATGCTATTTATGATAAGAAAAAGGAAGTACTTAGACGTTGGACATGTCTGCAGCAGTATCTGCGTGTGCAGAAAATGTGCAGCTAATTTTGCGGTTAGTTCAAAGGAAAAAATTAAATAAATAAAGTCTAGGCCTACCCCCATTTATACACCTCATTAGTGTTGCTTATTTCGTTCTCTCGGGTTATTTGACTTTGGAAATGCCCGCAATCTAGGGGTGGCGCCCAACATTCCCCCGATGTAGGCGTATGACCCCCACCCGCGGGAGCGGGGTTCTAGACAATTTATTTATTTATTGGTGTTTAAGGTCACATATTTTTGCACAATGGCTAATCATGCCCACAACATGAGTATCAACTCAACACCAGGGGTGAGCGTTAATAAGCCATGTTGCCCATTTTAGAGAGGGTTTACACCTCCCAAGAATTGGTGACTGGGTCCTATTTTACCAGTAAAACAGAGCCTGTTTACCGCAGTGAATAGGCACTGCTTTACTTCGGGACCGGGTTCCCGCGGGCAGGGGTCTGGAAATCTGCGGGCCGACCATGGTTTGGCCAGATGTGTATAATTTTTGTTTTAATTGGGAAAAAGTCACAATAAGCTTATCCATGAATCTGGAGGCAAGAAAGCCAGTAACTGCGAGCAGCCAAGTTAACATAGACTCAGCCCTGGGAATTAGGAAAATTGTCTACGGCAGATAAATGCCGTCGTCAAATCAAACTCAACAGCAATTTTAACATTTTTAACATTGTCTACGGCAATTTTTTCCACAGGTGGTTGGAAACGTAAAATAAGGAAGTGAAGGTTTTTTTCTCATTGAAAATAACGAAGCCAGTTACTGTTAGTAATAGCAGGGCCATATCCAGGAATAATTTGGGGACACCGGTGAGAATCCGGCAGGTCGATCGTGGGGGGGGGGGGGGGGGGGGGGGGGGGAGTCCAAATACGATGCGAAGCATCGTCCGAGCCGCGAAGCGGCGAGGGGGGAGAGCACGACTCGAGAGGGGGTGTCCCCCCCCCTCGTTGGTGGGGGTCTGGAAAAATTTTTATTTCTGGAGGCTCTCAGGTGGTCTCTGACGGCACACCGCACACCGAGCTCCAAAATTGTGGAACATTTCAACAGAGAAATCAGTATTTTTGTTGGTAAAATTTGAGAAATTAAAAAAATGGAGCTACTAACCTCACTTCTAGTGTTAACATTACACAATTCCCTGTCAAATATGGGGGCCCTGGGCGTCCGCCCAGTCTGCCCATTCGTAACTACGAAGCAAACAATAAGTCAATATTATAATTCACTTGACAATGTGGTGCATCGTGGTTTGAGAGTGTCTTCTGAACCGTCGGTGCTTGATGACCAATCATCATTCAGTTTTAATGTTGCACATCAAGGGAGCTAATTAACAGAGCCATTCTGATTCAACTTGCGTTTCGCTTTTAAGTTTGCGTTGCGCAATCGTTATTGAAAGAAATTTGAATCCTGACAAATTGTCAATGAATAAATTCAAACAAATCATCATGTGAGATCCAGAGGGTCATCCTATGTCCCCAATGGGACAAAGGACGTTCTGGTTCTCAAATGACGAAATGGCACACGTCTGATCAGTTACTGAGTAAATGATCAGAGGTGTGCCATTTCGTCGTGTGATAACCAGAACGTCTTATGTCAACTGATCAGTGGCGGCGCCAGGATTTCGAAATAAGGGGGGCGTGTAAATATTAGAGGGGTGGGGGGGGGGTTGACTAACGAAATGGAGTCGCATATGACATATGACGTTGAATTACGCATACTGTTGAATAGTGGAACTCCGAAACGCGAACGTCGTAGGGCTCGTAGACAGATGTGTTTTTTTTATCAAACTGATACTACGGCAAAAAAATTGCCGTCGTCATTGGCGTTTTCATCGGCATTTATGACGGCACTGCCGAATGCCGCGGTAAATTCCCAGGGCTGTAGACTACAGATTCTGAAGATATCTTCCAATAATATAACAATATCATGAGTTTGGAGGATCATGCGGTTTATTACCGACCCAAGAGGAATGAATAAAAGCCCGAGAGTTTATTACCGCCCGAGAGTCGAGGGCCGTTAATAAGGCAGAGGGCTGTTGATCTTTATCCACCAAGCGCCGCATCTGAAAGTCTGCGCCTACAAGCTCCCATCCCCTCCCATTCACCAGCTTCTAATTTTACGTTTCACTCATCATGCAAGCAACAGGTAATTAATTTTTGATGTAGCCAGTTCAAGTTTGGCAATTGAGGAGGAAGAACGCTTGCAGCAGCAAGTAGAAGGGGTCAAGGGGAACGGCGTTCCCCCAAAAGCATCACTGCCCTTGTCTCCCCACCGACTCCCAAACGCACGCACAAATACTCACAGTGGATTTTCTAAAAAGGTTTTTCTTTTTTTTAAAAAAAAAAACGTCTTCGGGAAAGATTGTTTGTCGAGACCCCGAGATATCTTAATCCTTCGTCTGAATAATATGTGCCTACAACAAGCCTCGCCGCTCCCAACCCACCCCCCTCCCCCCCACTCCACGTTTCAATCAGCATGTAGGCTAGTGGGCCTAATACACTATTATGATTAATGTTGTTCAGCATTAAATTTAAATGTTGTCAATGTCACGATTCCCAGCTGGCATTATAAAAAAAGAGATGCAATAGAATTTCCTTTTTTATGCAGGCCATGAGATCACTCTCACCCCTCCCTGTCTGTCATATAGGCCCATAGCCTAGATCTAATACCCTTTCCGCCCGCCAATACATATTCCTTTCAAAGCTTCCTGCATTTTCAACTTCTGACAACAAGGTAGCGCTGTCTTAAATTAACCACCAGTTTTTTTTATTAAAGTTCGGACAAGTTGGTTGTGCCTTGACAATAAATAGAACTCGAGGACAGGGATGCAACAATTGTTTTGCAGGGAAGGCTCTGACATTATAGCCCACATCCATTACTCTTCTGTTCTGTCGTCTGCAGCACAAGAACAAAGCAGTGCGTAGTTTCGCTTTCCGGGTTAACTTTTGTACAGCCTTGCAACGAAATGTCACGCTATCATTGTTGTTCTAATGGCGTCGATTCGAGGGCAAAAAAGCCGAACTCGAGTTTTTTTTATCAAATAAAGAAGCCGTAGTATGATGATTTGATTATTAATTTATGATAAACATGAAGTTAAATACCTTGTGGATAGCTGTGCAAGAAAACTGTGTTGATGAATCTTTGTTCAATGAACGATTTCACAAATGAACTGGGAAGGGGGTATCGGTTAGGGCAAAATAGGCTTTCATTACTTGTCTATTATTATATAGACTACTGTATGTGTATGTGTAACACGGGGTCAGGACTGACGTGGTGCTTTCATTGTTATCAGTGAAAAAAGTGGTTGCAGCCAAAACTTCCAGTAACTGTGATTTTATGTATACTACACATAATTCTGTACATTTATGTTGAATTTCAGTAAAATTGATCCATTAATAAAAGAGTTATAGAAAGAAATAGTTTTGGAGTCGGTAATTTCGGAGTCGGGGTCGGAGTACACTTTTTAGTGACAACCCCAAGAAGTCTCATAACTTGCATTTAACAAGGTAATTCTTTAAATTATAGGGCACAAGTGACCTGTTATTGGCAAATTTGGTAAAGGTGTAGAATAGGGGACTTTTCGTTTTTTGTTTAAAATAATGATTTTCTCGCTATTTTTTCTCTGTTTTCTTAAAGTAAACTATATTCTGAACAAAATGACACAAAATTAGGTACCTCTATCATGTTTTTTCATGTCAGAAAATAGATTTTAAATCCCGTTGAATTGCTAGTTTCTCAGTTGCCATTTGTTTCAATCGCTGAAAATATCGCAGCATCTGTTGTTTTCATTCGTTGTTACGAGTGACGTCACATGGGAGAAATCATTCTATATGATAGCAGGTGCACTTCGCTTGTGTGCATTTTAGCAGGTGCGCTTCGCTTGTGTGCGTGTTCCTCGATTTAAGGTCAGTTCAGTTAGGACCAGGTTGAGCTAATCGGTAAGCTAACCCTGGCCCTTACTGGACTGACCCTAAAATTTGATCTATGGTCAGTTTAGTGAGGGGACAGGGTTTGTCAGCCGACATTTCAATTACTAAACTCTCCCCATATGATAGCGATAATGGAACGGAGCGATTGCAGTGAGTTCGACGGCGCTGTCACAATAAAATCGTTAATATTTCTTTTAAAAAACGATAAAAGTATGTGATTTTGTGTCATTTTGTTCAAAATATAGTTTACTTTAAGAAAACAGATAAAAAATAGCGAAAAAAGCGTTATTTTTAAAAAAAAAACGAAAAGTCCCCTATTCTACACCTTTACCGCAAATTTACATCTGTCAAACGATCTAATTTTTTGAAACAGTGAGCTGTTCAACACAAATAAATCCAATTGGATAATGATAAGTATATAACTGTCTCCACATACAAGGAAAAACTTTCGGGAAAGTCTATTGTTTACACTGAAATACACGAAAATACAAAAAGTGACCCGTTATTGGCACACCAACTGTACCATTATTATTAATAAATTATTAAAGATGAATAGGCCTAATACCAATTGTCGGGAAAACCCCAAACAATCGTCCACTGCACGAACGACTCGCATAAACATCGCGTTTTTTTTACGAACAAGTGGTATCACGAGAAAGTCCCCAAGGTTTTCGTTTTTGAAATTACAAACGAATGTTGGGATCGTGGAATCTTTTTTAATGTAAATAATTCTAAATCATACCGGCCATTGATGTTCGTAACCATGAACTTTCAAAATTTGGAGCCTTTTCACAATTGACCAATGAAATCTTCGAACAATGAATGACGTAAAAACGCAGACAGAGAAGTTTCGAACTTTGTTGAAATTGTGTTAAGCGTTGTTTTTCAAAACAGGTTAACAGATACATATTAAAAATACACTTTCATTTTTTGAAAATTTTAACATTTCAAACCTTGTGTTTAATTTAACCCCACTTCCATAGTTTCGAATTTTTTGAAAGGCCTCAGCTTGGCGAAAGCTGATCACTCTGACAATACTTTTCACGAATAAATCTTAAAATGTCACGCAGCCATGAAACAAATAGCATAAGTCAGAGCTATAAATTAGTTGTGGTTGGAGGTGGAGGTGTTGGGAAGAGTGCGTTGACTATACAGTTCATTCAGGTACTGGAAGACCAAAATTATACGCCGTAACACAATGTTTTGTTTTGATGGAAGTCTGTGACATTTATGACACACCCATTGAATTGTGATGAATTTAGTACTACTAGTAGTAGTGAAATCAGTGGTACCATCCACAATCTGAATCCCCCGTCTCAAAATAACCACCAGGACATGAGATCACCCAATATCAACAGCTTGATGTCCATGGTCAAAAAATCAGTGTGAGTGAACTGTAATGTCCAATGAACAGAAATTGTCAGAATGAGTTGAGAATGGAGAGGGATTATTTCTTGATTCAGATGAGAATAATGGATGCATTGGCCCTGATTGGGTAGTGGGTGGGAAGGCCTCTGGTCAAAATGTCCCCAAACCAAAATGTCCCCTAAGTTTTTTGGTCAAAATGTCCCCAACAATTGGTCAAAACGTCCCCAAGAGTTGGTCAAAACGTCCCCAACAATTGGTCAAAACATCCCCAACAATTAGTCAAAACGTCCCCAACTCATTTATCCTTCTCACATAGTTTCATATTTAATTTAGCAATGTTCATACTATTTTTCGGTCGAAATCTAGGATTCTAAGTCAGTTGTACCAATACTCTGCTCTCGGCTGGGCATGAACAGGACTTCAGCAGACTGGAATTAATTATCAAATGAATGAATGAATGAAAAGTTTCAGGGCGCTGAAAGCGCACTGGGACGATGTGGGATTGAAATCCCCTTCAACCCAAATAACTTTACTTGCTTATGGATCCCCAAGGGTCGGAAGTGAGGGTCAATAATCTTCTTGGTTTGAGTGTGCACATAGATAGCAATCTAAACATTATGATGTGAGCTCATTGTTGATTAATCAGCTTTGATCAGTTCTTATATGTAATCACAGCATTGTTATTGCACTGGAGTCATAATTAGCACATGAACACATTAAAATGATTAATTTTCGGTACATGTACCACACTTTTTTATTACTGCAATGCAAAATACCCAGACTATATCATCATGTAGGGACCCCCACCCTGCCTTACCCCTAGTTTAAGTAAGACAACTTACTGAGACGTCATGTAAGGATCACACCACCTATGCTAAGGAGGTGACTTGGGAATTCTAAGTCTAAAGCCCCATCCTTAGCATAGGCCTACTTATAATTTTAATAAATATTTTTCAGTATGTTCTATTTGTATACTTCACAAAGTCAGACTTATCTTTGTAGAACTTTATATTTGTATTATTCCAGACTTTTCCAGTATGTTTTGTATTTATATAAATATGTTATTGCTATAAATTTGTTATTTTTACTCACAGACTGTTATCATTACTTGGCTCAAGACAGTCATAACCCTGTGTACAAAATGCCCTAGCTTGTGTTGGGAACAGTCTAAACGATTTGTGTATGAAACGTCCAGCTCCCTTTTCGGACAATGGGACATATAATAATTTCTTAACATACCCCTTTCATGACTCACAACATATACCCGCCAGAATTTCATTGCTAGGAATAGGTAGATGTAAAAGTGTAACTGTTTGTGACATTTGTCTTAGCAGAGAACAGAAAAAGATACTCAAAAAATTAGGAGTACATATTCACTCTATGATGATATGATTACATCAAATTCAAGCCACTCGAGGTAAGAGGCTCTTTGCTAATACAGTTAATACAGCTTATACCGGAAAATAGAAGAGTTCACTCCATTGATTCAAGTCGCAGTAAAATTTCGAGTCGCATGCACTTGGGTGGTAAACATGGCTCTCAGATCCACCTTTACTACCCAAGTGCATGCGACTCGTAATTTTACTGCGCCCCCAGTCAACGAAGTTTAACACTGTGAAAAATGTTCAGTTTAATGTAGTTCTTTCGAGCCTCGACTTGTCTAGTTGTGCAATGTTTTACAATCGGCATCAGAATCAGCCGATTGTGATCTCAAATAACAAGTAATCAGTCAGCGACCATTTTTGGTAATTGGTTGAACACTAAAATCCGGTTATGCTCGATGGTTAGCCGGTTTCGAAAAGGGGCCAACCATTTGAGCACTACCACACAGGAGAATGCATGTGGTTTTGTCTGGCATTCCAAAGCACCATATCTGTTTCATGAATGTCATAAGAATTTTAATTATTTTGCATTGTACACAGATTTCAGACAGATACATACAGAACCAAAACACCACATTTCAAAGTAGTTTAAATTGCTCCTTTTTATCGCACACCATTTATTTCAGGGTGATATAACAAAGTGGTGTCTGTCTATCCTTCGAAGCATCTATAGACAGAATTGGGTTTTCACTCTCTAATTAAATTTCCTGTTGGCATATTAAAGATGAATGTGTCATGGTGGTGGGTATGATGAGAAGAAGAACCCCATTTATTTTGGGGCCCATAGTGCCCAGGGTCAAGGCCGCAATAACCTTCAGCTCAAAAATTTTCTCAGAGTCGTTTGCTATCTAATTAAAATTTCAGTTTGCTGATCAAAACCCATCTTAGCATGCAGGATGGGTGTAATGAGAGGCAAGAATTCTACGTTTTTGGAGTCATTGTGCCAAGGGTCAAGGTCACAGTGACCCTGAACTTAGAAAAATTGGGGAGTTGGTTGCTTTCTGCTATCAAAATAAAATCCCACTTGTGCTGATCAGAACCACACATGATGTGGGTTAGGTATGATGAGAGGAAGAACTCTGTCCATGGGGGAGGGGTTTCAAGGTCACAGTGACATTGAAGTTAAATTTCCGGGAGTTTGTTGCTTTGCGCTCTTAAATTGAAATTCCACTTTGCAGATTGTAACCATATTGAAACAACCACAACATATGACATGTGGGTTGGACATGGTGAGAGGAAGCAGCCTACTTATTTCGGGGTCATTGTGGCAAAGGTATCAGTGACTTTGAAGTTAAAATTAAAAGGTACAGGTCACAATAATCTTAGCAGGGTTCGTACGGGTCATGGAATCCTGGAAAAGTCATGGAATTTTGAAAAAAAGTTCAATGGCATTGAAAAGTTTTTGAAAATAGGCTGGAAGGGTTAAAGTTTTGGAAAAGTCATGGAATTCGTAACCAGGTTTAAAAGGGATTGATTTTGTGTAAAAATTATGAGCGACTTGCGCAAAAATTATGCAGAAAACGAAGCTTTTCTGTTTGGGTGCGAACTGACTCGGTCATGGAATTTTTTTGAAAAGTTTGGAAAAGTTATGGAATTTGATTTTCTGGAAAGTGTATGAACCTTGTCTTAGCTTGAAGTTGGTTTCTGCACCTTACTTCTAGGTACATGTAGAGCAGCTGTCACGATTTTTAGCTTAATTTGATAAAGTCCAGATAAGCTATTGCCATCACGCGTGCGCCGCGGAAGTCTGTTAGTCTGTGAGTCTGTTCACATTTTCATTAGCACAGGCTACACCCTGTAGTTCTTGTCTGACCGTCATGAAATTTCATACGCAGGTTTGGAGTCATGTCTAGATGAGAACGTCCCCTTTTGGTCATGATCTGTCAACCGTGATGGCAGCCCAAGCCCGAAACCCCAAAACTTTTATCACAGTCTGCAGGTCATATTTAATATGGAGGGATTTCATTGTAACTTGGTAGGATGACTCCGTATGATGTCTAGATGAGAACTTCCCCATTTGGTCGCGATCTGTCAGCCGTGACGACTGCCCGAGCCCAAAACCCCAAAACCTTTAGCACAGTCTACAGGTCATATTTATGGAGGGATTTCATTGTAACTTGGTAGGTTGACTTCATATAATGTCTAGATGAGAACGTCCCCTTTTGGACGTGATAGGGCAACTGTGATGGCTACAGGGGCCCAAAGCCCAAACACCTTGAGCACAGTCTACAGGTCATATTTATGAAGGGATTTCATTGTAACTTGGTAGGATGACTCCAAGTAATGTCTAGATGGGAATGTCCCCTTTTGGTCGTTGTCAATCAGCCTTGATGGCTGCCCGAGCCCAAAAACCTTTAGTATAGTCTATAGGTCGTATTTATGGAAGGATTTCATTGTAACTTGTTAGGTTGACTCCATATAATGCCTAGATGATGACATCCTCTTTTGGTCATGATAGGTCAACTGTGGCGGCTACAGGTGCCCAAAGCTCGAAAACCTTGAGCACAGTCTACAGGTCATATTTATGAAGGGATTTCATTGTAACCTTGTAGGATCACTCCAGGTGATGCCCAGACGAGAATTTCCCTTTTGTTCGCGATCATTCAACTATGATGGCTGCCCGAGCCCGAAGCCTGACAACCTTTAGCACAGTCTGCAGGTCATATTTATAAAGGGATTTCATTGTAACTTGGTAGGTTGACTTCATATAATGTCTAGATGAGAACGTCCTCTTTTGGACACGATTGGGCAACTGTGACGGCTACAGGGGCCCGAAGCCCGAAGTCTACCAGGCCCTGAAATGTTCCAAAATTTCTACCTGTCACGCATGACAGGTGGATTTTTTTCTTACCTGTCGCTTCAAATTTTCACCTGAATACTGGAAGCTTGTGTGAATTTCTAAAAACGTGTATACAGACACAGTACTGTGAAAAGTTGTGTTTAAAATGTATACTACATGTATGTTATGCTATACCATTCATCAGTGAACAAATACTGTTGGCTTATCCCTGATCTTGATGCTTTGATTTCAGAATCAAATCATTCACTGGTTATTAACCCATTATCTAACACTAGTTGCAGACGACAGCTCTAGGGCCGGGGAAAAATAATTAATTTGTTCAGGGAACCCGACCGACCATATTTTTTACCGCCGACTCTAATTGTTTTCCCCAAATCGATAAAAAATCCCAACAAATTCTGATGCAAAACACACAAAAATTGAGGAAAAAAAATTGTTGACCAACCAACCCTATTTTTTTCCGGCATGTTCCCTGACAATATAAATTATTTTTCCTTGGCCTAATAGTTTTTTCGAAAAAAAAAATCCTTTTTTTCTCCCAAACCATAGCTTATGACCCCTTATTGGAATGAGCTCAATGAGCTCATTCCAATGAGGGATCATTGATCATAGGCTATGGTTTTGGAGAGAAAAATTAATAAATAGAATGGCGATTTTTGTATATTAATATGGAGTCGGTTTTGGCTGATTTGTCAGGTGATGGGTAACTGGCCCGTCATATGTAACAGATATGATTTATTAGTCCCCTACAGGAACCGTAAGGGGACTATAGGATTGCACTCCGTCCATCTGTCTGTCCGTCCGTCTGTCTGTCCGTCCGTCCGTCCGTCTGTCCATCCGTCCGTCTGTCCATCCGTCCGTCCGTCCGTCCGTCCGTCTGTCTGTCTGTCTGTCTGTCTGTCTGTCTGTCTGTCTGTCTGTCTGTCTGTCTGTCTGTCTGTCTGTCTGTCTGTCTGTCTGTTTTTTATGTTATCACCTCTCCCTCCAACATGCTTTAAGCTACACCTTTCATATTTGGTACATGGATAAATGGTTCTGAGGGGATGATGCACGCTCAAAATTTTTTTTCAAAATCCAAGATGGCGGAATGGCGGCCATTTTTGTTGTGTTTTTTAAGCTTTTTTTTCTCTATTTTCATGTTACCACTCCTCCCACCAACATGGTTCAAGCTACACCTTTCATATTTGGTACATGGATAAATGGTTCTGAGGGGATGATGCATGCTCAAAATTTTTTTTTCAAAATCCAAGATGGCGGAATGGCGGCCATTTTTGTTGTGTTTTTTAAGCTTTTTTTTTCTCTATTTTCATGTTACCACCCCTCCCACCAACATGGTTCAAGCTACACCTTTCATATTTGGTACATGGATAAATGGTTCTGAGGGGATGATGCACGCTCAAAATTTTTTTTCAAAATCCAAGATGGCGGAATGGCGGCCATTTTTGTTGAGTTTTTTAAGCTTTTTTTTCTCTATTTTCATGTTACCACCCCTCCCACCAACATGGTTTAAGAGCTACACCTTTTATATTTGGTACATGGATAAATGGTTCTGAGGGGATGATGCACAGTCAATATTTATTTTTCAAAATCCAAGATGGCAGAATGGCGGCCATTATTGTTGTGTTTTATAAGCTTTTTTCTCTATTTTATGTTACCACCCCTCCCTCCAACATGCCTTTCATATATGGTACATGGATAAAGCGTTGTGAGGGGATTATGCACGCTCAATATTTTTTTTTCAAAATCCAAGATGCTTATATACTCTAGTGTCTTCTGTGACTAGTGTCTTCTGTGACAAAAACACCTTATGTCACAAAAGTGCCATAGGGGACTAATACCACCTCGGTGGTCAAACACTTGTTTTTACTTGTCTCCACACAATGTCTGGCTGTCAGTGACAGGTAGACAGGTGTACATTTCGAGCCCTGCAGTCTACAGGTCATATTTATAAAGGGATTTTTTTTTAACTGGGTAGATTGACTTCATATAATGTCTTGATGAGAATGTCCCCTTTTGGATGTGATTGGGCAACTGTGATGGCTACATGGGCCCGAAGCCCGAAAACCTTTAGCACAGTCTACAGGTCATATTTATGAAGGGATTTCATTGTAGCTTGGTAGGATGACTCCAAATAAGTCTAGATGAGGATGTCCCCTTTTGGTCGCGACCATTCAACCTTGATGACTGCCCGGGCCCAAAACCCAAAAACCTTTACCATAGTCTATATAGGTCATATTTATGGAAGGATTTCATTGTAACTTGTTAGGTTGACTGACTCCATATAATGCCAAGATGATGACATCCCCTTTTGGTCGTGTTTGGTCAACTGTGATTGCTTCAGGGGCTCGACGCCCCAAAACCTTGAGCACAGTCTACAGGCCATATATATGAAGGGGTTTCATAGTAACTTTGTAGTATCACTCCAGATTATGCCCAGATGACAACACCCACTTTTGGTCGCGATCATTCAACCATGATGGCTTCCTGTGTCCAAAACCCAAAAAACTTTAGTACAGACTACAGGTCGTACTTGTGAAGGGATTTTATTGTAACTTAGTAGAATGACTCAGTATAATGTCGAGATGAGGACGTTCCCTTTTAGTTGCAATCGGTCTACCGTCATGGCTACACAGGCCTGAAGCTCTTTAGTACCGTGTACACCTCATATTATTTTTATTAAAAATATAGCATACAGGGAAAGAAATTAACATATTTCCGATTATTACAATTCTTGTCTTATTTCATAATCCTTTCATAAACATTGAACATTATCCTTTTCATCAAACACAACACACAGACAAGTTAAGCTACAGTGTCATTGACACTTTCATTTAATTTAGGAATCAATTAATCATCACAAATAATCAATAATAATCGATTAATCGTACCAAGATTACCCCCCCTTCTCCCTTTCTTTGAAGTTGTTAAAAATGAAGTTCAAGTCAGTTGACCTACCTCAAGTAAATAACGAAGATGGTCCTCTTTTAAGTACATTGATGTTCTGAACTTTTGAACCGTCAGTGTAATAATCACCTTTGCAAGTTCGCAACTGCCGATCGGTCTTGATTATTACACTGACAAATGCTTCTAATGGCTTCTTGGGGTTTAATTTTTGACCTTTTACCTTTAGAAACAATAATTTTTTCATCCAATTTTTTTTTTAATTATTAAACGTCTAAACCGGGGTAAAATTTACCAATTCTTCGACAATGAAATATACTAATCGATTTCGGCATGACTGATGGACTGTCGATTAATCAATTGATCTCGATATCCCTAGATACATGTATCACCAAGGTTACTGTATCAGGATTTTTTTTTGCAGGGGTGGGGGGGTGGGGTGGGCAACACAAGCTGGCCACCTCAAGTTTGGTTCAAACATCATTCACTTGTAGTGTAAACATCATGTCAAATATTGTTATATTATTTTGTTCAAAGAGTAATGGGCTGTTGCTAAAGTATTTGGCACTTATACTCAGAGTACCAATTTATAACAAAAGTTCTCATTCTTTTAACTTGTCACAGGGATTCTTTTGCATGCCTTTGGAAAAATTCCCACTGTGACAGCTCCAGTTGGGTATTTTGTCTGAAGGGAAAGAAACAAAAAACAAGGCACTTGAGTTTTTAGTGCACATTTGTAAAATTGTCTAGCAATCCAGAATTGATGGGTAAACTATGGCTGTTTTGAAAGAAACTCATGAAGAAAGTGGGATACAAAATTTCCACTGCAAATAAATAGCAATAGAAAAAGATAACGTGATTTGGCGAGATCACACGTTAGTTGTTGCTTTTAATTTTTGTGGAACTTTTATTAAGATGTAGATGTCATCTCACTCTATTCATTTGTGGATGTAATGCACAACATTTGAGTCAGGTTAGTCCCAGACAGTTGTCAATTCTGACTGGCAAAATATGTAGGATTAGGAATTTAATTTATGTTGCATTATTTTGCCATAACTTCTTTTCATTTGGTTATTTTACCATTGAAGTAATCCCCGCTTATCCTAAACAATCGTTTGAGGATTATTTACAGACTTGGAATAGGAAAGAAAACTTGATTGCACAAAACTAATAGTGGCATCTACATGTACGTCACTCAAGTTGAAAAGATGAATTGGATATGACAGAAGGCAGAAGTGAACATCTTCTGACGAACTACTTCAGTACAGTCAATGTGGACCGGTCAAAATCCACAGGTGGGCAGTGATGTCCACGCGGGCATTTACCAGGTAATCAAAATAAGCAAAATTTTAATTAATGAAGCACTGGGTTGTACCCGGTGCTTCATTAATTAAATTTTTAATGATTATTTCATTAATTAGTGTTTGGAATCTAATATTACTGCATCGATTGAAATATTGTCCATTCGTGGAAAGTGACCAGTACACGGCGGCCGTAATGTAATATTGAAATCTTATCTTACATAATACTGATTGTTTGAAGATGAATTGAAAATATTTTGATATAGGGTACAATTTGGCATCCTCTGATGAATCACGAATATGGAAATCTTATCTTACCTTATTCTGATTGTTTGGAATTGTTTACCTTACATAACTAGCACAATTGGAAATCAATAAACTGCCTTGACTAATTTAGTGATGCTAACCTGGGGCATGGGCCCTCTAAAGTGGAGCACCTAGGCAGCCTCTGTAATTTGACCCGACAGTTGACAGTGCCGATGTAAAAAATTTACGTTTGCTGTTTTTCAATCAAGGTCAGATCTTCTGTCAGGCAATGTACAATTCAGGACTGTGTTCGGTCTCACGGAGGGCACCAGAATTGATCACCCAACATGCATACTGTTTTCTAAAGATCTTGCCTGGTACATGTTTTTGGTGTGTACTGTACCAAAATTTTTAAAAAAATAAAATAAAATGCAGTGAAGGACAGTTCCCCATGACATTAACCCATTACCCAATGTACAGGATATCAAAATTTATTATTTTAATTATCATTTTTAGCTCAACTTTGACGTAAGTCAAATTTGAGCTTATGCCATGGCCAGTCGTCCGTCTGTTCGTCTGTCCATCAACAATTCAATACCGCTCGGGCTAGAGACCGTATTTATGAATCCATCTTTACGGAACTTATTGGGTACCTTTGTTATGACCGTGGGACGAGAATGAGTGTTTTTGGGTCCGGTCCGAAATTCAAGTTGGCCGCTGGCAGCCATTTTGTACAAAATTAAGTGCAATCAGATTTTTGCGCAGAACTTCCATATGAAAGCTCTGATTTGAAAATTTGTTTGTATGAATGTTTAGTACCATGGGATACATCACATATAATACAGGTTTTTTCGTGGGTAAATTATGCAAATTAGACTAACTGTTTTTAGTGTTACTTTCAGCACTGTAAGTGCAAATGCCAATACGGCTCGGGCTAGAGGCTGTATTTATAAACCGATCTTTACGAAACTTCTTGGGTACCTTTGGTATCACCGTGGGAGGAGAGCGAGTGTTTTGGGGTTCGGTCCGAAATTCAAGATGGCCGATGGCAGCCATTTTGTACAAAATTAGGTGCAATCAGATTTTTGCGCATAACTTCCATATGAAAGCGCTGATTTGAATAATTTTGTGTGTGAATGTTTAGTACCATGGAATACATCACATATAATAAGGGTTTTTTTCTCGTGCAGAAATTATGCAAATTAGATGAACTTTGATTTTTTCAGTGCTACTTACACACAGTAAGTACACATGTCAATACGGCTCGGGCTAGGGGCTGTATTTATGAACCGATCTTCACGAAATGTCTTGGGTACCTTTTTTATCACCGTGGGATGAGAACGAGTGCTTTTGGGTGTGGTCCGAAATTCAAGATGGCCACCAGCAGCCATTTTGTACCAAAATTAGTGCAATCAGTTTTTTGTACAGAACTTCTGTATGAAAGTTCCGATTTGAATAAATTTTTGTATGAATGTTTAATAACATGGAGTACATCACCTATAATACGGTTTTTTTCCCGTGCAGAAATTATGCAAATTAGATGAATTTTGATTTATTCAGTGCTACTTATACACAGTAAGTGTACATGTCAATACGGCTCGGGCTAGAGGCTGTATTTATGAACCGATCTTCACGAAACTTCTTGGGTACTTTTGTTATCACCTTGGGATGAGAACAAGTGTTTCTGTGTGCGGTCCAAAACTCAAAAAGACTGCCAATGGCCATTTTGTACCGAAATTAGGTCCTATCAGTTTTTTGTCAACTTATATATGGCTCATATTTATGAACTGATCTTCATGAAACTTCTTGGGTACCTTTGTTATCACCTTGGGACAGGAACAAGTGTTTTTGGGTGCCTTTGTTGTCACTGTTTTATGAGAACAAATATTTTGGGGTTCAGTCAGACCCACTCTGGGACTCAAAGATTTCTTTTCTAGTTTAGCATCTGACTGTCGTCCATCTTTACAATACTTTACCTATACGTTTGTTACAGGCTACGGTCAGTATTTATGTGCAGACCGTTACAATACTTTATATGTACCTTTGTTATCAGGTCATTACCTAGATGTTTGTCATTGCTGTGTCACATACTATACATGTACATGTCTTAACAAGTTGAGCTACAGTGTCATTGACACTTTCATTTAAAATATTTCCAAAAATTTCAACAAAACCTTTTGTGACCCCTCGTTGGAACGATCACAATGGGCTCACTCTAGTGAGGGGGGGTCATGTGATATGGTTTTGTTTCATGTAACTTTTTGAAGTTGATTTACAAAACAGTATTCCATGATGTTGGACAGGTACAAAGCCAACATTTAATGACATTGTGTCTACAGTGCATTGGTATTCTGTGAGTACTGTCAACGAAATATACCACCTATGTATGCCAGTATGGAGATGAATTTCTTAGTAGTTCAATGTGGGTTGTTACCAACTTCAACAGTAATCAGAATCTCATATTATCGAACACAATATCGGGAATATGGTTATCCGGTTGATGGCTTTTCTAACTACATGTAGTTGAGTTTCTTTGCAACCGGATATCCGGCTAACCATGGCAGCTCTATATATTACACATTAACAAAAAAGCGAATATATGTGTGAATGGTTATCTAAATTTGGAGGGTTATCCAAATGTTTTTTACGTAAACGTTTTGGGGTTGTCAAAATTTTCAGTTTGTGCATCCCTGCCAGGTACAACCTGGTGGTCCATGTGATGAGAGTTAGCAAGTGCTTCTTGTATTTTGTCCTCAGAAATTGTAAATAATTACTAAGTGAAAAATCTACCCCAGAGCGATTTAGTGGTAATCCACCTTCACATACTGTAGTCACAACATTTTCTTGCTGTTTAATCTGTTCAGTTAGTGATTTCACTACCGACCTCGCTAATAGCACATTATATTTTGCATTGCACAGCACAAACGCTCTTGTGTATTTCAAACTACTTCATTCTTCTGCAGTAAGGATAGCATTAATTAACAAGCATTTTCTGCGCTAGTTGTGACAGGACTTCTAGTTTCAACTGTATAGCTTGAAATGCCATGACACTGCATTTCAACAAATTCAGGAGGGTTAAAAAGACAATGCGCTCACATTCAGAGATCCACCAGTGTCCTTTCACCTTTCAATTTTTTGGCTAAGGCTAATTTGCCCTAATTATGGCTTCTTAGTTATGAACATTAAGCCTGTCATGATTAATCAAGAAGTTGACTAAACTTCGGAAACAATAATAATCAACTACAATTTCCAAGTCGCTGATTATGGGTTTTTGTCACTCCTTTACTGATGAATTATTATGTTTCCGACTTGAAAAGTCGAAAAGGTATCTAGTGAGGAATTCCGTCTGTTCGTCCATCTGTTTGTCCATCCATTTGTCCATCCTTCCCTTGTATCTCATCCACTGCTAATCCGATTTCAATGATATTTGGTGTTGTGATAGAATATCTTGGGGGAAAGATACCTGTGCGGTGTGAGTTTCTTCCACACATTTTCTCCAGAGTTATAGCCCTTTTTCACTCTTTCGACTTTTTGGCGGATCGGGGGGCTTTGACACATGCTTTATGTTGCCCCTCTTGTTAATGATTACTCTCCTCCCTATCATGCTTATAAGAAGTGTCAGAGGCTGTAGAATATCAAAATACATTGTAATTGATATGGGAAAGAAGTATAAAGATACAACACTTGACACCAGGTCAGGCATTATAGAAAGTATGGGAGTACAAATAATTGCCCTTCTCACTTGTCCAAAGTGTGCAATTGCCGTAAATCTTAATGCAGTTATTATTAGAGTCTTGACCACCTAGGCATAGGTTTGGACCTGAGGTGGACAGGAGTTTGATATTCCTCGGGGAGCAGTAGGCATGCAGCATGCCTACATAGTACATGCCTAAAGAATGTCCGCCCGAGGAACTGATGACCAAAAATATTATTTTTTATATGGTTGTTTCTTGAGGTTACAGAGTACAAGTAAAGTTGACTTCAATTGATTATTCTTCTTCAAAAGTCGATCATGAAATTTCACAATTGTGCCAGCACTAATACAAATTTGGCTAAACAGTACTTTATGCTTTTATGCTTGTGCCGTGATCATGAAATTCCCATTAATACAAAGAACTACATTAACCCTCTGCACACTGATGTCGAAATATCTAAAGTTCAAGGTGCAAATTTTTCCCATAATGCAACTAGAAATTTACCCAATTCAATCTTGTTTGACAGAGCTCATTGAGCTCTGTCAAACAAGATTGAATTGGTTAAATTCCAAGTTGCATTATGGGAAAAATGGCTACTTGAAATTTGAATATTTTGACATCAGAGTGAAGGGAGTTAACTGGTAGAGTGCTCAATTATTTTTCAAAGGTCATTTGTAACGTGTATTTTTTTTTCAAAGATAAACTACGAGCAAGGGGAGTCTTAGTTTAGCAAGATGTTATTTTGAAGTAATTGTTTTGTTTCAACTTATGGGAGAGTGCCTGCTGGATAGAAAATGCATATAGTGTAAAAGGGCTAAAGTGGTTTCCAGCACTCAAACAGTTAGACACCATTTTTAGCTCAACTTGACAATGTCAGGTATTAGCTATTGGGATGGGTTGCGATCAGTCATCTGTCTGTCCATCCATAATTCAATTAACGCACACTACAGGCCACTTCTCTCACTGGATCAGTTTCAAATTTCATATGTGGCTTTGGAATAATGTCATGATGGGAGCCATCAAATTTTTCCAAATTTCGTTGAAAAACATGGCCACAGGCAGCCATCTTGGATTTGGCATATAAATTGTCAACAATTCCATTAGCACATTCTAGAGGCCTCATCTCTCACCTGATAAGCTTCAAATTTCATACATGTCTTTGAGGTAATGTCTAGATTGGAGCTATCAAATTTTTCTGAATTAAAAAAAAACATGGCCAACTTTTTTTTTGGCATATAATTTGTCAACAATTCCATTAGCACACCCTACAGACCGCACTTCTCACCCGATCTTTTTCAAATTTTATATGTAGCTTTGGTGTGATGTCCAGACAGGAGCTGTTTTCTGAATGTTGTTGAAAACCCATGACCAACAGTGGCCATCTTGGATTTGGCATATAAATTGTCAACAATTCAATTGGCAAACTCTACAGGCCACGTCCCTGCCCAATCCTTTTCTGATTTCATATGTTACTTTGGTGTGATGTTGTTTCTGTAGAAACTTGAGCGAATGACTTGGCATTACTGCAACTTTCAATTTAGGTCAATCCCTTCTTGGTCAAGTTGAGCTGCAGTGTCATTAACACTTTCATTTTAATTTTCTCATTGTGGTTTATTGACACTTTCAACAGCCAGGGTTACCTTTTATCAGACAATTTTGCAGGTGGCAGGAGCCAAAGTAACCAGAGAGAATCATCGAGCAGCGGCAATCAACATTCAGAATCCCCAGTGGACCAACTCTGCATGAGCAGGGTTGGTATTGCTTGAAGACAAGTGGGCTGTTGGGATTAACCCTTTACCTAATGAATCACCCACATCCGCCCGCGTAATATGCAAATTGAGCAGTTGAAAAAATTAAATTTTTCAAAATATTTCAACAAAACTATATCATGTGACCCCTCATTGGAACGAGATCATTGAGCTCGTTCCAATGAGGGGGTCACATGATATGGTTTTGTTGAAATGTTTTGAAAATTTTTTAAAAATTATATTTAAAATAATAAATTTTGATATCGTTTGCATTGGGTAAAGGGTTAAGTGCCATGCCCAAGGATAATGCAGCTACCCTGGTGGGGATCAAACCGTGTACCTTTCAGTTTGAAGTCCAATGTCGTAACCACTGAGCCACACCCTAGTTAAACACCAGTAAACATGAACAAACTAACCTGTAGTACAGTACGTGGATAGTGGATTGTAACTAAATCACCCGTGGAGTGGAGTAGTCACCCAAGCTATAACTTTCGAATTGTGTACATATCGACAAAAAATACAAGCAATGTTTCAGCCAATGGACCTCCGGGTGCTGGTAATGCTTTGCAACAAATTTGCAATTATTGCTTGGGTGGAATCTCCACTCTGTGGGTGATTTTGTGATAATACACTCTCCACGTACTGTAGGTGACAGTATTTTTTGTTTTGAGGAAATAAATACATGTAAAGTCAGCATTCTGCATTAAACATAGCTGATAGCCCCACTGAGTCATTTGTGCAGTGACCTTGTTCCAGTGTCGAAGTAGGCCTGTACATATTTGTCTTGAGGACAAATGATCATTTCGTTCACATGTCACGCAACAACAAAAAAATGAAGGCAACCAATTTTTTGTTTGCCTACATTACATGACTCGCTACTGGAACTACCTTTGGTATACATTTATATCTCTTTTAGAATAATGATCTTCTTTAACTCTCAACCCACTGAACATTTTCAAAATACTTTTCTTCAAGTCTAGTCATGACAGCTGTGAAGCAGCCATGACTAGATTTGTTGAAAAATTAATCTAATTTAACTTCAAATATCACTGGTTAAAAAGTCCATTCAAGGAGAGAAATTTGCCCAAATTATACTTATTTCAGTGACATGATATTTTGTATCCTGGCAGGAATATCTGCCAGCAGAAGCAAGGAGTTAAATGGAGTTAAAATGATGATAAAACAAAATGTATCTGGAGTTTGGAAATAAAATGGTGTGATGTAACACACTGTTGGAGAAGGGCTCTCTGAGCCCTTTTCGGCATTGTATTACATCACAGTGTGTATCAGTTCATTGGAGGAAACTTGTGGAATAAGCAACAGTATTCTAGGTTACTATTTTCAGCCTTTGTCTGAATGCAAGTAAGCATATTATTATTGTCCCCCAACAAAACATTTTATGAGAGGACTATTGTAATCAGCTGCGTGCATCTGTGCGTCCGTCCAGAGAGATAACTAAAGGTTGGGTCATCGAATCAAAACCAAATTTGGTGTATATGTCCCTTACCCCAATGATTTGGTGAATTCTGAATATTGGCTGGATCCGATAATTTTGGTTGGAGTTACGCCCTTTTTCTTATGCTTTCCCGCTCAATTTTGCAACTTTGGAAATTTGGTGTCCGGATGATAACTTCAGTTTGAGATATTGAATCAACTCCACATTCTTTACATAGGTTTGTCTTATGAATACATAGGTCAAGTTCGAATTTGGATTTGGTCCAACCACTTTTGGCTGAGTTGTGGCACTTTTTTCCATTTATTTCCATTTATTTTACTTTGAAAATTGGATGTCCGGCTGATAACTTTAGTTTGAGTTATTGAATAAACTTTAAATTTTTTGCATAGGTTTGTCTCATGAATACGCAGATCAAGTCTGAATTTGAGTTCAGACCAACCAATTTTGGCTGATTTATGGCACTTTTCCCATTTTTTCAACTCTGAAAATTTGTTGTTTGGAAATATGTCCAATGCAAGAAATTGCTGTCGGGGGACATAGCCCATGCCTGGTGGTGCACCTGCTACTTTGGTATTCTCTTGCTTAAAGGAACAATTCCAGTAAGCCCCTAATTTGAAAAAATATCAACTCCCAGATTGCGCTTGTATGTGAAAGAGCAAGTTAAAAAACTACTGTGTGAAAAGTATTGTGCAGCAGAAGCAACAAGAAATTTCTTAAATCTGTGATTAAAAAACTGAAATGCAGACAAATTTATAGATGATACAACATTGTGAAGATATAAACAAATGTGCATGAAGAGCTTGGTTGTGAACAGAAAAAAACATGTTATAATTACATGTGGAAATAATTGAATACCTCAGCTGTATTCTGAATATTTGATCGCTACAAACAACAATTGTGCATTATTTTAGCACTAACTGGACATTATCAGATCAAAAACTTCATATTTTAAATGAAGTGCAGTTTTGTTTCCAATAAAACCCATAGAACAATTATTGGCAATGGCAAACCCAGATAGTAATGTATGCAAAAATAGAAAAAAAGTGTGCACAAACTTCACATTTGTCTTTCTGTTTGACCTAATTTTGACTAATAAGGAAAATTGTGATGTGCCGGAAATTTTTGTGAGTGATCTGGTAGCAAGATTAGAATGAAAAACTATGGCATAGTTTTTTGATAAAGCCAGTAAATTCTCACCTTCAAGTTAAATTATTTAATCAATACAAGCGTGTTCATACAAATGATATATGAAACATATGGGTGTCTTTGCATAATGAACATTGTGGTCTTGTCAAATGGTTAACATTTTTTTCAAACTCCTGGCTTATTGTCCTGTTAAAAAATCCGTAAAGATTTGCTTGAAAATGGATAACCCTTTTTCTGGTTGCCTTAATTTCTAATTTATACAGGCCTGATGTAAATTTAGAAAATAACAAAGTTTGAAAGGAAGTTTTTGTGCAGAACAGTGAGTGAATTTGGATGTTTTAGCCAGTAAAGAGTTAACAGCATTTTGCTTTATATGCATTTTATTTTATGTGCAGCACTTTGTTGTCTGCACATGTTTCAGTGCTGACATTAGGGCCCTGCAAATCTTTGAATTCGATTTGAATTTCAAATCATTTGTCTAATTCAGTTTGAGTTGATTTTCAAATACCTGGCTTCCAAATACTGAAACTGAACATCCCAATAACCATCATGGACTCTCATGTCCTTTATTTTCGCATGTACCATAATACAGTAGAGCCCACATAATTGGAAATCTTTTAATTGTATATCCCTGTTAATTGAATATAATTTTCAAACACAAAACCAATTACCATACCTTCAATACAAATTTGATCTGTTAATTGCATATGGGTTGTAGAGTAAACTCCTGTTAATTGTATATATATTTTTGTAATATGTCGAAAAAATTACTGTGACACACACCAAATTCCTCTTATATATCAACCTTTTTGGCCTCTCTACATCCAATATAGGCATTTATTCTATTTTATCTTGTTTGACAGAGCTCAATGAGCTCTGTCAAACAAGATATAATAGAATAAATGCCCAGTTTATCTCCAGAACACAAGAAACTGACCAAATCCCTGTTAATTGTATACTCCTGTTAATTGAATACTTTTCACTGGCAAAATGGATATTCAATTAAGAGGATTCCACTGTATGTGATTATTATTTCTTTACAGGAGGGCAATATTTCCACGGACACAATAATATTAGATTGCAAACACAAATGGTAGGAATAATCATCAAAAATTGAATAAATGATGCACAGCGTACAACCTGGTGCTTCATATAGAGGATATTCACGAAAATTTGATGAATACCGAAAATATCTCGTGAGTGGCTACAAAGAAATATGAGGATCTTCACGAGCGACGCAGTCGCGAGTGAAGATCCTCATATTTCTTGTAGCCACGAACGAGATATTTTCGGTATTCATCAAATTTTCGTGAATTTTCTTTTTATTTAATGCTCTACGACTACAAACTCTCCAATTTGTGGCCTTTATTTGCCATTAAGGCGCAAAATTTATGTGCCGAACCGGCGTCCATACAAAAATTACAACAACCAAACTCCAACCATTGGAATGTGTGAATATCCGCACAAAAAGTAGTCCCGTCTTATTTCTCCCCTAACTTTACAATTTACCAAGGCTGGCGAATTGAAATAATTGCAATGTGTTTCGAAGAAATAGAACAATAACAAAAAACACCACTTTCTTATTTTCAATAACAAGACACGTCATTTTATTTTTTTTGAACTCAATGCACTGAAGACGTGTGAAGTTGAACTGAAGAAATTTGAAAGTGATTTCGGCTTTTCGCTGGAAGGTGAATGAGAAAGTCAAACTTTGAAACCGCTGATTTAATGAATTGATTTAGTCACTGTCACTATCAATTATTCGAATTCGTTTGTATTTGGGACTCTGGAATTCATTACTGATGTGCTGACTCGTTTAAAGTACATGTGATTCGTCATCCGAACCTACGATGAAATATCGATTTCTAAATATCATTTTGATATTTCGTTTTGCCGACCGACAGGGGAATATGACTTAATTTTTCGGCGTGAATTGATGCCTGAGCATTAAATAAAACTTATAATTTTGATGATGGTGATTTTTATTACCAAGTAAGCACATACATGGACTTCACTGCCCACAAGTGGATTACAAACAGTCTACAGTGATGGTGGCTGTACTGTATTTATTAGCTTCAGAACGCTCATGCAGGCCTGGCATTCTGAAAAATGCAGGAGGGCAAAAAATCGCTCTCCTCAATCAGCTTAGGAGAGCAATTAGCTTTACACAGCATTTTAAGAATCCAGTTGAACGAATTCATTGAAACTGAAACCAACAGACTACATCAGTGATTTTATTAACTTTACTAAGGTAAAGCGAATTCTCTTAGACATCTAGATGCCTCACTCAACAACCGAACACACACTTGACAAGACC
Organism: Pictodentalium vernedei; assembly: GCA_031216915.1. Taxonomy (NCBI): domain Eukaryota; kingdom Metazoa; phylum Mollusca; class Scaphopoda; order Dentaliida; family Dentaliidae; genus Pictodentalium; species Pictodentalium vernedei. Next base: position 756,553,226 of record CM062296.1, read on the forward strand.
TGTGTGTGTACCTAGACCTGTTGTCCAAGAAAGTCATACGCCTACCACTACCACCTTCAACCCCCTAAGGGGGGTTGAAGGTGGTAGTGGTAGGCGTATGACTTTCTTGGACAACAGGTCTGCTTGAATCTACAGTCACATCCTGGTGCAAGTGCTTCAAGTGACAGGATAGTAGTAATGGTAGTATATTATAGTGTCAATATTCCTTGAATAATTACCACTCAAACTGTGATGTCAGTTGTTGAACTTAAAACTGACAGAAAAAAAATATTGCTGTGACCCATTTTGCTTCAAATGATTGCAGCTGTGTTTGGGTATGGTTGCAGCCATTACCTTTTACCACTAAACCAGTTTCAAAATGAAATTACGTGATGTTATGTGACTTCTAAGTTAAATTACATTTTTGCTTTACAACAAAAATTTAATGTGAGCATAATACATGTAATCTCAATCATCCCAGACCAAAATATTTAGGAGGGCAATTTTTCGCTCTCCTTAATTCTTTCAGGAGGGCAGTAAGGAGAGCTAAAAAATCGCTCTCCTGAAATTGCCAAGCCTGCTTATGTATTTATATTTTCTCTGATGTCTTTCTTTCAGTCTTATTTTGTCACAGACTATGACCCAACAATTGAAGATTCGTACACAAAACAATGTGTTATTGATGAAGTGGTTGCTAGACTTGACAGTAAGTTTTTTATAATGCATTTGCAGTATTTTTAAAGAGAATGTATGTACTTTTCATAGACTGGATGGAAATTCACAAACAAATATTCATTGTTGTTAACTGGTAGAATGCTGAATTTTTTTCCAAAGCCTATATGAAACATGGATTGCACTTGGTGTCTGTCTGTCTGTCCCTCTTACCTGTTACTGTCTGTATCTCTGAAATGGTTGAATGTTGGCATTTTTAATTTTCAACATTAATCAGACATTATGGAAAGATTTTTTAGAAAACAAATTCAAGATGGACGACTGGTGGCCATTTTTGTTGGAAATTGATTGTAATTAGTTTTCTACCTAATACTTCTAAATGACCTTTCCGATTTCAATAAGTTTTGGTATGGAGGTTTAGCAGCATAAGATAAATAACATATCATACAGGTTTTTCTCTTGTGCATAAATTATGGAAATTAGACGAACTTGAGATTTTTTCAGTCATTTTTGTTAATATTATGTTGGTGTGTCTTGTTACAACCTAAATCTCAGAAACATTTTGACACTTTTGTTTCAGATTTTCAGCAATGATCAGACATGTAAAACTGAAGCAAGAAAAAAATTTTTTTTTTAAATTGAGATGGCCAACTGGAAGCCATTTTTGTTGAAAATTGTCTGTAATTAATTTTCTGCCTAGAACTTCTAAACAACATCCCTGATTTCAATATTTTTTCTGGGCATGTAGTGGCATAAGTGTAGCAGAATAAGACAAACGATTTGGTGCCCCCCCCCCCCCCTCCCCCAACCATTGGTAACTATTGTCTGATTGCTGGCGATCAGCATTGCACTTGTTCTTTTAAAGATTTGTGCTACCAGCAAGGGGAGTCGTAGTATAGCACAACATTGTTCATAAATAATTGTTTTTGTTACAATCGATTGGAGAGTGGACGACATCGAAGCGATTGTTGATGCTTCAAACATTTTAAAATGTTGATAAATAAAGGATAACATATAGTTTGGATCAATAACTTTTGAAATACTTGATGGAATGACTTTATATTTTATTGATGTCTAGCCACTGTTCAATGTGTGTGTTGTTCCAAATATTTTTCTTGGAGTTATGGCCCTTGATGGACTTAGAATTTTGTGAAATTGCAGCTACGGCGTCGATGTCGTGATTTTTTTTTATCAAAGACATTTGGAATGTTGCCCCATTCCTTATTTTCATTTATACACGTCGCTCCAATTCACCAGTGACATGAATTAATGTGCCCGATTTGAAATTTATGCATCCATTTTCCACGATTTTAATAATCTGCCATTTAAAATCCAGAACTAAATTTAGTTTGTTATATTTTCACCGTCAAAATTTCCATCCATGTTCAGTTCTATTCATACATTCGTTTCGAAGGATGCTTGTCAATGTAAACTGCGAAATAAATTTTTAGCTTAACTTGACATAGTCAAGATAAGCTATTGCCATCACGCGTGCAGAAGTCTGTGAGTCTGTGACGTCTGTTCACATTTTCCTTTAGCACGGGCTACACCCCGCTGTTCTTGTCTGATCGTCACAAAATTTCATATGCAGGTTTGGGGTCATGTCTAGATGAGAACGTCCCCTTTTGGTCGCGATAGGCCACTGGTATGGCTGCCCGAGCCCCAAACCCGAAAACCATTAGCACAGTCTACAGGTCGTATTTATGAAGGGATTTCATTGTAACTTGGTAGGATGCCTCTGTATAATGCTTAGATGAGAACGTCCCCTTTTGGGCATGATCTATCAACCGTGATGGCAGCCCAAGCCCGAAACCCCAAAACTTTTAGCACAGTCTGCAGGTCATGTTTAATATGGAGGGATTTCATTGTAACTTGGTAGGATGACTCCTTATGATGTCTAGATGAGAATTTCCCCATTTGGGCATGATCTGCCAACTGTGACGACTGCCCGAGCCCAAAACCCGAAAACCTTTAGCACAGTCTACAGGTCATATTTATGAAGGGATTTCATTGTAACTTGGTGGGTTGACTTCATACAATGTCTAGATGAGAAAGTCCCCATTTGAACGTGATTGGGCAACTGTGACGGCTATAGGGGCCCAAAGCCCGAAAACCTTCAGCACAGTCTAGAGGTCATATTTATGAAGGGATTTCATTGTAACTAGGTAGGATGACTCCAAATAATGTCTAGATGAGAACGTCCCATTTTGATCGCGATCATGCAGCCTTGATGGGTGCCCGAGCCCAAAAACCTTTAGCATAGGCAAAAGGTTATATTTATGGAAGGATTTTATTGTAACCTGTTAGGTTGACTCCATATAATGCCTAGATGATGACATCCCCTTTTGGTCTTGATTGGTTAGTTGTGATGGCTCAAGTGCCAGAAGCCTGAAAACCTTGAGCACAGTCTAAAGGTCATATTTATGAAGGGATTTCATTGTAACTTCTTAGGATCACTCCAGATGATGCCCAGATGAGATTGTCCCCTATGGTTGCGATCATTCAGCCATGATGGCTGCCTGAGCCCAAAGTTCGAAAACCTTTAGCCCAGTCTACAGGTCATATTTATGAAGAGATTTCATTGTACCTTCTTAGGATCACTCCAGATGATGCCCAGATGAGATTGTCCCCTATGGTTGCGATCATTCAGCCATGATGGCTGCCCGAGCCCGAAGCCCGAAAACATTTAGCCCAGTCTACAGGTCATATTTATGAAGGGATTTCATTTTAACTTGGTAGGTTAACTTCATATAATGTCTAGATGAGAATGTCCCCTTTTGGACATGATTGGGCAACTGTGACGGCTAAAGGTGCCCAAAGCCCGAAAAACTTTAGCACAGTCTATAGGTCATATTTTTGAGGGGATTTCATTGTAACTTGGTAGGATGACTCCAAATAATGTCTAGATGAGAACGTCCCATTTTGGCTGTGATCATTCAGCCTTGATGGGTGCCCGAGCCCAAAAACCTTTAGCATAGGCAAAAGGTTATATTTATAGAAGGATTTCATTGTAACCTGGTAGGTTGACTTCATATAATGTCTAAATGAGAATGTCTCCTTTTGGACACGATTGGGCAACTGTGACGACTTCAAGGGCCCAAAGCCCGAAAACCTTTAGAACAGTCTACAGATCATAATTATGAAGGGGTTTCATTGTAGCTTGGTATGATGACTCCAAATAGTGTCCAGATGAGAACGTCCCCTTTTGGTCATGATCATTCAGCCTTGATGGCTGCCCGAGCCCAAAAACCTTTAGCATGTCTGTAGGTCGTATTTATGGAAGGATTTCATTGTAACTTGTTAGGTTGACTCCATATAATGCCTAGATGATGACATCCCCTTTTGGTCGTGGTTGGTCAACTGTGATGGCTAGAGGTGCCTGGAGCCCGAAAACCTTGAGCACAGTCTACAGGTCATATTTATGAAGGGATTTCATTGTAACCTATTAGGTTGACTCCATATAATGCCTAGATGATGACATCCCCTTTTGGTCGTATTTGGTCAGCTGTGTTGGCTACAAGTGCCCGAAGCCCAAAAACCTTGAGCACAGTCTACAGGCCATATTTATGAAGGGATTTCATTGTAACTTCATAGGATCACTCCAGATTATGCCCAGATGAGAATGTCTCCTTTTGGTTGCGATCATTCAACCATGATGCCTGACAAGCCTAAAGCCCGAAAACCTTTAGCACAGTCTTCAGATCATATTCATGAAGGGATTTCATTGTAACTTGGTAGCTTGACTTCATGTAATGTCTAGATGAGAACAGCCCCTTGTGGACTCCATTAGGCAACTGTGTTGGCTACAGGGGCCCAAAGCCCGCAAATCTTTAGCACAGTCTGCAGGTGATATTTATGAAGGGATTTCATTGTACCTTGGTATTATGACTCTAAATAATGTCTAGATGAGAACGTCCCCTTTTGGATGCGATCATTCAGCCTTGATGGCTGCCCGAACCCAAAACCCCAAAGCCTTTAGCATAGTCTATTGGTCATATTTATGGAAGGACTTCATTGTAACCCGTAAGTTTGACTCCATATAATGCCTAGATGATGACATCCCCTTTTGGTCGTGATTGGACAGCTGTGACGGCTTCAGGGGCCCGAAGCCCAAAAACCTACAGGTCATATTTATGAAGGGATTTCATTGTAACTTTGTAGGATCACTCCAGATGATGCCCAGATGAGAATGTCCCCTTTTGGTTGCGATTATTCAACCATGATGGCTGCCAGAGCCCAAAGCCCAAAAACCTTTAGCACAGTCTAATGTCTAGATGAGAATGTCCCCTTTGGACGCAATTGGGAAACTGACAGCTACAGGGGCCCGAAGCCCGAAAACCTTTAGCACAGTCTACAGGCCATATTTATGAAGGGATTTTAATGTAACTTGATAGGATGACTCGTTTTGGAATAATTTCACTGTAACTTGGTAACTTTTGTTGATATACGTTAACTGTGAGGGCCACATACATTAACTGTGAGGTCATATTAACCCACCCCTCAATTCTTCAGTACAGTGTAGACCTCATATTATTTTTATCATAAACATTAGCATACAGGGAACAGAAATGAACATATTCCCAATTATCACAATTCTTGTCTTATGTCATAATCCTTTCATAAACATTGAACATTATCCTTTTCATCAAACACAACACACAAGTTAAGCTACAGTGTCATTGACAGTTTCATTGGTAAACTACTATAGAACGATGACTTACAGATCAAGTTTGAGTTTCATGCTGATTGCATTATTCTTGTGTGAGTTACGGCCCTTGGAAATATGGAAAAGCACCAAAATATCAGTTTTCCGGAGTTTTTTTTTGAAATGCTTCAACGGAATGATTTCATTTTTGGTAAACTACTATTGAACGATGACTTACAGATCAAGTTTGAGTTTCATGCTGATTGCATTATTCTTGTGTGAGTTATGGCCCTTGGAAATATGGAAAAGCTCCAAAATATCAGTTTTCCAGACTTTTTCTGGAAAAGATTCAACGGAATGATTTCATTTTTGGTAACCTACTATAGAACGATGACTTACAGATCAAGTTTCATTTACACTCTGTCCATCCATCCGTCAGTCTGTCAGTCAGTCTGTCGGTCATACTTTAGTTTTCCAGACTTTTTTGGGGAAATGCTTCAACCGAATGATTTCATTCTTGGTAACCTACTATAGAACGATGACATATAGATCAAGTTTGAGTTTCATGCTGATTGCATTATTCTTGTGTGAGTTATGGCCCTTGGAAATATGGAGAAGTGCCAAAATGTCAGTTTTCCGGACTTTTTTTGGAAATGCTTCAACGGAATGATTTCATTTTTGGTAACCTACTATAGAATGATGACTTACAGATCAAGTTTCATTTGCACCTGTCCATCAGTCAGTCTGTCAGTCATACTTTAGTTTTCCAGACTTTTTTTTGGAAATGCTTCAACTGAATGATTTCATTCTTGGTAACCTACTATAGAATGATGACTTACAGATCAAGTTTGAGTTTCATTTTGATTGCATTATTCTTGTGTGAGTAATGGCCCTTGGAAATATGGAAAAGCGCCAAAATATCAGTTTTCCAGACTTTTTTTGGAAGCGCTTCAACGGAATTCATGCTGATCACATCTTGGTTATAACATTTGTATAATCATTAATGCTCATTAGTCCAGTAGGGGACATTGTATTGCTTCAGTGATACGTGCACTCTTGTCTTTAAATCGACACAAAATTACAATATAATAATAAAAGCAAATATGACTCGCAATTCCTTCTGTTGGAACTCACATACCTTTACGTATCACTCAATTTATTTACATTAATATTACGTCATGGTATGAACATGTACTCACACGCCTTGACTATTAATTAAAAACCCCATAGAATGTGACTAATTCAGAATACGAAAGTTAAAATGGCAGAAATTTGTTCTCTTTTCGTTGCACGAGAGTAGTGCTAAAACGGTTAACTGGATAAATGGTTTGCAACTGGTTATCGACATAACCAGTTGGAAAAACTGTCAACCGGTGCAGATGACCGCAGAATCTATAGTTTACGGGATAGCATCGGGAAAATACATAGTATTTGACTGTGAGACCTTAGATTGTCAAAGCTACCAGACATTTGTCAATTTACAATTATGTGTACTCGATGTAACATGAAAGGGTTAAGGTGTTGGAATTTTGAGTTGAATGAACACTTATTTCGGTCACTTCAGCTGTCAAGTCGTGGATAAATGCTTGTAACAAACTGCCAAAAGTCGAGTGCACTGCAGGTTTGTTTATGCATGGTCATCGCTCAGACGGTCACCCATCCGAGGACTAACCGGGCTCAACGTTACTTAACTTCGGTGAAAATTTTGCATTTTTGTAGACAATGCAATAATACCAGATGGTTGAAATTAACAGATATCCAGTTGAAATCTGGTTATGCCCGACAGTTAGCAGGTTACAAAAATGGGCAAACTGTTTCAGCACTACACGAGAGGTTGACAAATAATACGTATGTAAAGAATGTTTTGGTGCGATCATGTTCTTTTTGCTGCATCAATATAATGGGAGCGAGAATGTGCAGTTAAACTACATTTTGTTATGATTTGTTCTAGATTGATAATAATCATTGATTACATAATACTCAGATGCTTGTAAATGTATCTTATAATGGTATATTTACACTCCCAACATTACATTCGTTTTTTGTTGCTGTCATGAAAAATTGTGCAGTTTGCTGACTTGACTAGGTATTTATCACAATATCGGATAAGATTTGGGTTTGATTCGGATTCAAATCTTTCTTTCAATTTGGTATTCGATTCAAGCTGAAAATTAGGATTTGCAGGGGCCTAAATCAATCTAAGTTAGATGCCATGTTTAATTACAAAATTCAGATGGTTATGAAATCATTAAATATTCAAATGATGATGGTCACATAGGGTGAGTAAGAATAGATCTGTCTCACCCTGGCATCTCAGTTGTGCTAAGCATATCTCATAGGTAGGTAGTAGGGGAAAAATGCACACACCAGATCAAGATCTGATTGAGAAAGGGACTGCTTTTGCACTCACAGTACTAAACACATACACATTTATTATTTTCTGTTTTCAGTCCTCGACACTGCTGGTCAGGAAGAGTTCAGTGCTATGAGAGAACAATACATGAGATCTGGAGAGGGCTTCCTGTTGGTATTTTCTGTGGTAGATAGAAGCAGGTGTGTGCATAATTGAGCTTAACCCATTACCTAACAAACTGCCCCCCCCCCCCCCCCCCCCCCCATATAATTTATAAATTGAGCAGCTGAGGCTCCATTCATTCATTCACACTTCTGATCTCAGAGCGTGAAGACCTTGTTTACAACAATGGAAAACCTGGAATTGCTGGATCATCTTAGGAAAGCCATCTCAGCTCTGGGCGTCTCTTGTCCCATCTCTTGGACTATCCAGGAAATGGGCAAGAGCGTTCATCTGAACCTGGAATTTAGAGTTGAAGAAGAGAACACCACAACACCACCCTCTTCGGGGAGAGGTAGTACCCTTGGCGAGAGGAACCCATCTCTCACTGGTCCTCACCCGAAGAGGAACGGAGGCCCTGAGAAGAGGAAAAAGAAGAGTCCATCTACCAAGCACAGGGATGCCCGACGCTTGGAGGCCTTCCGGAATAATAGAAAGAAAGAGTTGAGTGAGGGGGTGGAGGTTCTGGAGGCAGCTGCCAGTTTCCCTCCTAGTCCCACTGGTACACCCAATCAACTGCCGGCTCCTGAGCCGGTACAGTTGGATGAGGAACGTCCAGTGGAGACTGAGGAGGAACTGGAAGTTGCTTTTTCACCACCTCCCACCCCTCACTCCCCCCTTCCTTCACTACCGGAAAGCCCGGGAGCGGTAAAGCCACCAACCATTATGGAGAGGATCATGAGAGAGTTAGAGTTGGCCAAGGCAACACAGGAAAGAGCAAGAGAATATCTAAGAGAGCACGGCTCTACACCACCACCACCAGCCTCATCACCATCACCATGCCAACCTCCAAAGAAGAAAAGCCGCAAAAAGGCCAGAAGGGGATAGACCTTCTTTCCTGCTTCCTTTTCCTCCTTCAACACGCCTAGACATGTGTAAAGCCATCACCTACAGCCACTGAGGGTTGAAAGGGGCTTGCCCCCCAAATTCGTCCCGGCGCGCCAAACCATTTCTTCTCGGCTATTCTTCAAACAGTCACAACAAAACTATATCATGTGACTCCCTATTGGAACAAGCTTATCGAACTCGTTCCAATGAGGGGGGGGGGGGGGTCACACAATTTCAATAAAACCATATCATGTGATCCCCTCATTGGAATGAGCTCATCAAGCTCATTCCAATGAGGGGGGTCACATGCTATGGCTTTGTTGAAATTTTTGTAAAATGTAGAAGATAAAAAATAATTAAAATTTTGATATCGTGTGCATTGGGTACAAGGTTGAAGATCAGATTAGTGTTTTTAGCTCAACTTTCAACTTTGGCGAAGCCAAATTTGAGCTTATGCCATGGCCAGTTGTCCGTATGTCCATCCGTCCGTCTGTCCGTCAACAATTCAATACGGCTCGGGCTAGAGGCCGTATTTATGAAGCGATCTTTACGAAACTTCTTGGGTACCTTTGTTATGACTGTGGGATGAGAACGAGTGTTTTGGGGTCCGATCCGAAATTCAAGCTGGCCGCCAGCCGCCACTTTGTACCGACGATGCAGAAATCTGTTTTTTGTACAGAACTTCCATATGAAAGCTCTGATTTGAATAATTTTTTGTATGAATGTTTAGTACCATGGGATACATCACATATAATACGGGGTTTTTTCTCGTACGTAAATTATGCAAATTAGACTAACTTTGATGTATTTAGTTTGTTCAAATCAGATCCCTAGGTATATATTTGGGCTCGCTATTGTAGCCCAAATTTTTACTCAGTGCAATATGAGGAAATTTCTTTAAAAATCTTCTTCTTCAGATCCACCAGTCGGAATGCTTTCATATTCGGTATACAACATCTCTAGGGGGATCAGATTCCAGTTTGTTCAAATCGAGTGCCTGGGTTAATATTTTGGCTCCATATGGGAACCTGAAATTTAACTTAGTACAATATGAGGGAATTTCTTCAAAAATCTTCTTCTTCAGATCCACCAGTCAGAATGCTTTCATATTTGGTATACAACATCTCTAGGAGGGTCAGATTCAAGTTTGTTCAAATCGGTTCTATAGGTTATTATTTGGGCTCGCTATGGTAGCCCAAATTTTAACCTAGTGCAATATGAAGAAATTTCTTTAAAATTTCTCTTCTTCAGATCCAACAGTCAGAATGCTTTTATATTTGGTACACAACATCTCTAGGGAAGTCAGATTCTACTATGTTCAAATCAAGAGCCTGGGTTAATATTTGGGCTCCCTATGGGAGCTGGAATTGGCCATTTTGCTGAAGAATTAAAAGTTTTGTGTTCAGTACCCTCTAGAGCTGTGTAACTAAGATTAATCAACATAGGTTGTATCAAGGGGCTTCATAGGGGAGCTCTACATTTATTTTACTTTATGATCAACTGAAGAAAAGGCATGATGCCCGGATTATTTTTGTCACTTTTGAGGGACTCAAGGCTTGACAGTGTAGCCTATGGAGATGGCTTGCTTAATATACTCATTCTTGGACTCGGTTTATATTGTGTTCTGTTCAAGATGAGCGCTTCAGGCCCTGTGGGGCCTCTTGTTTTATGTCAATTTTTGTTCCCAATTTTCAAATTATTATACGCCCGTTTTGAAAAAATGGGTCGTATTGTGGTATACCGTCTGTCCATCCATCTGTCCGTCTGGTCACACGTCGTACGATAACTCAAGAATGCTTTGAGAGATTTTCGTGATTTTTGGGTAGGTGGTGTATATCGATGGAGGGAAGCTCCTTTTCGTTTAGTGTCCCCATTTGATTAGTCATTCCAGAGTTATGGGACTTTATTACTTAGAAAATTGTTGATTTTTTTACACGGCATACGATAACTCGAGAACGCTTTGAGAGATTTTCGTGATTTTTGAGTAGGTGGTGTATATCAATGGAGGGAAGCTCCCTTTCGTTTAGTGTTGCCGTTCGATTAGTCATTTCAGATTTATAGGACTTTATTACTTAGAAAATTGTTGATTTTTTACACGTCGTACGATAACTCGAGAACGCTTCGAGAGATTTTCACAATTTTTTGGTGGATGGTTTATGTTGATGGAAGGAAGCTCCCTTTCGGTTGGTGTCACCGTTCGATTATTCATTCCAGAGTTATGGGACTTTATTTTTCACATGTTGAACAATAACTTGAAAATGCTTTGAGCAATTTTCATGATTTTTTTGTTGCAAGTATATGTTGATAGAAGGAATCTCCCTTTCGATTTGTGTCGCTGTCCGATTTGTCATTCCAGAGTTATGGGACTTTATTCATCAAAATATAGGCAATTTTCCACATGTTGGACTTTGAGCAATTTTCATGATTTTTTGGTGGCAAGTATATGTAACCTGACAAGTACACATGTATACTCATATTGTGTGGTTCCCTCTTGTAATTAATAACGGGCATATCATGCGCTCATGGCGCAGCTGTTTATTCAATATATGATAGGACAAAATGGCAAACAGGGGCATAGAGTCGAATTGAGAACTTATCTGAAGTGGACGCACAGTTAACAAAAGTATTTTGGATTAAAGAATGTTATGATCAACAAAGACAACATTCAGTGCAAAATGTGTTCACAGAACACAAATGCAATAAAATCCCATGACAGCTGTACAGGGAAGCCAAAAAAGGCATGCTAAATTACGTTATTGGGACGGATTATATTTCAAAATATAAATTAATGCGGCACATAAGTGGCAAAGCAGACCAAATTGCATTGCCATTAGTTAGTGCTCCCCAAATTGATGAAGGAGCGGTGCCAGACTGCCAGTGGGGTCCCCCTCCGAGTTCATTTTTAGCTCAACTTTGACGTAAATCAAATTTGAGCTTATGCCATGGCCAGTCGTCCGTCTGGCCGTCTGTCCATCTGTTCATCAACAATTCAATACGGCTCGGGCTAGAGGCCGTATTTATGAACCAATCTTTACAAAACTTCTGGGGTACCTTTGTTATGAAAGTGGGATGAGAACGAGTGTTTTGGGGTCCGATCCAAAATTCAAGTTGGCCGCTGGCAGCCATTTTGTGCAAAATTAGGTGCAATCAGATTTTTGCACAGAACTTCCATATGAAAGCTCTGATTTGAATAATTTTTTGTATGAATGTTTAGTACCATGGGAAACATCACATATAATACAGGTTTTTTATCGCGCGTAAATTATGCAAATTGGACTAACTTTTATGTATTTAGTGTTACTTTCAGCACTGTAAGTGCAAATGCCAATACGGCTTGGGCTAGTGGCCATATTTATGAACCGATCTTTACCAAACTTCTTGGGTACCTTTGGTATCATCGTGGGATGAGAACGAGTGTTTTTGGGTCCGGTCCGAAATTCAAGCTGGCCGATGGCAGCCATTTTGTACAAAATTAGGTGCAATCAGATTTTTGCGCAGAACTTCCATATGAAAGCGCTGATTTGAATAATTTTTTGTATGAATGTTTAGTACCATGGGATACATCACATATAATACGGCTTTTTTTCTCGTGGAGAAATTATGCAAATTAGATGAACTTTGATTTTTTCAGTGCTACTTACACACAGTAAGTACACATGTCAATACGGCTCGGGCTAGAGTCTGTATTTATGAACCGATCTTCACGAAACATCTTGGGTACCTTTGTTATCACCCTGGGTGCGGTCCAAAATTCAAGATGGCTACCAGTGGCCATTTTGTACCGAAATTATGTTTAATCAGTTTTTTGTACACAACTTCTATATGGCTCAGGCTAGATGCCGTATTTTTGAACTGATCTTTACGAAACTTTTTTGGTACCTTTGTTATCACCGTGGGATGAGAACGAGTGTTTTGGGGTGTGGTCCAAAATTCAAGATGGCCACCAGCAGCCATTTTGTACCAAAATTGGTGCAATCAGTTTTTTGTACAGAACAGGGCTTGCAAATAGTGAAAAAAATGTGATTGCCCGTTGGGCAGGCTTCTTTGATATCTGGTTGCCCGACCCAGAAAATGGTGGCCCAATGTTAGGACTGATATTTGATTGCTCAATTTATACACATTTCAATGTGACAGTCGATCAGATATGACAACTAACGATGTATAACAACAGGTGTTGAAAGACGGGGACAGATCAAGATTCAGTTGTGCAAAAAAAAAGCCATGCATCATGACAACTGACACGTTGGATATGGCACTATAGTACCCCCCCCCTCCACCCCTATTATGGCCTGGAAAGTGTCCTGGTTCACTACGCTACGTTAACTTACTATCTTAATGGAAGAACTAATCACAAACATATTATATCGTTTGTTGAACACAGTAACAAAAAAATAGATAAGTACCTGACAAAGAGGAAGATCAGCAACAGAGACCGTTGCAGTGCTGAATGAGCGCAACATCCACTATCACTTTCGAAAAACAATTTCTGGGAAGGTAATGGTTGTGTTTGAATCATTGTTCAGGACATTATGAGTGCACAGTATTGTCTCTACAGGGCTATGACATCACGCCGTTCTCGGTTGCTTATTGTACCGGTGCACTCCCGATATCTGGGAACATTGATTCAAATACAACCAGACTCCACTCGTGAGCATTACTGAACAATATCAAAATTTGCCCTGAAAGTCGCTGTGGGAGGTGTGTGTGGGGGTGGGGGGGGGGAGGGGGTGGGGCTGTCAGCCTGTTCCTAACAGTATCCGTGGGACAGGGCTTAACAGTACCGATGTGGTGACCATTTGTTTAGGTTTGTTGAATACTTAAAGCGGTAGTACTTCCCCTAACCAGCGGAACAGGTATTCAACCATTTTAACAGTTGTTTAATCATTAATTCCAGCTCATTTTTATATTGTAATTTTCTGAAAGAATTATCTTTTAAAATCAGACAGAAAAAATCTGGTTGCCCATTGGGCAGAGGGAATAGCATTTTTGTTGCCCGAGAAAATTTCTGGTTGTCCCGGGACGTCGGGCGACCCTATTTGCAAGCCCTGCAGAACTTCTGTATGAAAGTTCTGATTTGAATAAATTTTTGTATGAATGTTTAGTAACATGGAATATGTCACATATAGTACAGGTTTTGTTCTCGTGCAGAAATTATGCAAATTAGATGAACTTTGATTTATTCAGTGCTACTTGTACACAGTAAGTGCACATGTCAATACGGCTCGGGCTAGAGGCTGTTTTTATGAACCGATCTTCACAAAACTTCTTGGTTACCTTTGTTATCACCTTGGGACGAGAACGAGTGTTTCTGTGTGCGGTCCAAAATTCAAGATGGCTGCCAGTGGCCATTTTGTACCAAAATTAGGTCCAATCAGTTTTTTGTCACAACTTCTATACGGCTCGTATTTATGAACTGATCTTCACGAAACTTCTTGTGTACCTTTGTTTTCACCTTGGGACAGGAACGAGTGTGTTTTGGGGTGCCTTTGTTATCACTGTCCTATGAGAACAAATATTTTGGTGTTCAGTCAGACCCACTCTGGGACTCAAAGATTTCTTTTCTAGTTTAGCATCTGACTGTCACCCACCTTTACAATACTTTACCAATACATTTGTTACAGGCTGCGGTCAGTATTTATGTACAGACCGTCACAATACTTTATATGTACCTTTGTTATCAGGTCATTACCTAGATGTTTGTCACTGCTGTGTCACTTACTATACATGTACATGTCTTAACAAGTTGAGCTACAGTGTCATTGACACTTTCATTTTTCTTGAGCTTACTGAATCAAACCAAGTCATTGCTAATTTACAGATTTCATTCCTTGCCTTGATTTGACAAGTCACAACATGGAAGAATACTCAGTATTGAATAAAGTGAAAAAAAGATGTGAATTGAATGGCATCTTGCTTAACAGCATAATGTAACAGTTGTTTGGGTTTTGTTGGCTGGGTATTAATAAAATTAAATTCATCAAAGATCATACTTTTCAACTGATCTGCAAGGAGTAACAATAATAATTTAAGCTGCAGTCCCACTGGTCTGCAGCATCTATTATTATTGCTCCTCATAGAAAAAGTCCATTACATAACTATTCTCTCAATGTTGTGAGTGATTCATTACATTGCTCACCTTACATCAATTTAGGAGAGCTGCTTTTTATTCGCCCAGAGCTTATTTTAGGAGAGCTCCTATTTGCTCGCTCTCATTTTTGGCTTAACTTGACAAAGTCAAGAAAAGGTATTGCCATCCCGCATGCGCAAGTCTGTTGAGTCTGTTCACATTTCCTTTAGCACAGGCTACACCCCGTAGTTCTTGTCCGATCATCACAAAATTCCATGTGCTGGTTTGATGTCATGTCTAGATGAGAAGGTCCCCTTTTGGTCGTGATAGGTGAACCATGATGGCGGCCCGAGCCCAAAACCCCAAAATCTTTAGCACCGTCTACAGGTTGTATTTATGATGGGATTTCATGGTAACTTGGTAGGATGACCCTGTAGAATATCTAGATGAGAACGTCCCCTTTTGGTCATGATCTGTCAACCATGATGGCTGCCCAAGCCCAAAACCCAAAAACTTTTAGTTCAGTCTGCAGGTCATATTTAATATGGAGGGATTTCATTGTAACTTGGTAGGATGACTCCGTATGATATCTAGATGAGACAACTCTGTGTGATGTCTAGATGAAAACTTCCCCATTTGGTTGCAATCTGTCAACCATGATGACAGCCCGAGCCCAAAACCCGAAAACCTTTAGCACAGTCTACAGGTCATATTTATGGAGGGATTTCATTGTAGCTTGGTAGGTTGGCTTCATATAATGTCGAGATGAGAGTGTCCCCTTTTGGTCACGATTGGTCAACTGTGATGGCTACAGGGGCCCGAAGCCCAAAAACCTTTAGCACAGTCTACAGGTCATATTTGTGAAGGGCTTTCATTGGAACTTGGTACGATGACTCCAGATAATGTCTAGATGAGAACGTCCCCTTTTGGTCGCGATCATTCAGCCATAATGGCTGCCCAAACCTGAAAACATTTTGCACAGTCTATAGGTCATATTTATGAAAGGATTTCATTGTAACTTGGTAGGTTGACTCCATATAATGTCTAGATGATAACGTCCCCTTTGGTCGTGATTGGTCAACTGTGATGGCTACAGGAGCTCGAAGCCTGAAAACCTTTAGCACAGTCTACAGGTTATATTTACAAAGGGATTTCATTGTAATTTGGTAGGAAGACTCCAGATAATAGATGAGAACTTTCCCTTTTTGTTGTGATCATTCAACCATGACGGCTGCCCAAGCCCAAAACTTTAGCACAGACTAAAGGTCGTATTTATGAAGGGATTTCATTGTAATTTGGTAGGATGACTCGTTTTGGAATAATTTCACTGTAATTTGGTAACTTTTGTTGACATACATTAACTGTGAGTGCCACATACATTAAGTGTGAAAGCCACATTAACCCACCCCTCAATTCTTATCTTATTTCATAATCCTTTCATAAACATTGAACATTATCCTTTTCATAAAACACAACACACAGACAAGTTAATCTACAATGTCATTGACACTTTCATTCTTATATTCAAGAACTGTTGCTTTTTAACTGGTGGAGTGCTATATTTTTGGTCATCAGAATTGGTCCATGTATTTTTGCCTTGTTATAATTTATGGGAGAGTGCCTATAGGCACTCTCCCATAAATTATGATAGGGCATATAAATACAGGCTAAATTAGTTCACTTCAAAGATGATATGAAGCACACTCACAGAGTATGATGCTTTTTAGCAGTGGTGCCTGCACTTCGGAATAAAGCTCAAATATGGGCTTCCAGCACTCTACCAGTTAACAAATTCACTTGACAATTCTTTACTGGTAAAATAGGACCTGATAATCAATGTCTGGGGTAAAATGTCCCTAACGTGGGCAGCATTGGTAGAAACAATTTGCTAAACATACCTACGTTACAGTCATGATATTGCCATAGATGCTAAAAGTGATCTGAAACACCAATAATAAATAACAATTAGCAAAGCCAGGAATAACGTAATATACATGTTTATTCCTTCACTTTTGATTTGTACCCACTGAGAAGCTATAGTATTTGAGCACAAAATGACTGCTGAACCATTTGCACAACACTGGTAGAAGACTACATTATCCATATAGCCATATCTGCTGAAGGTGACAATAACCCTTTCAATACTGAATTCCCGAATTGGGTGATTCAGTAATAATTTAAAATCCTTAATTGATAGAGTGCTAAAGTATTTTTAGTCATGAAAATTTGTTCACGTGTGTCTGCCTATGGGCACTCTCCCATGGTAAAAAGGCAAATCTATACAGATGAAATAATTTCCCTTTTATGCTGAAGAAAAAAACAAATGAAAGGGTTAAGTTTATCGACTTATCCTAACTTTCCTGCCCGATTTTTTGGCTCACCAACGTTAGTTGTGTGAGCCTATGGCATAGCCCTCATGTCGGCGTCAGCGTCCGCTCTCAAATATTTTGAACTTTTGTGTACAGGTTTTGATTTTTTTGCTTTTCAAATTTTTTTTTAGTTTCAGCATATTGCTATAGTGGTTCACTATAACATTTAACTCTTTTCCAGGGTATTTTGTCTTAATTTTAACCCTTTGAATCAAATTTTAACTTATTTTGATGTTTGCGTGCAGGTTTTGATGGGTTTTTTTTCCTTTCTTTCAAGTGGAGATTTACCTTGCAGCATATGTCCATGCTTTCTATTGTATGTAAACATGCATCTTAAGGCTATGTTTGTATTATTTAACCCTTTTCCTGCTGAATTACTTCAATTTTGGACTTTTATGTACAGCTTTTGGACTTAGGCTTACAGCTTCTTACTTTTATGTACAGGTTGTGATAAAAAAACAATTTCAAGTGAGGTTGACCTCACTGCATATTGCAGTGGTGGTTATTATAACATTGATATCTTTCCAGTGCATTTTTAAAAAATTGTTAACCCCTTCAATAGATTTTTAGACTTATTTTGACGTTTGCGTGCAGGTTTTTATGGGGTTTTTTTTTTCCCTTTCTTCCAAGTGTAGAGTTTCTGCATATTGCTATGGTGGTTCACTATAACATTTAACTCTTTTCCAGGGTATTTTGTCTTAATTTTAACCCTTCGAATCAAATTTTAGACTTATTTGATGTTTGCGTGCAGGTTTTGATGGGTTTTTTTTCCTTTCTTCCAAGTGGAGATTTACCTTGCAGCATATGTCCATGCTTTCTATTGTATGTATACATGTATCTTAGGGCTATGTTTGTATTATTTAACCCTTTTCCTGCTGAATTACTTCAATTTTGGCCTTTTATGTACAGCTTTTGGACTTAGGCTTACAGCTTCTTACTTTTATGTACAGGTTGTGATAAAAAAAAAACAATTTCAAGTGAGGTTGACCTCACTGCATATTGCAGTGGTGGTTATTATAATGTTGATATCTTTCCAGTGCATTTTTTAAAAAGTTTTAACCCTTTGAATAGATTTTTAGACTTATTTTGACGTTTGCGTGCAGGTTTTCATGTATTTTTTTTCCTTTCTTCCAAGTGTAGATTTACCTTGTAGCATATGTCCATGCTTTCTATTGTATATAAACATGCATCTTAGGGTTACGTTGTATTCTTTAACCCTTTTCCTGCTTAATTACTTCAATTTTGGACTTCTTTTGTTTACAGGTTTGGATTTTTGTGCTTTTAAAAAAATGTTTTTCTTCTTTGCATATTGCTGTGGGGGTTCACGATAACATTTAACTCTTTTCCAGGGTATTTTGTCTTAATTTTAACCCTTTGAATCAAATTTTGGACTTATTTTGATGTTTGTGTGCAGGTTTTGATGTTTTTTCATTTTTATGTGCAGGTTTTGAGGTTTGTCTTTCTTTTCTTCCAAGTGGTGACTTACCTTGTAGCATATTGCCATGGTTCCTATTTTATGTTAGGATGCTTCTTGGGGCTATTATTATATTATTTAACCCTTTAGCTGCGTATTTACTTTAATTTTGGACTTTTGTGTGCAGGTTTTGTACTTTTGTGTGCAGGTTTTGATATTTTTTTTTAAGTGGAGTTTTACCTCTCTGGCATATTGCCATGGTGGTTACTGTAACATTTTCTGGGTATTTTTCTAAATTTTAACCCTTTGAAACAAATGTGATACTTTTATGTGCAGGTTTTGAGGTTTGTCTTTTCTTCCAAGTGGATATTTTTCAAGTAGACTTTCACCTTACTGGCATATTGCCATTGTGGTTACTGTGACAGGGTATTTTTCTCAATTTTAACCCCTTGAAACAGATGTGATACTTTTTTTACTTTTATGTACAGGTTTTGAGGTTTGTCTTTCTTTTTTTCAAAGTGGAGACTTACCTTGTACCATATTGCCATGGTTCCTATTTTATGTTAGCATGCTTCTTAGGGGTTATTTTTATATTATTTAACCCTTTAGCTGCTTATTTTCTTTAATTTTGGACGTTTGTGTGCAAGTTTTGAACTTTTTTTTTTACTCCAGCCACCCCTTTGCATTGGCCACCTGTTGGTGAGCCACGGGGTACTGATACCCCCTCTAGTTTAAAAAGCACTTAACAAAATGCTACCTCCATTTAATCCTTTACCCAATAAATTGGCTGTATCTGCCTGTGTTATTTACAAATTAAGCCTTGAAAAAAAAGACATTTCGTTTTAAAAATTCAACGAAACCTTGTAATCCCTTCATTGGAACAAGCCTCATCAAGCCCGTTCCAATAGACCATACATTTCCACCTTTCACCCAACCCAAATAGTAGACAACACTTTAAAAAGAAATTGGAAAAATAAAAATGGTCTTTTTTGCCTCAAAAGCATAACTTATAACCACCTCATTCGAACAAGTTCAGTGAGCTTGTTCAATATGAGGGGTCATAAGCTATGCATTTGAGAAAAAAAATCAAAAGAGGCATTCTTTGATTTTGATAGGTGGATTTTCAAAAATCTCTGGAACTACAAGGTCAAATATTTTGCAACTGCACATGATTGATGACTGGGACACCCTCTACCAACTATCCTCATTTAATGTTGATCGGGTTGCAAACATAGCCACAATTGTCGCTTATAGAAACCCTATGGGAAATAACATTTTCATCTTCTCTGGAACTACTGAGCCGATATGAACCAAAACTGACAGGAATTGTCTATGAGAGGTCCTCTACAAACTATCCTCATTTTGTTCCCATTGGCCAACAGAGGCATACTTTGATTCTGATTGGTGGATTTTCAAAAATCTTCTCTGAAACAACAAGTCCAAATGTTTTGAAACTTCACATGATTGATGACTGGGACACCCTCTATGAATGGTCCTCATTTAATGTTGATGGGGTTGCAAACATGACCACAATGGCAGCTTATAGTTACCATAGAAATCCTATGGGAAACCACATTTTCATCTTCTCGGGAACTACTAATCCAAACTTGGCAGGAATGGTCTATGGTGGGTTCTCTATAACTTTTCCTCATTTTGTTCCTGTTGGATGGAAAACATGGCCGCCAGAGGCATTCATTGATTTTGATTGATCAATTTGAAAAATCTTCTTTTCTGAAACTACAACGCCAAATGTTTTGAAACTTCGCATATTTGATGCCCGGGACACCCTCTACCAATGATCCTCATGTAATGTTGATCGGGTTGCAAATATGGCCACAATTATGGCTTATA
The DNA here is from genome assembly GCA_031216915.1 of Pictodentalium vernedei. Lineage (NCBI taxonomy): Eukaryota > Metazoa > Mollusca > Scaphopoda > Dentaliida > Dentaliidae > Pictodentalium > Pictodentalium vernedei. The sequence goes on from CM062296.1 coordinate 756,573,623, forward strand.
GTTACCATAGAAACCTTATTTGAAATCACATTTTCATCTTCTGTTCTGCCAGGTGAGCGGTTACAGGCTCTTTAGAGCCTCTTGTTACTGCATGTAACTGGAACCAAACCATTTATTTTTTTTCCGCTCAAGTTAATATGAAGCACATTCACAGAATATGAATCCTATAACCCAGGCCTGGCATTCTGAAAAATGCAGGAGGACAAAAAATCGCTCTCCTCAATCAGCTTAGGAGAGCAATTAGCTTTACACAGCTTTTTAAGTATCCAGTTCAACGAACTCATTGAAACTGAAACCAACAGACTACATCAGTGATTTTATTAACTTTACTAAGGTAAAGCGAATTCTCTTAGACATCTAGATGTCTCACTCATCAACCGAACACACACTTGACAAGACCTGTGTGTGTACCCAGACCTGTTGTCCAAAAAAGTCATACGCCTACCACTACCACCTTCAACCCCCCTTGGGGGGTTGAAGGTGGTAGTGGTAGGCGTATGACTTTCTTGGACAACAGGTCTGCTTGAATCGACAGTCACATCCTGGTGCAAGTGCTTCAAGTGACAGGATAGTAGCAATGGTAGTATATTGTAGTGTCAATATTCCTTGAATAATTACCCCTCAAACTGTGGTGTCCGTTGTTGAACTTGAAACTGACAGAATAAAAAATATTGCTGTGACCCATTTTGCTTCAAATGATTGCAACTGTGTTTGTGTATGGTTGCAGCCATTACCTTTTACCACTAAACCACTTTCAAAATAAAATTACGTGATGTTATGTGACTTCGAAGTTAAATTACATTTTTGCTTTACAACAAAAACTTAATGTGAGCAGAATACATGTAATCTCAATCATCCCAGACCAAAATATTTAGGAGGGCAATTTTTCGCTCTCCTTAATTCTTTCAGGAGGGCAGTAAGGAGAGCTAAAAAATCGCTCTCCTGAAATTGCCAAGCCTGATAACCTGCAAATGAAAATAAACCCCAAAATGGCCTTCCAGCACTCCATCAGTATTAGTTACCCATTATGCTATTTGCAAATCAAATATCAAATTTTCTTTTTACAAAAAATTATGTGTCTCAGGTTGAAAGGATTAACCCCCTTCACTCTGATGTCAAAATACCAAAATTTCAGGAAGCTGTCTTTTCCCATAATGCATCTAGAAATTTAACCAATTCAATCTCATTTGACAGAGCCCAATGAGATTGAATTGGTTAAATTTCTAGTTGCAAAGCCTTCCTGCACGCAAGGGATGAACTACACCATCACCCATGCTATTCTGTAGATTATGGTACATTATGAGGCCTAAAACATAAAACAAATCAAGAACATGAACTTATGATGGCAAAGAAATAATTACAAAAATAAAAAATAAAATAACAAACTGCCCCCCCCCCCCCCCCCCCCCCCTCCCAAAAAAAAAAAAATTGCCTGAGAAACAGAAGATCTACTTTGTGGGGTCTAAACAGGCAAAAACTACAAAAAACAGATAAAAATGTTTGTACATGTAGCTAAGAAATGTTTCAACAACACTGTGTTGCCAGTTCATATTTGAACAATAAAAACAGAAAGTTTTGGAAGCGGCTCATTGGTGATGGCATTTGACTTTAAACTGAACAGCAAAGGCAATTTAACAGTGGCTTTTGGGAGCACAGTGGCTTAGTGTTCAACCGATGATTGGAACCGGCCACCACAATTGGCTGATTGTGGGCAATCGGATGACAATGGCAACGGCTCATGGAACATCAATTCAACAGATTGTTGCCAAGCATTTTGTGATGATTCATTAACTGCATTTTGTTATCTTCTGCAATTGTTCAATTGTTAATGTAAAATGATGTCAATGATACCATTCAATAAAGTTGAGAAACAACCACAATGTGTATTCTTAATCTCTCTAGACACACCTTTACGGGATATACAAGTTAAACGACATGTAAAGCTTACAATTGAGCGTACTGGCGGCAATCGCCAGTTCATACCAGAAAACTTAATGTTGCACTCCATTGACTTGCGTCACAGTAAAATTACCAGTCACACACACTTGGGCGGTAAACGGGGCTCTGAGAGCCATATTTACCGCCCAAGTGTGTGTGACTGGTAATTTTAATGTGACCCCAGTCAACGAAGTTTAACACTGTGAAAAATGTTCAATTTAATGTATTTCTTTCAAGCCTCGACTTGTCTAGTAGTGCACGGTATTACAATCAGAATCGGCAACAGAATTGACTGATTATGAGCTCAAATAACCCGTAATCTGTCAACGACCATTTTTGGTAATCAGTTGAACACTACAGTGGCTAGAGCATTGAACTTCAAATCGAATGGATCGACCGTTCAGTCCTGACCAGTGACAACTGCTTTGTGATTGAGTAAGACACTTAATCAGTGTGCAAAATTTGATGAGAACGCTTGTTTCGTTTGCGTGGTGGTTATGTAAATTTAAATCTACTCGAACGGATGACCAGTTAGCCAAAAGTTGGCTGCAAAAGGAGTATTAAGGTCAGGGGACCATATCTCGCAACCATATAATAAAATAGGCTTCATCAATTTATCAAAAAGTTTACATTTCACATCAAGAGTTAAGTCAAGTGACTTTCTGAGAGAATTTGTAGGGAAAAACGTTGCTTTTGATCCTTTTGTACTTAAATTCTCTTGAACTTGTTTTGTGTTTCCATTGTAAGTGAATTCGAGACCTAAGTATTTACATTGATCTACGATATCTAATTATGCTGTTCCAGTACATACTTGTTACTAACACAGTTTTTCAGATAAGGTTCAAGTATATGAATACTTGTTAATGATGAAAATGCAGTTTTCCAAGATTTTTTACATACGCGGGCATTCGGTTAGCCATCTCCAAACCGTGTGAACGGTCAGTCGGTTAGAGTCACTGCATGTTGATGGTGCATTGCTTCAACCGCTGCTACCCCTGCTTGTGCCCGGTTAGTAAGTTGGAGAGTTGGACGGGTGCTCGTCATTGCTTGGTGCTTCTCTCTGTGTACTCCAGATTCCTTCATCTGTAAAACTCAGGGACATGATTTGACCCTAGATGTTGAAAGTGTTGATAAACCCCCACAAACAAACAGAAATTTCTGGATTTGATCACCAGAGTATCAGGCCTTTAAATTGATGTATTTTGGGCACACCTTTTGGCCCTAATTTGAACACATTAAAACCAGAAATAACAGCCTTAACCTGTTATGTTTTATTACCATGCCTTTCTTTGCATTTCTATGGTCATATTATGATGGAACTTATTCTCAAATATAGAAGAGGTCTTCATACCTTCTCCAATTTGGTCACACCTGTAAATGGTGTGAAATTGGGGTAATCTAAAGGCCTGAGAGTATACTGGAACCCTGTCACATTCTCATTGAGTTTTAACCCTTAAAGGCCTAATTCTGACTTTGAATACTTTTTAATGAAGCAGAACAGGTCTTACCACATGCAGTCTTTGCAGGGTTCGTACGCAAGTCTGGAAAAAGTATGGAATTTTTAAAAACGTTTTCCAGGCCCGGAAAAGGTATGGAAAACGGCAATTTTCATAAAAATGGTATGGAAAAAGTACGGAAATTTAATTAAATATACTCAGAATCACTTTCACTGTCCATGAAATTCAAATTTCGTACTAAATTTCTTTTTATTTTAGTTTTTATTTCATTTTGAATCAAATTTCGAAACATGTAAAATTTAGGCCTTTGTAACTCAACATGGAAATAACCGATCTGACACGAACATTAACGACCATTAATTGATCCATATATTTCATAATCGAAATGGCTGCACCCAGTGATAACGTGTTTATGTTGTGAACATCAAGAAAAACAACACACAAACAGTTGAGGTATTGTGTAATACTGGCAGCAAATTAATGTGAAAGGAAATGTGGAAATGTTTGTTTTCAGAAACGTGGTTGGAAAATCCCAAATACACACACTGGATTAGCAGGAACACAAAATTCAAAACAAAGTCGGAGGCGAAATGGCTTGTCTGTGACAAGTCTTTTGACGTCTCAAATACAGGGTAAGTGGCATTAACAAGACATAAGTCCTCCAGAAAACATACAGTTTTGGATCAAAAACACGAAAAAAAACACACACGAAAAAAAACAAAAAATGCAGCACAACCAACAGTTGTTGATTGACTTGTTACTAAAGAATTTTAATAGTTTTGGTTCATGACATTAGTTGTATGATTGGTGATAAAACTCAAGAGATCTGGCAATAAGGTTAAACTCCAACACATTGCATGTACTGGTAAGTATTTTGTAAGATATATTTTTGATTTATCTGGTCACCCTAGAGGTTAAAACAACAACACTAAGATGGCTGCAAAGAGTATGGAAAAAATAGAGGGTCTGGAAAAAATATGGAATTTTTTTCTTGGTAGGTGTCTTTGGGTAAACCCAAAAGTTCCATTCTAAGAACCTTGGCAATTGTTTCTAGTCAAGTCTTGGGCTGCCTATTTTGGTAGCCTAAGACTTGCTCAGAAACAACTTCAGTGCCACAGGATGTAGACTGTCAAAGTGTAGCAAACATGTTTAAAAAATTTCCAGCCCTTAAAGGTTAAAAGAGTATTTTGGGAACCAGATTCCCAGGTTCTCATAGAAGAATAAGGCCAGAAGAGAATGTTGAATAATTACTTCACAACATTTAATTTGTTTGTTGTTTCTTAACAGTTTTGATGAGATCTACAAGTTTCATAAACAGATTTTACGAGTTAAAGATCGTGATGAATTTCCCATGATACTTGTTGCTAATAAAGCTGATTTAGAACATAACAGAATGGTGAGTATCAATGATTTGATAACTCTGTGATAAGATTATCTTTTGAATTATCAATGTTTGATAATGAGTAGTGATTCGGACCATACCATGTTTGTGGTCCAGTCCAAAAAATGGTTGTCTGATAGGGCCTGGAACATGGGTTGGCGGTCCCTATCTTCCCCACTGGACTGATCTAAGGCAGTCTACTACAGTGTTTATGTTTTTAGAGCTGGGTGTTTTTTAGCTTAACTTGACAAAGTCAAGATAAGCTATTGCCATCATGCGTGCAGAAGTCTGTCAGTCTGTGAGTATGTTCACATTTTCTTTGATATAGGCTACACCCTGTTGTTCTTGTCTGATCATCCCGAAAGTCATATGCAGATTCCAGGTCATGTCTAGATGAGAACATCCCCTTTCAGTCATAATCGGTCAACCGTAATGGCTGCGAGAGCCTGAAATCCGAAAAACCTTTAGCACAGTCTACAGATCGTCATATTTATGAAGGGAATTCATTGTAACTTGGTAGGATGACTTCATATAATGTCTCGATGAGAGCTGTCAACCGTGATGGCTGCGAGAGCCTGAAACCTGAAAACCTTTAGCACAGTCTACAGGTTGTATTTATGAAGGGATTTCATTGGAACTTGGTAGCATGACTTCATATAATATCTAGATGAGAACTCTCAACTGTGATGACTGCGAGAGCCTGAAACCTGAAAACCTTTAGCACAGTCTGCAGGTTGTATTTATGAAGGGATTTCATTGGGACTTGGTAGGATGACTCCATATAATGTCTAGATGAGAACATCCCCTTTTGGCCACGATCAGTCAACCAGGACAGCTGCGAGAGCCTTGAACCCAAAAACCTTTAGCACAGTTTACAGGTCATATTTAAGAAGGGAATTTATTGTAACTTGGTATGATGACTGTATAATGTGCTAAAGCACAGTCTAGTCAATAGATCATATTGTGAAGGGATTTCATTGTAACTTGGTAGGATGACTCCATTTATTGTCTGAATGCGATCATCCCCTTTTGGTCGCGATTGGTCAACCATGATGGCTACGTGAGAACAAAGCCGGAAAACCTTTAGCACAGTCTACAGGTCGTATGTCAGAAGGAGGGAATTTATTGTAACTTGGTATGATGACTGTATAATGTCTAGATGAGAACGTCCTATTTTGGCCATGATCGGTCACCCATGACAGCTGCACAGGCACGGGACCTAGATTTGTTTAGCACAGTCTATAGTTCATATTTTTGAAGCAATTTCATTGTAACTTAGAAGATGTCTAAATGAGACTGTCGTATTTTGATCAGGATTGGTTAGCCAATACCGCCGCCTAGTCACTTAACCTAGATTCCTTTAGCACTGCTTACAGGTTGTTTTTAAGAAGGATTTCGTTGTAACTTGGTAGGATAACTTGGTCTGATATCTAGATGAGACTCTCCTCTTTTGGTCATGATCGGTCAACGTGACCGCCGAACCGTCCCATGACCTACATTCCTTTAGCAAAGTATATGAGTTATATTTATGAAGGGATTTCATTGTAACTTGGTAGGGTGTCTCATTTTGGAATGATTTTACTGTAACTTGGTTGACATACGTTAACTATAAGGGCCACATCAACCCAGGTCTAAATTATTTAGTACAGTCTACACTCAAATTATTCTTATTGAAAACATAGCATACAGGGGACAGAAATTAACATATTCTCAATTATCACAATTTTTATACGCCCGTCATTTTTTGACAGATGTATTATGTTATGGAGTTGCCCATCTGTCTGTCTGTCCGTAAACAATTTTTGTGTCGCCTACTCCTCCAAAAGTTTACATGCTACATTGTTCAAAGTTTGCACACATGTTGATCAGTATTTGTCGTGCATGTGACAAGTGCTGGTAACTCCATTTTGTATTTCCAGAGTTATGCCTCCTTTTAGTACTTAAAACAGTACAGTATTGTGTCGCCTACTCCTTCAACATTTTACATGGTATATTGTTCAAACTTTGCACACATGGTAATCACCAATTGCCGTTGTTCATGTGACAAGAGCAGGTAACTCCATTTTGTATTTCCAGAGTTATGCCCCTTTCTGTACTTAAAACATCACAGTATTGTTTCTCCGTCTCCTTCAACATTTTACATGCTATATTGTTCAAACTTTGCACATATGGTGATTACCAATTGCCGTTGTGCATGTGACAAGAGCAGATAACTCCATTTTGTATTTAGAGTTATGCCCCTTTTAGTTAACATTACAGTATTGTGTCACCTTCTCCTTCAACATTTTACATGCTATATTGTTCAAACTTTGCACACATGTTGATCACCAATTGCTGTTGTGCATGTGACAAGAGTAAGTAATTGTTTTGTATTTCCAGAGTTATGCCCCCTTTTAATACTTGAAACATTACACTATTGTGTCGCCTACTCCTTCAACATTTTACATGCTACATTTTTCAAACTTTGCACACATGTTGATCAGTAATTGCCGTGGTGCATGTGACAAGAGCAGGTAACTCTGTTTTGTATTTCCAGAGTTATGCCCCCAATTAGTACTTTAAAACATTTCAGTATTGTGTCGCCTTCTTCAATATTTTACATGCTATATTGTTCAAACTTTGCACACATGTTGATCACCAATTGCCGTTGTGCATGTGACAAGAGCAGGTAACTCTGTTTTGTATTTCCAGAGTTATGCCCCCTTTTAGTACTTGAAACATTACACTATTGTGTCGCCTACTCCAACATTTTACTTGCTTTATTGTTTGTTCAAACTTTGCACCCATGTTGATCATCAATTGTCGTTGTGCTTGTGACAGTCGCAGATAACACCATTTTATTTTTAAACGACGAGAATCCTCACCGTTTATAGCTATTATGATCCTCAAAATGTCCTTTTCCTTGGTGCCACCTATCATCAATCGTTATCAATGAAGTTAACCTTTCAATGAATGGATGCTACCATTGTAAACGGCGAGGAGAATCTTCTACAGCAGCCTTGTTTTTATTTTGTGAAGACCTCAGATCGATTAATATGAAAATGTGAAAACAGGTGAATTACCCTTTACCCCAGACACGGCAGGGGAATGGGCAATGATTGGAGGGGGAGGGGTGACAGACATAGTCGAGTCAACAAAAATTTCAAACTTTACCCCAGAGAAACTTGTGCATGTTCCTATTTTGACGGGCGTATGTTGCCCGCACTAGGCGGTACTCTTATCTTATTTCATAATCCTTTCATAAACATTGAACATTATCCTTTTCATCAAACACTACACACAGTAAAGTTAATCTACAGTGTCATTGACACTTTCATTGGTTATTCAGTTTGGTTTCGGTTCTTGCCGCAAACTGAAAAACTGAACCAACAAGCACAATAAAAAAATTGATGTTTGCTAACCTTGGTGGCAAAATTTACACTCTGCCAGTCATGATCTCAAAATGGCAGATATGAAGGAAAAAAGTATTCGATACATGTATAAAAATGAGTAGGTGTAGGCCATGCTAACACTAGCAATTTAAAGGCATTTGCAGCGAGCCTACGAGGTTGAATTTTATGCCATTCAGTTGACAATTTGAGAAACTGATGTGCAGGTAAAGCTTCATAAATACTAAATAAATTAGTCAAAAAATAAATAAGATTTAGGATACCATGTGTTTCGTTAGCTCAACTTGATAACATCATGTAGGAGCTTTTGGGATGTGTTACAATGCGTCCAACATCCAACATCTGTACCACCATCCGCCCGCCTGCAATGCCTTTAGCACACTCTACAGGTCGTATCTCTAAGCTGATCAATTTCATATTTCATATGTAGCTTTGGTGTGATGTCTGCATGGAAGCTATCAAATTTTTTCTGAATTTTGTTGAAAAACATGGCTGCCAGAGGCCATCTTGGATTTGGCATATCAGTTGCCAACAATTCCAGTAGTACACCCTTCAGGCCGCATCTCTCACCTGATCTTTTTCAAATTTCATATGTAGCTATAGAGTGATGTCAACAGAGGAGCTATCAAAATTTTCTGATTTTTGTTGAAAAACATGGCTGGCCTTTGACCATTTTGGATTTGGCATTTAAATTGTCCACAATTCCATTAGCACAACATATAGGCCACACTTCTCACCCGATCTTTTTCAAATTTTATATGTAGCTTTGGTGTGATGTCTAGATGAGATCTATCAAATTTTTCTGAATTTCATTGAAAAACATGGCTGCCAGCAGCCATCTTGGACTTGGTATATAAATTATTTGTAGCATTGGAGTGATGTCTAGATGGGAGCTATCAAATTTTTCTGAATTTCATTGAAAAACATGGCTGCCAGTAGCCATATTGGATTTAATATATAAATTGTCAACAATTCAGTTAGCACAGCCTACAGGCCACATCTCTCACCCAATATTTTTCATATGTAGCTCTGGTGTGGTGTCTTTTCTGTGGAAACTTGAGTGAATGAGCTGTCATTACTGGAACTTTCTATTTAGTTCCATCCCTTCTTTGTCAAGTTGAGCTGCTGTGTCTTTGACACTTTCATGTCTGACTAAATAGGCTTGGAAACTGATCCCATAGTACCTGTAAGAATGATTAAAGGGAGGTTAGGCTGAACCCAACCAAGCTACTTACAGGCAAGGCTTCTTATTGTGAGTGGTTTCATATTAGCTATTGCAGAGCCTGAAATTTAGTTCACTATATGTTTTTACAAATAGAAAATCTGAACTGAAACCGAGGTTTGTTCCTGAAACTGAAGCAAAACCGAAACGGAATCTGAAGAATCAAAACCACCCAGCACTAGCTCCATTTTTCCTGGCAACTTTTACCTAACAGCATCATCGATATAACAGGACTATTACAGGGTTACTTCCAGGCCTGGAAATACGCAATCTGTCATTTGCAAAAAGAGGTCTTTGCTGATGCTATCCCATCCCATCCATAAATCCTCCCAATTTATCCCCTGGGTACCTCTTTCTGTTTAGGAATGAGATTGATTCTGATTGAGGTTCACAGAGGGTAAATGTAGTTGGGCTACCCTGCTTTTCTGGATAGTATCACCAAATTCACCCTCTGGGGACCTCATTCAGCAGGTGACAGTCTGCTTATTTTTAGGCTTTGTTGCTTCCAGTCTCCATCCACTTACATGTACCTTTGGTTAATGAACAAATGAAATGAGTTGATCCTCTACAATAGAAATAATAATCACATGTGAGCACCCTAAAAGTTGAAGTATGTTAACTGGTTGAGTGCTGGAAGCCCATATTTGTACAAGTATTGCAACTCAAAGGCTTCAAACTCTGTGGATGTCCTTCATATTATCTTTGAAGATAAATTATCTAGTCTGTAGGGAATTTCATTGTAATAATTTATGGGAGAGTGCCTATAGGCACTCTCCCATACATTGTTACAATGCAAAGGCTTATTAAGAAATTTCACAAGAAATATTTCAGTACTCTACCAGTTAACCAGGCCATATTTTGTGTGTTCGCATTAAACAATCACAGTTTTGTTTCCTAAAAGCACTTTTCTTTTGATGAGGGCATTGACCTTCTAAAAAAACTCCACAGGCCCTGGCAATAGGCCCTGTGAAATCTGATTGAAACCTTAACTCAATAATGATGATCTGAGAAAATAAAAAGAGTGTCTTTTTGGACAGCTTTCTGTATTTCTGTTTCTATGTGTTTCCTGTCCTTCCCAATCCGAACCACTTCATGCTAGGTGGAACACACCCTCGACATCATTTCATAACATTGTTTTTAGACAAAACAAAGTGAAACTAAAGATTTTCTAGTACTAGGACTAGTGATGAACCGATAATCGCAATCGGAACTGGCCAGTTATGGGGATCGGCCGATTATGACAACCGGCATTTAAAAACCAGCAGTTTCCTGTTATTCTATTCTATATTTAACACTGTCTATTAAAATCTCTTTGATATCTGGCCATTTCAGTAAAGTTTCCCCATTAAAAACGTGTGTAGTGCATATCAGAATATTAGGGATTTGCAGAGCCGAGATTTATTACGGAATTTACTATCTGCAATCGGTATGAAATCGCCACTATCCCCAACTGAACTAAGTCACTGGTCTTCAGTCACGGTGCTGAACAATGTTGCATTGGATACATGTATAAATAAAATGTGTTCAGCCGCTAGTCTGTGGTACTTCATGACGCAAGCATCACAATACAATAAGAAATTAAAATAGGAGAAAAACTAAAAAACACTCTTTTTTCCGATTGTAGATGATTGTTACGTAACATGTAAATCGCATGGCTGTCACAAACACATTTTCAGTTTGAGACAAACTTTTTAAGTCAGTTATCCCCCGTGATGTTTCTCTCCATCTGAACATTAAATAATATATTCTGACGTCACGCGGGTGACTGGGTGTCTGTAAACAATGCGCCATACAACTTCACAATACACATTAACATCATAGTTGTTGCTCAATTAAGACACAGTATGTGTACTCAGTAACTTCCTGGTTAATACAGCCAAGTGTATTGTATTATTACACAAAACCGTATTAACACTATTTACCAGAATAACACACAATTGTAGCGGTCGAGGTATAAAGGCCATTTACCAACCAGCATGGTTGGTCCGGATCTCTTAGTCTCGTGGTAAATCGGTTGCTTTGTGTGCTAGAGGTCGACGGTTCGAACCCCGGCTCCTGCACTTATCTCTCCTCCTGTTACATTTGGGGGCTCGTCCGATCCTCAGCAGTAGGTGGCACTGCGGGTGTTTCGACCGCTCTGAGGGAGGAACCTGGGTGAGATTCACAGGTGGTGAATCTCAAAAGAAGGGGAGAGTAGTGTAGCGGTCGAGGTATAAAGGCCATTTACCAACCACCCTGGTTGGTCCGGATCTCTTAGTCACATGGTAAATCGGTCGCTTTGTGTGCTAGAGGTCGATGGTTCGAACCCCGACTCCCGCACTTATCTCTCCTCCTGTTACACAATCATCACAAGAGAACAATATCATGTGACTGGTGATTGTATTGTTTATAACGTTCTTCCCCCACCCCAACTCTCAAAAAGGCAGCAAATATTTTGGCTAATATTGCCCAGCACTAAACATGCATACTCTGGGAACTTATGTGGTTTTAAGCTTTCGTAATTGGTGATTTATCAAAAAAATCCTGCAGTATAACAGACACTAACAGATTTTCTTCTGGGTCCTATTTCAACCATCGGCATTGATATCGGCATAATCAGCAGAGAAATAATCAGTTAATTGCAAGTTTTGATAATCGGTTCATCACTAACTGGGACTATACTGTTTAGTACAGTGATAGGAAATTAAATTCATCAAAATTTAAATGCAAGCATGACAGACATGCAAAAGCAGTAATGTGATGCGCTGCACTTTGAATGGAAAATTAGTTAATTACAATTTTACTGTAACTATTAATTTGTTGCACACTTTATCTGCACCCTCCTTCTTCCCCTTTGTGTACACTGGTCCAGGCTTCCTAAATCCCACGAGTAAAATAAAGTGTTACTTTGAGTGCAACAATTGTCAAGGTAATCAGGCTTCAGTTGTTTTATCCCAAATCTCATTCATACCCTTCGTATCATACCCAAATTACTGTTTACAACTTGCCATTTTGGCTGCTTCACATGTGAGTCATTTTTCTACCATTTATATTACCAGTCCTAAAATATTCTAATCATAACAAGAAAGAAAAGGTAAGCCATTTATATACAAATACACATATTGTTTGTGCTTATGTTATAGAATTTAGCTATTGTTATGGTTTACCATGGTTTGAGATGTACAGCTGGCAATATACTCACCAAATAAATCTTGGAAGCGAGTACTTTTATGTAATCAGCACTCACTTATGGAAATAGGCCCTGTGATCACTTTCACATAACCTACTTTTAGGTACTGTTATGATTTAAATATTCAAGGCCTGTTCAGTATTCATCTGTTCAAGTTAGCTTGATGGAAAATTTAAAACTGTTGGTGTAAAGTCAGGCAGCTCAGGTGCCAAGTAATGATTTTCCCCATGGACCAGCCTCAACATTTTATACCTCTTTTTTAGCTCACCTGACTGCAAGTCAGTGGGTGCTATTGCTATCACTTTTGTTCGGCGTCCGTCCTCCATCGTCTGTTCAATTTTGCAAACTTGACTTCTTCACAACCGCTAAGCCAAATTCTAACATATATTGCACGGACCATCTATGGAGCATACCCTTTCTATTTTGTTCAAATGAAGCAGCTGCCATATTCGGGCTCTGGTTTATGCCCCAGAAGCTTAAAAACCTTTAAAAATCTGCTTCTCATGAACCACCAGAGGGAATGCCTTGATATTTGGTATGGAAAATCCTTTGGTGTAGAAGATTAAAGTTTGTTCAAGGGAAGTTGATAGTTCAGTTTTTGGGCTCTCTGTGGGGGCATATCCATTTAGGGCTCAGCCCAAAATTTCCATTTCCGGTGGGCCAATTTCAACTAAATTTGGCATGTAGTATAAGTGGGTCCTAAGTAATTGATTGATGCCCCCAAAAATATGTTTTTATTCCAAAACCAATGGTCCAGACTTAGCTGGTGCATCCTCAGTATTATTAAGGGCCAAACACAAATTTTGAACCTCCCAATCCCCAAAATTTGCATACAATACCGAAAATTAAAAGTCCTATCTGGCCCTCCATACTTGTAGTACTTGCGCATGCGCAGTACCCGGGAAGAGACCGGAATTGGCACAAACATCATTCTTCTGTTTGGCCCAAAGTCGGTAACAATGGAACTGACATCTGTGCTTCAAATTCTCATTTTTGAAGATGCCAGACAAAAATCGATGATGGTTTTCATGGAATCAACAGTGTAACAGGATGCTGGAAGTGAATAACGGTGGTTTCGGATGTTCAGGGCTGTAACTTTAAGTCTCCATTTAGTGAGCTCTCTAAGGCCGCAGGTTAACACACAGATGTCTGTTTTCACCGATATATGACTTTTAGTCTGCGTTAGCTATGCTGAGACTGCTAGCTTTTTGGAATAAGGCCATTAGAAGGTAAGAATTATGCTTTCCTTCTAGGTGTAATATTCCCAGGCATCACAGGCAATTAGTCCTATTGTTGTCGCCTTAGTTTGGCTTATGTGATTTAAGAGCATCTAACATCATAATGGCCTTATATATTGTTACAGTGGTCTTCTTATACCTTGTGGCTAATGTTGTTAGTCTCCATTTAGTGAGCTTTCCAAGGCTTCAGGTGAAACAGATATTTGTATTCATGGAGATGAAGACTAATAACTGCGTTAGCTACCTGAAACTACTGTTTCTTTGGAATTTCGGTCGTTAGAGCAGTCCTTTTTCCTTATCTTGAGTGACTAATGTTGTAAGTCTCCGTTTAGTGAGCTTTCAGGGTCGCAGTTTCACCAAGATATCTGTCTTCACGGGATGAAGGCTTATTAGCTATGCTATCTAATAGGAGACAGCTTCTCTTTGGAATTAGGGCCGTTGAAGGAAAGAGTACATTGTTTCCTTCTCGGTGTTGTATTCTTAGGCGTCTGGCGCTTTTAGTCCTTTTGTTAAGACCTTATAAGAATCAAGTGCGGCCCTTTTTTCCCTTAACTTGGGTGACTAACATTGTAAGTCTCCATCAAGTGAGCTGTCTAAAGTCGCAAAAATTACACCGAGATATCTCTTCACGAAGATGAAGACTTCTAAGCTCCATTAGCTAGGCTGAGACTGCTGTCTTTTGGGAATAGAACTGCTAAAGGAAAAGAGTGCTTTTTTTGATTCTCGGTGTTGTTTTCTTAAGTGTCATAGACTTTAGTCTTATTGACATTATTGTTGACACCTTAGTAGCCTAGCTAGAAGTATGAGCGGTGTTTTTATCCCTGTCATTAGTAGCTAGCATTGTAAGTCTCCTTTAGTGAGCTTCTAGGGCCGAAGTTATCAGCCATATAATTGTCTTCATGAATAGGAAGACCTTTAGCTGCTTCAGACAGGCTGAGACCACTGTCCTATCGGACAAGGTACTGTTACATGAGAAGAGTTTGTTCTCTCCTTAGTGGTTTTGTTTTTGTGTTAGTTGTCTGCGGCTTTTAGCCCTACTGATAATGCCATATTAACCAAGTGTGATTAATGAGCATTCTTTCGAATGCCTATAGTCAGCTCCTTTTCACGATTATATTCCTGCTATAATCGGTACGAGGCACAAGGAGTTCATCTAGGTTTCTTATGGATTGAGTGAAGGAACATAGTTTTCATCTCCCGCTTCATTTTTAGCTCATCTGACTGAAAGTCAGGGTGAGCTATTCTGATCACTTTTTGTCTGTCGTCCATCGTACGTCACGAAGGTGATGTTTGGGTAATTTTCTCACAAGCCACTGGCTGCAGTTCAATGAAAATTCACATGAGTAGCGGTTATATAGGGGCATTTGGGTTTTTCTTCAAATTGGATTTCTGCTCATATTGTGGAGTGGGGTGGAGTCAAAATGCACAAAATTTTTAAAAATCTTCCCATGAACCAGCCATAGCAGAGACTTGATATTTGGTATGCAGCTTCCATTTGAGGTGTAGTCTCAAGTTTGTTCAAGAGAAGTTTGACGGGCAATATTTGCCTTTGTTCTGAGAGGGGCAAGAATTTTTGCCCTGCCCAGAATTTCTATTTTCTGAACCCGGAGACTAATTTGAACCAAATTTAATATGAGGTATTATTGGGTTATAAGTACTTGATTTATGCCAAAAAAGTTTTTCATGCAGCCCCATGGGAACCTCAGGAGCCAAAAATAGAAAAAAACAAAAATGTCCATATCTCCAAAACTGCACGGCACTGAGAATTTTTATTTGGTGTGAGGCTTCCTTGGGACCAACAGAAAGGAATGGTAAAAAAAAATTGCCATCGGTTTTGTCATAAGGTACTTTTTTGGGACTTTGAAAAAATGCTGAGTCACCATTTTTTAACACTGTGGGCAGTGGGCAAAAATTGAAGAATTGTTTGCTTCCAAACCACTGCTCCAAAAGCTTTCATATTTTACATACAACATCTTTGGAACATTGATTCACATATTTGTTGAAATCAAATCCCTCGGTCCATATTTGGGTTCCCTATGGGAGCCCAAATGTTCAAATTAGTGCAGTATGAGGAATATTCTTTAAAAATCTTCTTCAGATCTACCAATAAGAATCTTTTGATATTTGGTATGCAGCATCCTTAGGTGGGTGAGATTCAAGTTTGTTCAAGCCAAGTCCCTGGGTTCATATTTAGGCTGAAAATTTGGGGTCCCGGTCCGGACTTAGAAATTTTGGACCCAAATCCATAAATGAGTTTTTTGTTTTTTATGCCTTTCGGTCAATTTTAATACAAAATTTTTTTTTTTTACATCGAAAATTTGTGGTTCGGGTGGGACTTAGAAATTTTGGACCAAAATCCAGAAATTTTTTTTTTGTTTTTTATGCGTTTTGGTCAATTTTATGAAGAAAAAAAAATGTTGGTTTGAAAATAATTTTACACTGAAAATTTGGGGTCCGGATGGGACTTAGAAATTTTGGACCAAAATCTGGAAATTTGCAGGGGGAGGGGGGTTTATGCATTTTGGTCAATTTTAAGACAAAATTTTTTATTTTTAGCTTAACTTGACATAGTCAAGATAAGCTATTGCCATCACGCGTGCGGAAGTCTGATAGTCTGTGAGTCTGTTAGTCTGTGACGTCTGTTCACATTTTCCTTTAGCACGGGCTACACCCCACAGTTCTTGTCTGATCGTAACGAAATTTAATATGCAGGTTTGGGGTCATGTCTAGATGAGAACGTCCCCTTTTGGTCACGATCGGGCAACCGGTATGGCTGCCCGAGCCCAAAACCCGAAAACCATTAGCACAGTCTACAGGTCGTATTTATGAAGGGATTTCATTGTAACTTGGTAGGATGCCTCTGTATAATGCCTAGATGAGAACGTCTCCTTTTGGGCATGATCTATCAACCGTGATGGCTGCCCAAGCCCGAAACCCAAAAACTTTTAGCACAGTCTGCAGGTCATGTTTAATGTGGAGGGATTTCATTGTAACTTGTTAGGATGACTCCTTATGATGTCTAGATGAGAATTTCCCCGTTTGGGCTTGATCTGCCAACCGTGAGGACTGCCTGAGCCTAAAACCCGAAAACCTTTACCACAGTCTACACAGGTCATATTTATTGAGGAATTTCATTGTAACTTGGTGGGTTGACGTCATACAATGTCTAGATGAGAAAGTCACCTTTTGGGCATGATTGGGCAACTGTGACGGCTACAGGGGCCCAAAGCCCGAAAACCTTTAGCACAGTCTATAGGTCATATTTATTAAGGGATTTCATTGTAACTTGGTAGGATGACTCCAAATAATGTCTAGATGAGAACGTCCCATTTTGATCGCAATCATGCAGCCTTGATGGGTGCCCGAGCCCAAAAACCTTTAGCATAGGCAAAAGGTCATATTTATGGAAGGATTTCATTGTAACCTGTTAGGTTGACTCCATGTAATGCCTAGATGATGACATCCCCTTTTGGTCGTGATTGGTCAGTTGTGATGGCTACTAGTGCCTGAAGCCCGAAAACCTTGAGCACATTCTTCAGGTCATATTTACGAAGGGATTTCATTGTAACTTCTTAGGATCACTCCAGATGATGCCCAGATGAGATTGTCCCCTATGGTTGCGATCATTCAGCCATAATGGCTGCTCGAGCCCGAAGCCCGAAAACCTTTAGCACAGTCTACAGGTCATATTTATGAAGGGATTTCATTGTAACTTGGTAGGTTAACTTCATATAATGTCTAGATGAGAACATCCCCTTTTGGACATGATTGGGCTACTGTGATGGCTAAAGGTGCCCGAAGCCCAAAAACCTTTAGCACAGTCTCCAGGTCATATTTATGAGGGGGTTTCATTGTAACTTGGTAGGATGACTCCAAATAATGTCTAGACGAGAACGTCCCATTTTGGCCATGATCATTCAGCCTTGATGGGTGCCCAAGGCCAAAAACCTTTAGCATAGGCAAAAGGTTATATTTGTAGAAGGATTTCATTGTAACCTGTAAGGTTGACTCCATATAATGCCTAGATGATGACATCCCCTTTTAGTCGTGATTGGTCAACTGTGATGGCTACAGGTGCCCGAAGCCCGAAAACCTTGAGCACAGTATACAGGTCATATTTATGAAGGGATTTCATTGTAACTTCGCAGGATCACTCCAGATGATGTCCAGATGAGATTGTCCCCTTTGGTTGCGATCATTCAACCATGATGGCTGCCCGAGTCCAAAGCCCGAAAACCTTAAGCACAGTCTACAGGTCATATTTATGAAGGGATTTCATTGTAACTTGGTTGGTTAACTTCATATAATGTCTAGATGAGAACGTCCCCTTTTGGACATGATTGGGCAACTTTGACGGCTAAAGGTGCCCGAAGCCCGAAAACCTTTTGCACTGTCTACAGGTCATATTTATGAAGGGATTTCATTGTAACTTGGTAGGATGACTCCAAATAATGTCTAGATGAGAACGTCCCATTTTGGCCGTGATCATTCAGCCTTGATGGGTGCCCGAGCCCAAAAACCTTTAGCATAGGCAAAAGGTTATATTTATAGAAGGATTTCATTGTAACCTGTTAGGTTGACTCCATATAATGCCTAGATGATGACATCCCCTTTTGGTCGTGATTGGTCAGCTGTGATGGCTACAGGTGCCCGAAGCCCGAAAACCTTGAGCACAGTCTACAGGTCATATTTATGAAGGGATTTCATTGTAACTTTGTAGGATCACTCCAGATGATGCCCAGATGAGATTGTCCCCTTTGGTTGCGATCATTCAACCATGATGGCTGCCCGAGCCCGAAGCCCGAAAACCTTTAGCACAGTCTACAGGTCATATTTATGAAGGGATTTAATTGTAACTTGGTAGGTTAACTTCATATAATGTCTAGATGAGAACGTCCCCTTTTGGACATGATTGGGCTACTGTGACAGCTAAAGGTGCCCGAAGCCCGAAAACCTTTAGCACAGTCTTCAGGTCATATTTATGAGGGGATTTCATTGTAACTTGGTAGGATGACTCCAAATAATGTCTAGATGAGAATATCCCATTTTGATCGCGATCATTCAGCCTTGATGGGTGCCCGAGCCCAAAAACCTTTAGTATAGGTAAAAGGTCATATTTATGGAAGGATTTCATTGTAACCTATTAGGTTGACTCCATATAATGCCTAGATGATGACATCCCCTTTTGGTCGTGATTGGTGAACTGTGATGGCTACAAGTGCCCGAAGCCCAAAAACCTTGAGCACAGTCTACAGGTCATATTTATGAAGGGATTTCATTGTAACTTCGTAGGATCACTCCAGATGATGCCCAGATGAGATTGTCCCCTTTGGTTGCGATCATTCAACCCTGATTGCTGCCCGAGCCCGAAGCCCGAAAACCTTAAGCACAGTCTACAGGTCATATTTATGAAGGAATTTCATTGTAACTTGGTAGGTTGACTTCATATAATGTCTAGATGAGAACGTCCCCTTTTGGACACGATTGGGCAACTGTGACGACTTCAGGGGCCCAAAGCCCGAAAACCTTTAGAACAGTTTACAGGTCATAATTATGAAGGGATTTCATTGTAGCTTGGTAGGATGACTCCAACTAGTGTCCAGATGAGAATGTCCCCTTTTGTTTGCGATCATTCAACCATGATGGCTGCCAGAGCCCAAAGCCCAAAAACCTTTAGCACAGTCTACAGGTCATATTTATTAAGGGATTTCATTGTAACTTGGTAGATTGACTTCATATAATGTCTAGATGAGGACGTCCCCTTTGGGCGCAATTGGGAAACTGACGGCTACAGGGGCCCGAAGCCCGAAAACCTTTAGCAAAGTCTACAGGCCATATTTTTGGGGGGATTTTAATGTAACTTGATAGGATGACTCATTTTGGAATAATTTCACTGTAACTTGGTAACTTTTGTTGATATACGTTAACTGTGAGGGCCACATACATTAACTGTGAGGTCATATTAACCCACCCCTCAGATCTTTAGTACAGTGTACACCTCATATTATTTTTATCATAAACATAGCACACAGGGAACAGAAATGAACATATTCCCAATTATCACAATTCTTGTCTTATTTCATAATCCTTTCATAAACATTGAACATTATCCTTTTCATCAAACACAACACACAAGTTAAGCTACAGTGTCATTGACACTTTCATTTTTTACACTGAAAATTTGGGATCCAGGTGGGACTTAGAAATTTTGGACCAAAATCCGGAAATTAGTTTTTTGTTTTTTTATGTGTTTTGGTCAATTTTATGAAGAAAAAAAAATGTTGGTTTGAAAATATTTTGTTTGGGACTTCGAAAATTTCCGAACAAAAATTTTAAAAAATCTGTTTTTTATGCATTTATTTCTCAATTTTGGGACGTAAAAGTGCAGGAACTGAAAATAGAAGGAAAATCTTGTGTATTGTGTGGGCACAATCGCTTCATCTAGTTCGTATATGCTTTTCTTAGGAGGGGGCGTATGCAGCTTATTCAAGTCAAGTCCCTGGTTTGATATTTAGACTGCCATGTCAGGTGTTCACCCTCAGGACCCCTGGGGCCTCTTGTTATCAAATCTATTGTTGTGGATTATATTTCCGATCGATGGATTGGATATTATGTCCATATGGTGTATTTTTTGATAACATGGTGTACTGTCTTGATTTCAAGGGACATGTCAACGCTGTTTCAGCAGGTATATTCCTCACAATAGAGCCATGTTCATCACGCCCCCTCCGTCCTTAGTGGCATTATGGAGTCGGTCAGACATGCAAGAGCCTACGGTTTCTATACTTAGCTAGATAACTAACACTAAAGCGTTACGAGTCACGCCGGGTTAGTCTCATTATGCTTGCTTTGGCTAACTACAAGCTTTTTAGCTCTATTACTCTTTATTGAGAATAGCAGCAGCAGTATTGCTTGGGAATGTAGCATGAAGTTTCTTTTTCATATAGTGAAAAAGCAATTGGTCACTGGGGGGGGCGCGGTGGCGTCGCGGTAACCGGTTCTCGTCAGATCACCGAAGTTAAGCAACATCGAGCGCGGTTAGTAGCTGGATGGGTGACCATTTCAGCGACTGACTGGTGCTCCCGTGTTGTGTCCTTGGGCAAGGCACTTAACCCCGATTGCCTACATGGGGGCACGATGATGCTGTGTACTAAGGCGTACTGCACGTCGATGGTGCGCATGTCTTCAACCAATCTAACCCTGCCTGTGCCACGGTGCAGAGTTCAGAGTTCTGATGTTGGGGAGCTGACAGCTGCTCGTTTTTGCTCGGTGGTTCTCTCCGGGTACTCCGGCTTCCTCCACCCGTAAAACTGTCACCGACATGATGTGACCCTGGCTGTTAATGTGTCGTTAAACCCTAATAAATAAATAATAATAAATAAATAAATTGGTCACTGTTCCAAGCCTTAATATTACTGCGCTGGCCTTACTTATTTAGCGATTTAAGTATTATGGGTGAGGGGAGTTCGATATGATTTATTCGTTGAATAAAACCGTAAGTGGTACACGAGGCATATTCCTACTCTCATATAACTGAACGGTTACAATTTGGAGGTTCATCATTATTGGAATTAATTGTACACCTGAACGTGGTTTCCTGTGTGTTGGCTAAGAAACTTATAAGTTCTATTAGATAACTTTCCATTGGGATTCAATTGAGCAAGTTTAAGGTTGTACATATTGATATCACCGGTTTTAGACCTATCTACGTATTCCGGATGCGGCATTCGTTTTGAAGCTTGCAATTTTAATAACCGCGGGATCACCACGATATAGCCTTAGCTGCTGATGTGGCATTAAGCACCAATAAATTAATAATAAATTAATAAGAATTAATAGCTGGATGCTTTTAGTCGAATATATATATTATTTGGTACCGTTTTTTCACTGTTTCCAGACCACTCCCCTCTTTGTTTTGAAGATTATTCTTTCAAAAAATGGGGTGGGAGGGGTCCTCTTTACCTCTTCTGGCCTCTTAATAAGTGTGTAACTATGAGTTAAGCTGTTATTGTCTGTAGATTATTCTGATCTTATGTGCAGCATATTACATTATATATGGTGTGTGTTTGTGGGTGTTAGTCTCTCACTCTCGGACACGCCTTTCCTAATTAAGTATCTTATTCCAGACTAGCCTTAAAATTGGGGGCTCGTTACACCCATTTAGCGTAATCATTTATGCTAAGTAATAGGGAATTACTTGGATATTGTTCCTTATTTCATGGTATGTCTTCTCTATTGTTGAAAAGACATATAGGTAATTCCTTAAATTTTCAATCTCCTTTTCACGTATGGAGTTCTAATGCAGGCTAAGGAGCTGTATTTTGGTCTGCTATTTGTTTAAGTCCTAGGCCCTCCGCCTTTTTATGATTTAGCTAAGTCTGGGACATTGGTTTTAGTATAAAAATATGATAAATTTTAAGTAATTTGTATACTTTTTATACGTCCCAATGGCCCAGACTTTTGATGGCCCTCCCATGAGTGAGCACTCATACTTCCCTGCTGAGTTGTCACTTCAGTGGGCACAGCTAGGAAGAATGATGTTGGCGCCAATTCTGGTCTTTTCCTGGGTACTGCACATGCGCAAGTACTAAAAGTATGGAGGGCCAGATAGGACTTTTAATTTTCGGTATTGTATGCTAATTTTGGGGATTGGGGGGGGGGGGGGGGGGGGGGGGGTTAAGAATTTGTGTTTGGCCCTTAATAATATTGAGGTTGAACCAGCTAATTCTGGGTCATTGGTAAGTATAAAAAATATACAAATTACTTAAAATTTATCATTTTCACAGCCCTGTGGCAACCCCAGGGGCTAAAAACAAAAAAAATTCAAAAGCCCATATATCCCAAATCACAATGAACAGAGAACTGTTATGTGGTATGAAGCATCCTTAGGACCATTAGAAGGGATTGGTTAAAAAGAAATGCCACGGGTCTATCAGGGTGCCAAATAGAGGGTATTGAAAAAATGATGAGTCAGCATTTTTGCAGTAGTTTATCCTGGAGAAAAATCTCATTCACTGAGAATAACATCCAGAATAACATTTTGTTCTTATCACAACAATTTGCTGTCAGAAACATTCTAATCTGTTATAATCAGAAAATGAAATTGTTTAGAAAATTTGATCAAACCCTTTCTAACCCTGCCTGTGCCACGGTGCAGAGTTCAGAGTTCTGATGTTGGGGAGCTGACAGCTGCTCGTTTTTGCTCGGTGGTTCTCTCCGGGTACTCCGGCTTCCTCCACCCGTAAAACTGTCACCGACATGATGTGACCCTGGCTGTTAATGTGTCGTTAAACCCTAATAAATAAATAATAATAAATAAATAAATTGGTCACTGTTCCAAGCCTTAATATTACTGCGCTGGCCTTACTTATTTAGCGATTTAAGTATTATGGGTGAGGGGAGTTCGATATGATTTATTCGTTGAATAAAACCGTAAGTGGTACACGAGGCATATTCCTACTCTCATATAACTGAACGGTTACAATTTGGAGGTTCATCATTATTGGAATTAATTGTACACCTGAACGTGGTTTCCTGTGTGTTGGCTAAGAAACTTATAAGTTCTATTAGATAACTTTCCATTGGGATTCAATTGAGCAAGTTTAAGGTTGTACATATTGATATCACCGGTTTTAGACCTATCTACGTATTCCAGATGCGGCATTCGTTTTGAAGCTTGCAATTTTAATAACCGTGGGATCACCACGATATAGCCTTAGCTGCTGATGTGGCATTAAGCACCAATAAATTAATAATAAATTAATAAGAATTAATAGCTGGATGCTTTTAGTCGAATATATATATTATTTGGTACCGTTTTTTCACTGTTTCCAGACCACTCCCCTCTTTGTTTTGAAGATTATTCTTTCAAAAAATGGGGTGGGAGGGGTCCTCTTTACCTCTTCTGGCCTCTTAATAAGTGTGTAACTATGAGTTAAGCTGTTATTGTCTGTAGATTATTCTGATCTTATGTGCAGCATATTACATTATATATGGTGTGTGTTTGTGGGTGTTAGTCTCTCACTCTCGGACACGCCTTTCCTAATTAAGTATCTTATTCCAGACTAGCCTTAAAATTGGGGGCTCGTTACACCCATTTAGCGTAATCATTTATGCTAAGTAATAGGGAATTACTTGGATATTGTTCCTTATTTCATGGTATGTCTTCTCTATTGTTGAAAAGACATATAGGTAATTCCTTAAATTTTTAATCTCCTTTTCACGTACGGAGTTCTAATGCAGGCTAAGGAGCTGTATTTTGGTCTGCTATTTGTTTAAGTCCTAGGCCCTCCGCCTTTTTATGATTTAGCTAAGTCTGGGACATTGGTTTTAGTATAAAAATATGATAAATTTTAAGTAATTTGTATACTTTTTATACGTCCCAATGGCCCAGACTTTTGATGGCCCTCCCATGAGTGAGCACTCATACTTCCCTGCTGAGTTGTCACTTCAGTGGGCACAACTAGGAAGAATGATGTTGGCGCCAATTCTGGTCTTTTCCTGGGTACTGCACATGCGCAAGTACTAAAAGTATGGAGGGCCAGATAGGACTTTTAATTTTCGGTATTGTATGCTAATTTTGGGGATTGGGGGGGGGGGGGGGGGGGGGTCAGAATTTGTGTTTGGCCCTTAATAATATTGAGGTTGAACCAGCTAATTCTGGGTCATTGGTAAGTATAAAAAATATACACATTACTTAAAATTTATCATTTTCACAGCCCTGTGGCAACCCCAGGGGCTAAAAACAAAAAAAATTCAAAAGCCCATATATCCTATATAACAATGAACAGAGAACTGTTATGTGGTATGAAGCATCCTTAGGACCAGTAGAAGGGATTTTAAAAAGAAATGCCACGGGTCTATCAGGGTGCCAAATAGAGGGTATTGAAAAAATGATGAGTCAGCATTTTTGCAGTAGTTTATCCTGGAGAAAAATCTCATTCACTGAGAATAACATCCAGAATAACATTTTGTTCTTATCACAACAATTTGCTGTCAGAAACATTCTAATCTGTTATAATCAGAAAATGAAATTGTTTAGAAAATTTGATCAAACCCTTTCAGTGCTGTGCACATATATGTCTTTCTGGTTCCTTGGAAAAAAAATGATCTGATTCCTATATGAATATCTTTAATTTAACCCTCTCATGACTTCAGTGTGTTTTCCAAAGATTTTATTCCATGTTTAACCTTTTCAAAAAGGTGCACTTATATGTTTTTTCAGGTTTCTTGGAAACATTATCTGATTCCTGTATGCATGTCCTTAATTTAACCCTTTTAATGCTGTGCACATGTTTTATTTTTATACTGTACCAATGACCCAGACTTAGCTGGTGCTAACTCCACAAAAACCAGGGCCAAACACAAATTTTGCCCCCCAATCCCCAAAATTTGCATCCAAAACAAAAAGAAATCATGTCCTAAAGGACCTCCATAGTACGACTCTACTGCGCATGCGCAGTGACGCAGTCGTCCCGAAATTGGCGCCAAATATCATTCTCTGTTTGGCCCTTCATCAGTCAACATCTCACTGATCTTTGTGCTTGTAAATCTCAGTTTAAAGGATGCCAGACACGTAATTCTTGGAGAAAATGTGATTCTAAGGAGGATAGAAGGAGGAGAGGAAAAAAGAAGTGGCAAAAAATAATCAGGGCTGTACTTAAAATTTTTTGTTAAAATTATGTTAAGTTGCCTATTTTCGAGGCAAACGCCTCTTGTTGTCATTCTTGCTAATTGTTGCACTGCTTATTCAGTGTTTCCTCTCCCCTAACCTTCTAAAGTCCCCCCTTGCAATTCTCCCATGCTTTTGGCATATTTTTGAGAAGTTTCATTTCTAAAAATTCCCTGGGAGAGTTGCTTGGTTACAGAATGTTTTCTGTTATTTTCCCCATAGTTACGTTTTCACCCATGGGTGTATAACGTTTGTGTTCTGCATCTTCCATCTGATGTTCTGCAGATTCTCCCCTGGGAGTCTCTGTTTTGCATCAGATAGAGTGTAATTGAGGACTGATTCCGGGCCAGTTTTTTCAGTGCCTGGAGTCATGTTTTCTTCTGTGTTTACACTGTTTGTTTTCATTGGCAACAGCCTTTTTTGAGGGGGGCTGTTTGCCTTTGAGGTAGTTTATCTCATTATAAGATACATTTATATTATCCGAAAGTGTCTCATTAATTATTTTATATAATTTTAAAATTTTCGACCACACTTTGCCATCGGATCCATCGGGGCTCAACGTTACTTTTCAGCAACTTGGGCTTCTCTGAAAAAATATTTTTTCAAAATTATTTTGTTTTGCAATTGTTTTTTCATTTATTAATGGATCATGTTATTATGTATCTTTGTGTCAGGGGTTTTTGCGAGTAACTAGGACTTATTGTTGTTCTTTCACAATGAAAGGAACTTGTTCAAATTGTAATAGGAAGAAATCTTCCTCTGACTTTCATGATTATTGCATAAATTGTAGTCAGTGTTCTCGCATTAATCCCTGTCCTGTATGTGAACATTGGGATGAGAAACATTGGAAACGTGTGTCACGATATGTTGTTTCTGGAGAAAGAGCGATGCCGGCTCTTTCTCCACAAGGTCACTCTACTCTCTCAGTTTCTATTTCAGAGGAACCAGAACAGGGTGATGTTTCCATGTTATCTTCTTCAAGTGTGCGTCCGTCGTCACAATTAAATACAGAGCTAGCGGCAAAAGTGCTCATGGAGATTAGACAAATGTCGTCCGCTAGCTCGCCCGGTGTAGCGTCCATTCACCGAATGGTTCGGCAGCCGGGTTCGTCCGATGCGGTCCAAGAGGAAATTTTGGGTGATGCGAGCACTATAAAAATAATAGATGCACACCCAGTGACGGCGGATAGTGAACGAGAACGGAGGAAGCCTTTTAGTCCGGTTCCTAGCTCGTCCAGGTCCAGCCGGGCCGCGAGCGAGAGAGGCCCCTCTCTCGTACAACAACATCTGGGACCAGATGTTGTGGTACAAAATGTGTCTTTAGCGGAGCATACGTCCGTCGCTCGGGACGCTCCGTTGTATAAGCAGTCCGCAGAGACTGTTAAGGCTTCCTCTTCTCGCCGGCGCACACGACCGCACCTTGGCTGCGTGACCTCCGATATCTTGCCAGCTTCGCCGATGAAGGATTATTCGGCGACCAGGTCACACCATCCGGCAGCCAGGGATTCGAGACCGATGGACTCCGGACGTTCGCATAGGAAAAGTATGCGGGAGCCATCTGATGCGGAGCTGCCCTCGGCAAAGCAGCGAAAGACCGCTCCTCCGCAGGTCTCGACGTCGGACATTCTAGTGCAGATAGCACAGCTTATCGCAGCATCCCAGCAGCCGACAGAGACGGTGTCGGATCGAGAATTATCCGACGGCGCTGGGTCGGTACGCTCCGCCGAAGCATCGGGGGCGGACGACCGGGAACATCGGGAGGTCCGACCGGATGGTGAAAGGGATACGGATGAATTGGAGCTATCCCTTTCGGAACAACACAAAGCTGCCGTAGACTTCATCCGGCACTTTCTTCCTCAAGTTGTTCCGTCGGGCCAGACTGCTGCGCTTCCGGACAGGAGAATTATAGCGTCATTGGACTCTGATTTTTTCGAGCGGTTCAGGGACATCGCTCCCGAGTTTCCGTCGCAGTCCAATAATGTTGCAAGAACATTTGAATTATTGAACGACGCTATTTTTAAACTTGCTTCCAGGACAGGGAAAGCAGGCTTCTTGTCCGCAAATACTCTCAACCTGCCTTTCATTAATGCAAGGAATAAATTCGACACGGCAGGTCAGGGTATACCGAGAGTTCCTCTGCGTATGGACGACGAGGCGGAAGACTTAGAGCTATCATTACCGTCGTCAGCTTCTATTCCAACCGCAGTGTTGGAAACAGCTATTGCGTCTAACAGAGCCAATTTAGATGCCTTATCTTACGCAGATCACCTTACGAAGGCGTTATCACTGCGTCTTCAAGGGGAAGAGTTTCAGGATATACAATCCTCCTTAAGACTTCTTTCAAGGGCAGTAGCTTATTCCACGTGTAACTCCGCCCTTTCAGTGGCAAATCTGGAGTTGGTTAGACGTGACGCAGCCCTGTCTACATCCACACTAGTGGATTCTAAGGTGAAGAACTCTCTTAGAGTCGCTTCGGTCTCAGGAGATCTTCTCTTTGACGGCAAGCTTTCCGCTATTTATGATAATATTAAAAAGAAAGCTAGTGATT
Organism: Pictodentalium vernedei; assembly: GCA_031216915.1. Classification (NCBI taxonomy): domain Eukaryota; kingdom Metazoa; phylum Mollusca; class Scaphopoda; order Dentaliida; family Dentaliidae; genus Pictodentalium; species Pictodentalium vernedei. The sequence continues at coordinate 756,601,635 of CM062296.1, forward strand.
CTCTGTTGTTTAGATCCGCTCCTAAAAGGTCGGATTCAGCAGACACGAATAAGGCGGGCACTTCTGGGTCTTATCCGCCCAAGAGAGGTTCCTATAGAGGTTCCGGTGCGTCCTCTAGCTCTTATTCGAGAGACCGTCAGGATAGCGACTCTCGTTCGGGACGTCCTTCAGGCCGGGACAATCGGTCGGACGCCCCGAGGTCGACGAGGCGAGGTGCGGGTCGTGGAAGACGTGGTTTCTCCTACCGCAGGCCTCGCAGATCCAGGAGGTGATGGCTCAAACCTCTATCGCGTTCCGGTTGGCGGAAGGTTGTCGAGTTTTTCTCAAGAGTGGGCGTCGATTACGGACGACCCGTGGGTGAGAGGAGTGACTTCGGAAGGTCTAAAGATATCCTTCAAACGAAAGCCTCCATTAACTCGAAGTCCAAAGTGGACTCATCTTCCGTCAAACCCTCAGAAAAGAGACGCTCTGCTATCAGAGGTGCAGTCTCTTTTAATGAAGAACGCGGTAGAGGTCGTAGAAAACCAGGAATCGCTGGGATTCTACAGCCATCTGTTTCTGGTTCCGAAACCAGACGGCTCGTTCCGTCCAGTCATAGATTTGAGCTGGATAAACAAGCTGATCATCGCTCCGAAGTTTTATATGGAGACGATTCGATCGGTCAGAGCGAGTATTCGGGGTGAACGATTATGCAACGAGCATAGATCTCAAAGATGCGTACTTTCACGTCATGGTACATCCGACATTCCGAAAGTATCTACGCTTCGCAGTCCTAGGAGTGGTGTATCAGTTCCGGGCCATGTGCTTCGGATTGAATCTAGCACCCTGGGCTTTCACTCGGGTAATGAACTCGGTAATGATCTTCTTCCGAGCTCATTCGTCTGCGGTAACGTCGGCCTACCTGGACGACATTCTTCAGAGGTACGGCAACGAGTTAACGCTTCAGAACGATGTTCAGAATCTTCTTCTATTGCTCCGACGTCTCGGTTTCATAGTAAACGAGGAGAAGTCGGATCTGGTGCCGTCCAAGTCATTCACTCATCTGGGAATGAGCTTCGAGACGCACAACAATCTCGTTCGTCTGCTGTTAACCAGAGCGAAATTAGTCAGTTGTTACGCTCGCTATTGTCTAAATACAGACAAAGTCACAGCGAGAGAATTTATGAGACTGATAGGTCTGTGCGGAGCCGCTGCGGATCTCATTCCGATGGGACGGCTACGCACACGGCCTCTTCAAATTTTCTTGACTCAGAATTGGAGTGTGAAAATTCATTCGCTCGATGTAGACGTTCTCTTGTCAGATCAAGTGAAACAAGAGATTCAGACTTGGGCAAACATTCAGTGGTTAACTCAAGGAGTTCCGCTGCAGTTGCCGGATCCGAGTTTTACCATTATGACGGATGCCAGTCAAACAGGTTGGGGTGCATCATTAATCCCAACGGATTCGAGATGCCAGGGTCTTTGGGATCCGCAATTCCTGTGCAAGCACATAAACATCAAGGAAATGATGTCAATTTGGCTTGCGTTACGTCACTGGATGGACATTATTCACGATGCTCATGTCCAAATCCTATCCGACAATACGACAGTAGTGGCGTATATACGGAATCAGGGAGGCACTCATTCAGTTCCGTTGTTCAATCTAACGGAAAGAATCCTTCTGTTTGCGTTGGAACATCACGTTCTTCTTTCGGTCCGTCACATACCGGGTCGTCTGAATGTGCTAGCAGACTCCCTTTCTCGAAAGGGTCGCTTGTTGCCGTCGGAGTGGACTCTCAACAAACAAGTATTCAATCAGATTTGCTACCAATGGGAACGGCCAATGATAGACTTATTTGCGACACATCTCAACAATCAGTTGCAGACGTATGTGTCCCCGTGTCCGGATCCAAGAGCATTTGCTGTAGACGCTCTATCGATCCCTTGGGACGGAATGATAGGATATGCGTATCCTCCAGCGCCGTTAATTCAACAAGTATTGCTAAAGATAAAACAATCTCAATGCAAGATTCTGTTGGTAGCATCTCTGTCGCCACAGAGACCGTGGATAAATCTACTCAGGTGTCTGTTGTGGGACCTACCGCGGAAGCTCCCTCCACGAGAGGATCTTCTTTGGCAGGGGAAATCGCGCCAACTGCATCACAACCCGCAAGGTCTCAACCTTCACGTTTTTCCGTTGTGCGGTCCTTCTTGCATGGCAAGCACTTTACAGGACGAGCAGTGGACGCGATTTCTAACTGTAGGAGGACCTCCTCTTCGCTAAACTATGCGGCTAAGTGGAAGGTTTTCCGTCGTTGGTGTAGGGATCATTCTGTTGATATATTTGATCCCTCTATACCAGACATTGCTAACTTTCTAGTATACTTGTTTGACGAAATCAAACTGCAACCGGTTACTATAAAGGGTTATAGATCTATGTTATCTGATACCTATGCACATCATGATAGTTTACAAATTGGATCTAATGTCTCTTTATCGAAATTGGTTAGAAACTTTTCGATAAATAGACCCAGAACTCTTAGATTAATTCCTAAGTGGAATTTAGCTTGGGTTCTCCTTAAATTGAAGGAAAAGCCATTTGAACCTCTTGGGACAGTAGATTTCAAATTCTTATCTTATAAGACAGCTTTTCTCTTAGCTTTCTCTTCTGCCAGAAGAGTCAGTGAGCTTCATGCACTATCGGTGGATGATTCTCATTATCGTAGTGTTGGGAACACTATCACCTTCACTACTAACGTCGGTTTTTTAGCTAAGAATCAGGCTCCTAATAAATATCCGGAACCTATTGTTATTAAGGCTCTTCCGTCTTCAGACGGGCGTAGGCCTTTACTCTGTCCTGTTAGAGCACTACGTATCTATAAACAGAGATCTCAGTTCATCAGAAAGGGACGGAAACGTTTCTTTCTGTCTTTGATGCCTAATAGAAAGGACATTTCAGTCCATTCTATTGCTAGATGGATTCAGTTAACTATCCGTACTGCGTATGAAGATTTATCTTCTTCTCAGCAGTCTGTGCTTAAGATTTCTGCTCATGAAGTAAGAGCTCTTTCTACTTCCTGGGCTTATGCTAATAGTGTTGCTATTACAGATTTAATGAAGGCTGCTTATTGGTCTCAGCCATCCACATTTACTAATTTTTATCTCAGAAATATTGAGTCCATTTCTGGAGACCTGCATTGTTTAGGTCCGTTATCTGTTGCTCAGAATGTCGTCCACTAAACAGTTGCAACTATAGTTATGCAGGCTTTCTGTTCCGGCAGTGACTCCGTCCGGCTGCCCTCTTCGCTCTGGGCTATTTGACCCAGGGCAAGGGGAAGGGGGGGGGGGGGGGCGGGTGTTCCCTTAGGTCACCTGCTTTATAGTGAAAAGCAAGGGAATGCCTCCTCCAAGACAGTATTTCTGAGTCGCTTCCGGGATGGTTTTAAAGTGTAATATTAATGTTTAATTTCATTCATGTCTTATTTTTAAAGTGTAGCTCGGTGTGAAGCATTTGTATATGTCAAGTGTCAAACGGGCTTTAATATACAATACTCGGACACTTTTAAATGATTATAAAGAGTCTCAATTCTCTGGACTACTTTATTTATTGGCTTGTTTTAAAAATAATTAGTATAAAGGTTATACTGGATGTTAATAGAGAACATGAATGTTATTGTGCTCAATTATTAAGGGTAGTGTATCTTTCTAATTTAAATATTAAATAAGAAAGATACATGTAAAGCCTAATACTCCTTTTCTCCTTAAGGGGTTACCTCTTTATTTTATAATTGAGCTTATTGGATTTTCCTCTATGTCCTAGGCCCTCCAGCCTGTTTACTATTCAGCTAAGTCTGGGTCATTGGTACAGTATAAAAATGTTAAAAAATTTATAGTAATTTATATATTTTTTATACTTACCAATGACCCAGACGGGGATGGCCCTCCCTGAGTTGGGAACTCTTGCCTCCCCGCTGAGTACATAGCGCTGACCAGGCACTGCCAGTAAGAATGATATTTGGCGCCAATTTCGGGACGACTGCGTCACTGCGCATACGCAGTAGAGTCGTACTATGGAGGTCCTTTAGGACATGATTTCTTTTTGTTTTGGATGCAAATTTTGGGGATTGGGGGGCAAAATTTGTGTTTGGCCCTGGTTTTTGTGGAGTTAGCACCAGCTAAGTCTGGGTCATTGGTAAGTATAAAAAATATATAAATTACTATAAATTTTTTAACTTTTCTGGTTCCTTGGAAAAAAATTGATCTGATTCCTGTATGAATATCTTTAATTTAACCCTCTCATGACTTCAGTGTGTAACGATTTTATTTCATGTTGAATCCATTGACTGTTGTGCACATATGTTTTTTCTGGTTTCTTGGAAACATTTATCTGATTCCTGTATGCATATCTTTAATTTAACCCTCTCGTATCAAGACTGCAATGTTAGTTCCAAAGATTTTATTGATGCCATGATCAAACCTTTTCAATGTTGTGCACATGTTTTTTCTGGTTCCTTGGAAAAAATTGATCTGATTCTTGCATGAATGTCTTTAAATTTAACCCTCTCATGACTTCAGTGTGTTTTCCAAAGATTTTATTTCATGTTGAACCTTTTCACTGCCTTGCACATAGATGTTTTTTTCTGTTTTCTTGGAAACATTTATCTGATTCCTGTCTGCATATCTTCAATTTAACCCTCTCAAGACTGCAATGTGGTTCCAAAGATTTTATTGATGCCATGATCAAACACTTTCAATGCTGTGCACATGTTTTTTTTTCTGGTTCCTTGGAAAATAAATTGATCTGATTCCTATATGAATATCTTTAATTTAACCCTCTCATGACTTCAGTGTTTTGCAAAGATTTTATTTTATGTTGAACCTTTTCAATGCTGTGCACATATATGTTTTTTCTGGTTTCTTGGAAACATTTATCAGATTCCTGTATCTATGTCTTTAATTTAACCCTCTCAAGACTTCAATGTGGGTCTCAAAGATTTTATTGATGCCTAGATCAAACCTTTTCAATGCTATGCACATGTTTTTTCTGGTTTCTTGGAAAAAATTTCTCTAATTCCTGTATGAATATCGTTAATTTAACTCAATCAAAGCTTCAATGTGGGTTCCAGAGATTTTATTTCATGTGATACTGTAAACGAATACCTATTTCTGATTTCATTAAAAATATTTTACCCCCCATTCTGTTTTGTTTATTTTTGATGTTTTAACCATTTTCACGTAGACTTTAATTTACTGGTGGCAGTAAAACTCTGTTTCTCTAGTTTGAAATCTTTCTTATTCTTTAAAACCACTGGGCCAAATTCATTCATTTATGGCACATACCATCTTTGGAGTAACTCCTTTGTTCAAATGAAGGTGCTGCCATCTTCAGGCTGGTGGAATTTACTCTTCTGATTTTTCCCTCCAAATTACTATACCCCTTAGGGTGGAATTAATGCTCCATAAGCCTAATATACTTTTAAAATACTCTTTTTATAAGCCACTTGCACTATGCTTAGATTTCTTGTTTGGAACTTACTTTAGTGATGCAGATTCACTTATTTTCAAAGAAACTCAGTAAATCAAAATTTGGGCTCCCAAATTTTGGGCTACACTCAAAATTTCTATTTTCAGATTCAATGGGCAGATGTGAACCACATTTGTTATGTAGCATATAACTGGGTCATAAGTATTTAATTTATGCCAGAATTGTAGGGAGGGGGGGGGGGGGGTAGAGAGAACCACAGTAGTTGAAAACAAAACCAAAATTTCATTCGGTTGTTGTTTTTTAGCGCAACTTTGGCGAAGCCAAATTTGAGCTTATGCCATGGCCAGTTGTCCGTCTGTCCGTCAACAATTCAATACAGCTCGGGCTAGAAGCCGTATTTATGAACCGATCTTTACGAAACTTATTGGGTACATTTGTTATGACCGTGGGACGAGAACGAGTGTTTTGGGGTCCGATCCGAAATTCAAGTTGGCCGATGGCAGCCATTTTGTACAAAATTAGGTGCAATCATATTTTTGCACAGAACTTCCATATGAAAGCGCTGATTTGAATAATTTTTTGTGTGAATGTTTAGTACCATAGGATACATCACATACAGTTAAAACTAGAAGTCCTGTCACGAACTGTGCGCTTATCTAGGCTTAATTGCGCGTAGACATTGCGCGCAATTGCCATATCGAATGGCATCCAAAGAACGGCAGGTTCTCCTGGTTACTCATAGCAAACACAGGCAATGTTTCTGCCAATGGACCTCCAGGTTACCCGGAGGTCCATTGGCTGAAACATTCCTTGTGCGCTGGTCCTATATACAGAATTTGATAGCCTTACTGTGGTCATAACGCGTAGATTAACGCGCGGATCGACGTGCTATTTGTGCGCATCTCATGACAGGACTTCTAGTTTTAACTGTATAGTACAGGTTTTTTTCTCGTGCAAAAATTATGCAAATTAGATGAACTTTGATTTTTTTCAGTGCTACTTACACCCAATAAGTACACATGTCAATACGGCTCGGGCTAGAGTCTGTATTTATGAACCGATCTTCACGAAACGTCTTGGGTACCTTTGTTATCACCTTGGGACGAGAACAAGTGTTTCTGGGTGTGGTCCAAAATTCAAGATGGCTGCCAGTGGCCATTTTGTACCGAAATTAGGTCTAATCAGTTTTTTGTACACAACTTCTATACGGCTCAGGCTAGAGGCCGTATTTATGAACTGATCTTTACGAAACTTCTTGGGTATCTTTGTTATCACTGTGGGCTGAGAACGAGTGTTTTTTGGTGTGTTCCGAAATTCAAGATGGCCACCAGCAGCCATTTTGTACCAAAATTAGTGCAATCAGTCTTTTGTACAGAATTCTGTATGAAAGTTCTGATTTGAATAAATTTTTGTATGAATGTTTAGTAACATGGAATACATCACATATAGTACGGGTTTTTTCTCCTGCAGAAATTATGCAAATTAGATGAACTTTGATTTATTCAGTGCTACTTATATACTGTAAGTGCACATGTCAATACAGGTTGGGTTAGAGGCTGTATTTATCAACCGATCTTCACAAAACTTCTTGGCTACCTTTGTTATCACCTTTGGACGAGAACAAGTGTTTCTGGGTGCGGTCCAAAATTCAAGATAGCTGCCAGTGGCCATTTTGTACCGAAATTAGGTCCAATCAGTTTTTTGTCACAACTTCTATACAGCTCGTATTTATGAACTGATCTTCACGAAACTTCTTGGGTACCTTTGTTTTCACCTTGGGACAGGAACGAGTGTGTTTTGGGGTGCCTTTGTTATCACTGTGCTATGAGAACAAATATTTTGGGGTTCAGTCAGGCCCACTCTGGGACTCAGATTTCTTTTCTATTTAGCATCTGACTGTCACCCATCTTTACAATACTTTACCTATACATTTGTTGCAGGCTACGGTCAGTATTTATGTACAGACCGTTACAATACTTTATATGTCCCTTTGTTATCAGGTCATTACCTAGATGTTTGTCATTGCTGTGTCACATACTGTAAATGTACATGTCTTAACAAGTTGAGCTACAGTGTCATTGACACTTTCATTAATACTTCACAGAACAGAGCTTGCTAGAAAGCTTTCCTAGGGCCAGCAGAAATGAATGGCCAAAAAAGTTGCCTTTGGTTGTGTCATAGCAAATCAAAAAATTGCTCTTGCTGCTGATCACTTACTGATACACTCCTCTCTTTTGACAACTTGAGCCAGGTGAACATTTTAGGCTCACTTGAGCCTCTGGTTTCCTTTGAGACATTTTTTTTTTTTGAATGTTCAGCATGATATGCTCTTTCAGGTACATATCAAGTTATGCTGTCTGCACATTCACTCGACATTTTTTGTATGTATGGGTCTGTAACTTTGCTAATAGTAGTTAGATCTTAAGGAAGTCTTACATGGATACTCTTTCAGACAGCAAATCAAGTTATGACATCTGCACATCCCACTGAAGAGTTATGCCCCTTTTTCTAGTGACATATTTTTATACCCCCACTCTTGAAGAGAATTGGCAGGGTGGGGGGGAGGGGGGGTATACTGGATTACATGTATCTGTCTGTCCATCTATCCATCCATCCATCCATCCATCCATCCATCCATCCATCCATCCATCTGTACATCCATCGATCTGTCTGCCCTTCCACAGTAATATCTCAGCAGGGAGCAGATGGATTTGAATGAAATTTGGTACGAGGGATCCTTGTGACAAGCCACTCCTGCGATCTTATAAAAATGGTTGCCCGCTTATTTTTCATCAGAGTTATGGTCCTTACCTTACTTATGCTTCATAGGTCCAGCACTGCAGTGAGTGTATAATTGCCTTTATACCACCTGTTCATCCTGATGAGACTGGAACCAAGCTGATACTAGTAAGATCTGAATCTTTTAGACATATACAAGTTATGCTGTCCATACATACCACTTGAGTGTCATGCTCCTTTTTCCATTGATAAAAGACATTTTTTGTCTGTACCAGTATGTAGCTCTGCTGATAGTTTTCACAAATCAAACAAGGATGCCCAGCATGGCATGTCCTTTCAGACATATATCAAGGTATACTGTCTGCGCATTTCTCTTGGAAATTATGCCTCTTTTTGTGTGATCCATGATCTTCATGAGGTCGTTCATGAATATTGAGCATGAGATGTATGGGTTTTGCTGTCTCTTGAAATATTGCCCTGAAGGTAGCCCCATTCCTCGCCATTACACCGATGGGGTATGCCAGCACCTCTGGGGCAATCGCTTGTTTTTCCTGGTGGAAACCTGGAAGATCAGCATACTTTTTTTCATTATATGACTATCCTATCAAACCTCATATTATGCTCACTTATTAATATCAGATCAAGTTTAGTTTGGGTTGTTTTTCTATAGTTTGTGAGTGAGTTATGGTCCTTGATTTTGTTTGATAGGAAACTTATGGACAATATATTTTATTAGCCAGTTAGTGCTGTCATTAATCTTTGAGTTCTGGATACTTTTGACAATTATTTCATTGTTTATATTGTACTGTTAAAAGTATGATTTTATGAACATGTCCACTGAACATGAACTGAAGGTGTATTATTCAGGTGTATTCATCACAGAAGTTTGAACTGGAAGCTCATATTCATATTCCATTTTAGGAATGATTGTTTGTTTCTGTCTATTTCTTGAGTTGTGAACCCCCAAAAACAAAAGCCAAACTGTGTAAATGGGGTAGCCCATTTACATTATATTTGGCCTTTGTTTTTTGGGGTCCATAACTCCAGAAATAGACAGAAACAAACAATCATTCCTTATAATTAAACCTGAGGGGCAATAAATTCAAACACTCTCTACTTTACGGAGTTAAAATAAAAACCAGGTCACATCATGCTTCCTATTGATAACTGAATAAAAAGGCATAGTTTTCTAAAATTCTGTTTGAAATAACGATACATTTCACCGAAACATGTTCTTGTGTCATTAAATATTTTATTGACCAATGAATTGCGTAGATTAAAAGGAACTTCATAGGCCACGTACGTACAAAACTTCAATCTCCTTTTCCACAAGACGTGAGGGTGCTGTGATTCAAAGCAACACTGAATTAAATTTAATTCTGATTTTGGTTGAACTTTGTCTCAGAAATAGTTCATTCAGGTTATTTGGAAATTGGAAAGTTTTTCTCATGAGTATCGTTTGTGGATTATTATGACCGGCCATTGCTTACGTTTGATTTGGGTAAAACGATGAATGCAGACGATCACCTATTGCATATAAACAAATTGAACATGGAATAAAAAACATGATAAGGATTTCATTGTTTATTAAATTTTATTTTGAAAGTCTTTTTAATATGATGAGATAAATATTAATTACTTTTCATGTTGAAACAATATGAGCGTGATGAGGTTCTTTTCCATTCACCTTGTGTAATGTAATATTTTTATACTGTACCAATGACCCAGACTTAGCTGGTGCTAACTCTAACAAAACCAGGGCCAAACACAAATTTTGCCCCCCAATCCCCAAAATTTGCATCCAAAACAAAAAGAAATCATGTCCTAAAGGACCTCCATACTACGCCTCTACTGCACATGCGCAGTGACGCAGTCGTCCCGAAATTGGCGCCAATTATCATTCTCTGTTTGGCCCTTCATCAGTCAACATCTCACTGATCTTTGTGCTTGTAAATCTCAGTTTAAAGGATGCCAGACACGTAATTTTTGGAGAAAATGTGATTCTAAGGAGGATAGAAGGAGGAGAGGAAAAAGAAGTGGCAAAAAATAATCAGGGCTGTACTTAAAATTTTTTGATGAAATTATGTTAAGTTGCCTATTTTCGAGGCATGGGCCTCTTGTTGTCATTCTTGCTAATTGTTGCACTGCTTATTCAGTGTTTCCTCTCCCCTAGCCTTCTAAAGTCCCCCCTGGCAATTCTCCCATGCTTTTGGCATATTTTTGAGAAATTTCATTTCTAAAATTTCCTGGGAGAGTTGCTTGGTTACAGAATGTTTTCTGTTATTTTCCCCATAGTTACGTTTTCACCCATGGGTGTATAACGTTTGTGTTCTGCATCTTCCATCTGATGTTCTACAGATTCTCCCCTGGGAGTCTCTGTTTTGCATCAGATAGAGTGTAATTGATGACTGATTCCGGGCCAGTTTTTTCAGTGCCTGGAGTCATGTTTTCTAGTGTGTTTACACTGTTTGTTTTCATTGGCAACAGCCTTTTTTGAGGGGGGCTGTTTGCCTTTGTGGTAGTTTATCTCATTATAAGATACATTTATATTATCCGAAAGTGTCTCATTAATTATTTTATATAAATTTAAAATTTTTGACCACACTTTGCCATCGGATCCATCGGGGCTGAACGTTACTTTTCAGCAACTTGGGCTTCTCTGAAAAAATATTTTTTCAAAATTATTTTGTTTTGCAATTGTTTTTTCATTTATTAATGGATCATGTTATTATGTATCTTTGTGTCAGGGGTTTTTGCGAGTAACTAGGACTTATTGTTGTTCTTTCACAATGAAGGGACGTTGTTCAAATTGTAATAGGAAGAAATCTTCCTCTGACTTTCATGATCATTGTATTAATTGTAGTCAGTGTTCTCGCATTAATCCCTGTCCTATATGTGAACATTGGGATGAGAAACATTGGAAACGTGTGTCACGATATGTTGTTTCTGGAAAAGGATCGATGCCGGCTCTTTCTCCACAAGGTCACTCTACTCTCTCAGTTTCTATTTCAGAGGAACCAGAACAGGGTGATGTTTCCATGTTATCTTCTTCAAGTGTGCGTCCGTCGTCACAAATGAATTCAGAGCTAGCGGCAAAAGTGCTCATGGAGATTAGACAAATGTCGTCTGCTAGCTCGCCCGGTGTAGCGTCCATTCACCGAATGGTTCGGCAGCCGGGTTCGTCCGATGCGGTCCAAGAGAAAATTTTGGGTGATGCGAGCACTATAAACATAATAGATGCACACCCAGTGACGGCGGATAGTAAGCGAGAACGGAGGAAGCCTTTTAGTCCGGTTCCTAGCTCGTCCAGGTCCAGCCGGGCCGCGAGCGAGAGAGGTCCCTCTCTTGTACAACAACATCTGGGACCAGATGTTGTGGTACAAAATGTGTCTTTAGCGGAGCATACGTCCGTCGCTCGGGACGCTCCGTTGTATAAGCAGTCCGCAGAGACTGTTAAGGCTTCCTCTTCTCGTCAGCGCACACGACCGCACCTTGGCTGCGTGACCGCCGATATATTACCAGCTTCGCCGATGAAGGATTCTTCGGCGACCAGGTCACACCATCCGGCAGCCAGGGATTCGAGACCGATGGACTCCGGACGTTCGCATAGGAAAAGTATGCGGGAGCCATCTGATGCGGAGCTGCCCTCGGCGAAGCAGCGAAAGACTGCGCCTCCGCAGGTCTCGACGCCAGACATTCTTGTGCAGATAGCACAGCTTATCGCAGCATCCCAGCAGCCGACAGAAACGGTGTCGGATCGAGAATTATCCGATGGCGCTGGGTCGGTACGCTCCGCCGAAGCATCGGGGGCGGACGACTGGGAACATCGTGAGGTCCGACCGGATGGTGAAAGGGATACGGATGACTTGGAGCTATCCCTTTCGGAACAACATAAAGCTGCCGTGGACTTCTTCCGGCACTTTCTCCCTCAAGTTGTTCCGTCGGGCCAGACTGCTGCGCTTCCGGACAAGAGAATTATAGCGTCATTGGACTCTGAATTTTTTGAGCGGTTCAGGGACATCGCTCCCGAGTTTCCGTCGCAGTCCAATAATGTTGCTAGAACATTTGAATTATTGAACGACGCTATATTTAAACTTGCTTCCAGGACGGGGAAAGCAGGTTTCTTGTCCGCTAATACTCTCAACCTGCCTTTCATTAATGCAAGGAATAAATTCGATACGGCAGGACAGGGTATACCGAGAGTTCCTCTGCGTATGGACGACGAGGCGGAAGACTTAGAGCTATCATTACCGTCGTCAGCTTCTATTCCAACCGCGGTGTTGGAAACAGCTATTGCGTCTAACAGAGCCAATTTAGATGCCTTATCTTACGCAGATCACCTTACTAAGGCGTTATCACTGCGCCTTCAAGGGGAAGAGTTTCAGGATATAAAATCCTCTTTAAGACTTCTTTCAAGGGCAGTAGCTTATTCCACGTGTAACTCCGCCCTTTCAGTGGCAAATCTGGAGTTGGTTAGACGTGACGCAGCCCTAGCTACATCCACACTAGTGGATTCTAAGGTGAAGAACTCTCTTAGAGTCGCTTCGGTCTCAGGAGAACTTCTCTTTGACGGCAAGCTTTCCGCTATTTATGATAAAATTAAAAAGAAAGCTAATGATTCTCTGTTGTTCAGATCGGCTCCTAAAAAGTCGGATACAGCAGACACGAATAAGACAGGCACTTCTGGGTCTAATGCGCCCAAGAGAGGTTCCTATAGAGGTTTCGGTGCGTCCTCTTGGTCTTATTCGAGAGACCGTCAGGATAGCGACTCTCGTTCGGGACGTCCTTCAGGCCGGGACAATCGGTCGGATGCCCCGAGGTCGACGAGGCGAGGTGCGGGTCGTGGAAGACGTGGTTTCTCCTACCGCAGGCCTCGCAGGTCCAGGAGGTGATGGCTTAAACCTCTATCGCGTTCCGGTTGGTGGAAGGTTGTCGAGTTTTTCACAAGAGTGGGCGTCGATTACGGACGACCCTTGGGTGAGAGGAGTGACTTCGGAAGGTCTAAAGATATCCTTCAAACGAAAGCCTCCATTAACTCGAAGTCCAAAGTGGACTCATCTTCCGTCAAATCCACAGAAAAGAGAGGCTCTGTTATCAGAGGTGCAGTCTCTTTTAATGAAGAACGCGGTAGAGGTCGTAGGAAACCCGGAATCTCTGGGATTCTACAGCCATCTGTTTCTGGTTCCGAAACCAGACGGCTCGTTCCGTCCAGTCATAGATTTGAGCTGGATAAACAAGCTGATCGTCGCTCCAAAGTTTTATATGGAGACGATTCGATCGGTCAGAGTGAGTATTCGGGTGAACGATTATGCAACGAGCATAGATCTCAAAGATGCGTACTTTCACGTCATGGTACATCCGACATTCCGAAAGTATCTACGCTTTGCAGTCCTGGGAGTGGTGTATCAATTCCGGGCGATGTGCTTCGGATTGAATCTAGCACCCTGGGCTTTCACTCGGGTAATGAACTCGGTAATGATCTACTTCCGAGCTCATTCGTCTGCGGTAACGTCGGCCTACCTGGACGACATTCTTCAGAGGTATGGCAACGAGTTAACGCTTCAGAACGATGTTCAGAATCTTCTTCTATTGCTCCGACGTCTCGGTTTTATAGTAAACGAGGAGAAGTCGGATCTGGTGCTGTCCAAGTCATTCACTCATCTGGGAATGAGCTTCGAGACGCACAACAATCTCGTTCGTCTGCCGTTAACCAGAGCAAAATTAGTCAGTTGTTACGCTCGCTATTGTCTGCACGCAGACAAAGTCACGGCGAGAGAATTTATGAGACGGATAGGTCTGTGCGGAGCCGCCGCGGATCTCATTCCGATGGGGCGGCTACGCGCACGTCCTCTTCAAATTTTCCTGACTCAGAGTTGGAGTGTGAAAATTCATTCGCTCGATGTAGACGTTCTCTTGTCAGATCAAGTGAAACAAGAGATTCAGACTTGGGCAAACATTCAGTGGTTAACTCAAGGAGTTCCGCTGCAGTTGCCGGATCCGAGTTTTACCGTTATGACAGATGCCAGTCAAACAGGTTGGGGTGCATCATTAATCCCAACGGATTCGAGATGCCAGGGTCTTTGGGATCCGCAATTCCTGTGCAAGCACATAAACATCAAGGAAATGATGTCAATTTGGCTTGCGTTACGTCACTGGATGGACATTATTCACGATGCTCATGTCCAAATCCTATCCGACAATACGACAGTAGTGGCGTATATACGGAATCAGGGAGGCACTCATTCAGTTCCGTTGTTCAATCTAACGGAAAGAATCCTTCTGTTTGCGTTAGAACATCACGTTCTTCTTTCGGTCCGTCACATACCGGGTCGTCTGAATGTGCTAGCAGACTCCCTTTCACGAAAGGGTCGCTTGTTGCCGTCGGAGTGGACTCTCAACAAACAAGTATTCAGTCAGATTTGCTACCAATGGGAACGGCCAATGATAGACTTATTTGCGACACATCTCAACAATCAGTTGCAGACGTATGTGTCTCCGTGTCCGGATCCAAGAGCATTTGCAGTAGACGCTCTGTCGATCCCTTGGGACGGAATGATAGGATATGCGTATCCTCCAGCGCCGTTAATTCAACAAGTATTGCTAAAGATAAAACAATCTCAATGCAAGATTCTGTTGGTAGCATCTCTGTCGCCACAGAGACCGTGGATAAATCTACTCAGGTGTCTGTTGTGGGACCTACCGCGGAAGCTTCCTCCATGAGAGGATCTTCTTTCGCAGGGGAAATCGCGCCAACTCCATCACAACCCGCAAGGTCTCAACCTTCACGTTTTTCCGTTGTGCGGTCCTTCTTGCATGGCAAGCACTTTACAGGATGAGCAGTGGACGCGATTTCTAACTGTAGGAGGACCTCCTCTTCGCTAAACTATGCGGCTAAGTGGAAGGTTTTTCGTCGTTGGTGTAGGGATCATTCTGTAGATATATTTGATCCCTCTATACCAGACATTGCAAACTTTCTAGTATACTTGTTTGACGAAATCAAACTGCAGCCTGTTACTATAAAGGGTTATAGATCTATGTTATCTGATACCTATGCACATCATGATAGTTTACAAATTGGATCTAATGTCTCTTTATCGAAGTTGGTTAGAAACTTTTCGATAAATAGACCCAGAACTCTTAGATTAATTCCTAAGTGGAATTTAGCTTGGGTTCTCCTTAAATTGAAGGAAAAGCCATTTGAACCTCTTGGGACAGTAGATTTCAAATTCTTATCTTATAAGACAGCTTTTCTCTTAGCTTTCTCTTCTGCCAGAAGAGTCAGTGAGCTTCATGCACTATCGGTGGATGATTCTCATTATCGTAGTGTTGGGAACACTATCACCTTCACTACTAATGTGGGTTTTTTAGCTAAGAATCAGGCTCCTAATAAATATCCGGAACCTATTGTTATTAAGGCTCTTCCGTCTTCAGACGGGCGTAGGCCTTTACTCTGTCCTGTTAGAGCACTACGTATCTATAAACAGAGATCTCAGTTTATCAGAAAGGGACGGAAACGTTTCTTTCTGTCTTTGATGCCTAATAGAAAGGACATTTCAGTCCATTCTATTGCTAGATGGATTCAGTTAACTATCCGTACTGCTTATGAAGATTTATCTTCTTCTCAGCAGTCTGTGCTTAAGATTTCTGCTCATGAAGTAAGAGCTCTTTCTACTTCCTGGGCTTATGCTAATAGTGTTGCTATTACAGATTTAATGAAGGCTGCTTATTGGTCTCAGCCATCCACATTTACGAATTTTATCTCAGAAATATTGAGTCCATTTCTGGAGACCTGCATTGTTTAGGTCCGTTATCTGTTGCTCAGAATGTCGTCCACTAAACAGTTGCAACTATAGTTATGCAGGCTTTCTGTTCCGGCAGTGACTCCGTCCGGCTGCCCTCTTCGCTCTGGGCTATTTGACCCAGGGCAAGGGGAAGGGGGGGGGGGGGGGGCGGGGGTTCCCTTAGGTCACCTGCTTTATAGTGAAAAGCAAGGGAAGGCCTCCTCCAAGTCAGTATTTCTGAGTCGCTTCCGGGATGGTTTTAAAGTGTAATATTAATGTTTAAATTCATTCATGTCTTATTTTTAAAGTGTAGCTCGGTGTGAAGCATTTGTATATGTCAAGTGTCAAACGGGCTTTAATATACAATACTCGGACACTTTTAAATGATTATAAAGAGTCTCAATTCTCTGGACTACTTTATTTATTGGCTTGCTTTAAAAATAATTAGTATAAGGGTTATACTGGATGTTAATAGAGAACATGAATGTTATTGTGCTCAATTATTAGGGGTAGTGTATCTTTCTAATTTAATATTAAATAAGAAAGATACATGTAAAGCCTAATACTCCTTTTCTCCTTAAGGCGTTACCTCTTTACTATATAGTTGAGCTTATTGGATTTTCCTCTATGTCCTAGGCCCTCCAGCCTGTTTACTATTCAGCTAAGTCTGGGTCATTGGTACAGTATAAAAATGTTAAAAAATTTATAGTAATTTATATATTTTTTATACTTACCAATGACCCAGACGGGGATGGCCCTCCCTGGAGTTGGGAACTCTTGCCTCCCCGCTGAGTACATAGCGCTGACCAGGCACTGCCAGTAAGAATGATAATTGGCGCCAATTTCGGGACGACTGCGTCACTGCGCATGCGCAGTAGAGGCGTAGTATGGAGGTCCTTTAGGACATGATTTCTTTTTGTTTTGGATGCAAATTTTGGGGATTGGGGGGGCAAAATTTGTGTTTGGCCCTGGTTTTGTTAGAGTTAGCACCAGCTAAATCTGGGTCATTGGTAAGTATAAAAAATATATAAATTACTATAAATTTTTTAACTTTTAAGACAGATATTGGGGGCATGGTTCAGGGCGGGCCTAAATGCATTTTTAGTTCAACTTTGCTGAAGCCAAATTTGAGCTTATGCCATGGCCAGTCATCCCTCTGGCTGTCTGTCCATCTGTCCGTCAACAATTCAATACGGCTCGGGCTAGAGGCCATATTTATGAACCGATCTTTACGAAACTTCTTGGATACCTTTGTTATGACCGTGGGACGAGAACGAGTGTTTTGGGGTCCAATCCGAAATTCAAGTAGGCCGCTGGTGGCCATTTTGTACAGACTTAGCTGCAATCAGATTTTTGCACAGAACTTCCATATGAAAGCGCTGATTTGAATAATTTTTTGTATGAATGTTTAGTACCATGGGATACATCACATATAATACGGGTTTTTTTCTCGTACGTAAATTATGCAAATTAGACTAACTTTGATGTATTTAGTGTTACTTTCAGCAATGTAAGTGCAAATGCCAATGCGGCTCGGGCTAGAGGCCGTATTTATAAACCGATATTTACAAAACTTCTTGGGTACCTTTGGTATCACTGTGGGACGAGAACGAGTGTTTTTGGGTGTGGTCCGAAATTCAAGATGGCCGATGGCAGCCATTTTGTACAAAATTAGGTGCAATCATATTTTTGCACAGAACTTCCATATGAAAGCGCTGATTTGAATAATATTTTGTGTGAATGTTTAGTACCATAGGATACATCACATATAGTACAGGTTTTTTTCTCGTGCAAAAATTATGCAAATTAGATGAACTTTGATTTTTTCAGTGCTACTTACACAATTCTTGGGTACCTTTGTTATCACCATGGGATGAGAATGAGTGTTTTTGGGTGTGGTCCGAAATTCAAGATGGCCACCAGCAGCCATTTTGTACCAAAATTAGTGCAATCAGTCTTTTGTACAGAACTTCTGTATGAAAGTTCTGATTTGAATAAATTTTTGTATGAATGTTTAGTAAAATGGAATACATCACATACAGTACGGGTTTTTTTCTCGTGCAGAAATTATGCAAATTAGATGAATTTTGATTTATTTAGTGCTACTTATACACTGTAAGTGCACATGTCAATACGGCTCGGGCTAGAGGCTGTATTTATCAACTGATCTTCACAAAACTTCTTGGGTACCTTTGTTATCACCTTGGGACGAGAACAAGTGTTTCTGAGTGCGGTCCAAAATTCAAGATGGCTGCCAGTGGCCATTTTGTACCGAAATTAGGTCCAATCAGTTTTTTGTCACAACTTCTATACAGCTCGTATTTATGAACTGATCTTCACAAAACTTCTTGGGTACCTTTGTTTTCACCTTGGGACAGGAATGAGTGTGTTTTGGGGTGCCTTTGTTATCACTGTACTATGAGAACAAATATTTTGTGGTTCAGTCAGACCCACTCTGGGACTCAAAGATTTCTTTTCTAGTTTAGCATATGACTGTCACCCACCTTTACAATACTTTACCTATTCATTTGTTACAGGCTATGGTCAGTATTTATGTACAGACCGTTACAATACTTTATATGTACCTTTGTTATCAGGTCATTACCTAGATGTTTGTCATTGCTGTGTCACATTCTATACATGTACATGTCTTGACAAGTTGAGCTACAGTGTCATTGACACTTTCATTTTTGGTTCATTGTGTTATGAAAAGGAAAAAAGAAATATTTTAGTCAATCATTTTTCCTGAAAATGCTTGAACAGAAAAAAAAGTTTAATTATACTGCTGTGACTGAAGAAACTAGCACTGGTTTTTAGTTCAACTTGACAAAGTCAAGCTGAGCTATTGCCATCACTTCTCGTCCGTCGGCGTAGTACTCCACTGTTTGTTGTGTTTTTTAAGCTTTTTTTCTCTATTTTCATGTTACTACCCCTCCCTCCAACATGGTTCAATCAAGCTACACTTTGCATATTTGGCACATAGATAGAGGGTTGGGAGGGTTTGATGCAGGTTCAATATTTTTATCTCACCTGAGAGAAGCTCAAGGGGAGCTTAACTGATTGCTTTCCATCCGTCGTCCGTCCGTCGTCCATCATTAACTTTACATTATCGACTTCTTCTCACGAATTGCTGGACCAAATTCAACAAAATTTGCTGTGCATGTTCCCTATCATATGTCAATTCAAGTTTTGTTCAAATCAAGTTGACCCACCCCTCGGTAGGTCCATGCCCAAAAAGTGTGCTTAAATCTTAAAAAATCTTCTTCTCATGAACCAGCAGTAGCAGAGACTTGATATTTGGTGTGCAGCTTCTTTTTGAGGTGTAGACTCAGATTTGTTCAAGAGAAGTTTGAGGAGCTATATTTGCCTTCGTTATAGGAGGGGTAAGAATTTTCGTCCCGCCCAAAATTTCTGTATTTTTATACTGTACCAATGACCCAGACATAGCTGGTGCTAACTCTTAAAATATAGGGCCAAACACAAATTTTGCCCCCCAATCCCCAAAATTTGCATCTAAAACTAAAGAAAGCATGTCCTGAAAGGCCCTCCACACTTCGCCCCTACTGCGCATGCGCAGTGTCAAGGACGTTCCGAAATTGGCGCCATTAATCATTCTAAGTTTGGCCCTTCATCAGTTAACATCTGACTGATCTTTGTGCTTATAAATCTCAGTTTAAATGATGCCAGACACATAAATATTAGTGAAATGGTGATTCTAAGGAGGATAGAGAAGGAGGAGAGGAAAAGAATGTGTGACAGAATATTATCAGGGCTGTAACTTAAAATTTTTTAATGAAATTATGTTAAGTTACCTATTTTCAAGGCAGCAGCCATTTTGTTGTCATTCTGATTATTTAGTTACACTGTTTTTTAAGTGTTTTCCTCTCTCCCTGTCCTTTAAGTTCCCCCTTGCTATTCTCCCATGCTTTTGGCATAGTTTTTGTAATTATTATTACTAAATTTTCTTGGGAGTTTTAGCTGAATAACAGAATGAATTCTGTTCTTTCCCCATGTTTACGTCTTCACCTACGGGTGGTTAGGCGTTGTGTTCTGCATCTACCATCTGATGTTCTGCAGTTTCTTCCCTGGAAGTCTCTGTTTTGCATCAGATAGTGTATTTTTGGTAACTGATTTCGGGCCTTCGTGCCTGGAGTCTTATTTTAGTGTTTTTACACTCACTGTTTACATTTACAAACAGCCCTCTGTGTGAGGGGGGGGGATTTCTAAAAAATAGTATCTTGATGTTATTTTAATCATAACTAGATACATTATTATTGTTCGTAAGTGTTGAATAAATTGTTTAAAATATTTTTAAAATTTTTGTCCACACTTAGGCTTGGGATCCATTGGGGCTCAACGTTACTTTTCAGAAACTTGGGCTGTTCTGAAAAAATATTTTTTCAAAATATTTTGATTTCAATTATTTTTTCTATATTAATGGATCATATTATTATTATGTATTTTGATTGCCAGGGGTTAGTGCGAGTACCAGGACTTGTTTTCTTTTCACATTGAAAGGATATTGATCAATTGTTTTAAGAGGAAGTCTTCCTCTGACTTTATTATCATTCTATATGTGGTCAGTGTACTCACATTAACTCCTGTTCTGTATCGTATGATTTCGATGACAATATGGGAAGCGTATGTCACGGTATGTTGTTGGGGATTTGGACACTCCGGTCCTTTCCCTGCAGGGTCACTCTACTTTATCAATTTCTATTTCAGACGATCAAGATTAGGGTGATGTATCTGTGATGTCTTCCAACAGTGTGCCTCCGTCGTCACAATTAATGAAGGGCTAGCGGAAAAGTGCTCATGTAATACGCCAATTGCCTAAGAGGACCCTAGTAGGTTCGACGGCCTTTGACGTCCGCTAGCTCGCCCGGTGTAGCGTCCATTCACCGAATGGTTCGGCAGCCGGGTTCGTCCGTTGCGTTCTAGAAGGAATTTTGGGGTGATGCGAGCACTATAAATTAACCTAATGCACACCCAGTGACGGCGGATCGGAGGGAGAACGCAGGAAGCCTTTTAGTCCGGTTCATAGCTCGTTCCGGTCCATCCGGACGGCAAGCGAGAGAGGCCCCTCTCTCCTTCAACAACATCTGGCCCCAGATGTTGTGGTACAAAATGTGTCGCAAGCGGAGCATACGTCCGTCGCTTGGGACGCTCCGTTGTATAGGCAGTCCGCTGAGACTGCTAAGGCTTCCTCTTCTCGTCAGCGCACACGACCGCACCTTGGCTGCGTGACTGCCGATATATTACCAGCTTCGCCGATCAAGGATTCTTCGGCGACCAGGTCACACCATCCGGTAGCCAGGGACACGAGGCCTGCAGACTCCGGACGTTCGCATAGGAAGTGTGCGGGAGTCAACGTACACGGAGCTTCCGGCGGCAATGCATCGTAAGACCGCTACTGCACAGGCCTCGGGAACGGACGTGCTTTCCTTAATAGCACAGTTTATCGCAGCATCCCAGCATCAACTGAATCTGTCGCATATATTTTATCCGACGATGCTGGGTTGGGACGCTCCGCGGAAGCGGGTACGGACGTCCGAAAGTTTCATCTGGTCCGACGGGATACCGAAAGGGATTCGGAAGATTTCGAGCTTTCCCTTTCGGAACAACATATGCTGTTGTGTATGTCATCTGACTTGGTCTTCTACAGCTTCTTTCGTCGGACCAGTATGCTGCGATGCCGGATAAGAAACTGATAGCGTCGGTGGACTTAGAAATTTTTGGTTCGGTTCAGGGACATCGTCCCTCAGTTCCGACATAGTCCAATAATGTCACACAATCTTTCGAATTATTGAACGACGCTATATATATTATTATTTTATGCTTGCTAACCAAGCATTTCTGGTTTCTTGTTCGAAGAGTTATGGAGATGTCTTTCAAAAGTGTGCCTCTGTCGTCATAGTTAATGAAGAGTTAGCGGCAATAAGTGCTCATGGAATATGTCTATCGCCTACGGAGTGACATTCGCTAGCTCACCCGGTGTAGCGTACATTCATCGAATGGTTCGGCTGCCGGGTTCGTCCGTTGCGGTCTAGGAAGGAGATTTGGGTGATGCGAGCACTTTAATTACTTTAGTACACACCCAGTGACGGCAGATTGAGGACAGATCGGAGGAAGCCTGTTAGTCCGGTTCCTGGCTTGTCCAGGTCCGTCCGGGCTGTGAGCGAGAGAGGTCCCTCTCTCGCCCAACAACATAGGGGACCGCATGTTGTGGTTCAGATATTTTACATTCGGAGAATATGTCCGTTGGTCGGGACGCTCCGTTATATTGACAGTCCGAGAGACTGTCTTTAATGCTTCCTCATCCTCACAGCAGGGCACACGACCGCACATTGGCTACGTGACCTCGAGTATCCGATCAGTTTCGGCATTCAGTGATTCCACGACGAATAGGTCGCGCCATCCGGTAGCCAAGGGACACGAGGCCTATACACTCCGTTCGCTCGCATATTGGTAGTATGCACGGGGGTAACGATCACGGAGCTTCCAGCGGCAATGCATCGTAAGACCGCTTCTCCTCAGGCCTCAGTGACGCGGCAATGCATCGTAAGACCGCTTCTCCTCAGGCCTCAGTGACAGACGTGCTATCCGAGTTAGCACAGTTGTTTCGCAGCTTCCCAGCAATTGACAGTTTCTCGGTCGAATCAGGAATTATCCGACGGCGCTGGGTCGGTGCGGTCCGCGGTTGCATCAGCTACGGACGACCAAACGCTTTATAGGGTCCGACAGGATGGCGAAAGGGATTCGAAAGATTTCGAGTTTTCCCTTTAGTAGTATCGGAAGATGCCTTTCATATCTTCTGGCATTATCTTCCAGTGATTATTTCGGACTTCATTGCTGCGATCTTGGATAAGAGACTTATAGCGTCATTGGACTCGGATTTTTCGATCGGTTCAGGGACATTGTCCCTGACTTACCGACGCAGTCCAATATTGTCATTACAACATGTGTTTTATTTTTCGACGCTATATATATATATATACAAGCCTGCTACTAAGCATGATAGTTTAGTTTCTTGTCCGCGTTGCTCATTTCTGCCATTTTATCATTTATACAAATAGTTTATTTTGGCAGAGCAGGGCATACCGAGAGTTCATATGCGTCTAGACGGTGTGATTAAAGACTGCATATATTCTTTTTCGCCGTTTATGTCTTTTCCAATTTCAATGTTGGGAACGACATTATGTATAGTAGACTTAACTTAGACGCTTTATTATACGTAATCCGCCTTACTGAGGCGTTATCATTACGTCTTCAAGAAAAGATTTACGGGATATTATTCTCAATGTAATTTCTTTTGAGGGCAGTAGTTTGTTCACGTATAACTCCACCCTTCAGTGGCTGATTGGAGTTAGTTAGACGTGACGCAGCCCTAGCTACATCCACACGCGTGGATAGTAAGGTTAAGAACTCTCTCAGAGTCGCTTCGTTCTCGGAGGAGCTTCTCTTCGACGGCAACTTTTCGGCAATCCATGAATTGCTCGATTTACACGTTCTCTTGTCTATCTAGTGTTACAAGAGATTCAGACTGGGGCAAACATTCGGTGGTTGACTCAGAGAGTGCCGCCGCAGTTGCCGGATCCGAGTGTGGCTGTTATGACGGTTGCCAGTCAAACAGATTGGGATATAATACTGATCCCTACGGATTCGAAGTTCCAGGGTCTTTGGGTTCCGCAGTCTTTTAGCAATCAGTTTAACTTCCGCGGAATAATGTTTTTTAGGCTTGTTTTATGTCATTGCATGAACATTATTCAGAAACGCATGCCCAAATTCCTGTCCTTTAATTCGACAGTAGTGGCATATCTCCGGAACCAGGGAGGCACTCTTTCGTTTCCGTTATTCAATTTAATGGAAAGAATCCGTCTGTTGGTTATAGTACACCAAGTTCAGTTTTGGTCCGTCATATTCCGGGTCGTCTGATTGTTTTATCGGACTCCCGTTCTCTTACTGGTCGCTTGTTGCTGTCAGAATGGACTCTCAACAAACAAGTATTCAATCAGATTTGCTATCTATGGGAGCGCCCAATGATGATTTATTTATGGCACAGCTTGCTAATCAATTGCAGACGTATGTGTTGGCTTGTCCAGATCTCTGAGCTAATATTGTTAACGCTCTATTGATCTATAGGACGGAATGATAGGATACGCGTATCCTCCGGCGCTGTTGTTTTAGCAGGTATTGCTAAGATAAACAACCACAATACATTTCTGTTGATAGCATCTCTATCTTCACAGAGATCATGAGTAATTTACTCTCTTGTCTACTGTGGGTCTTAACGTGAAATCTTCCTCTATGTGAGGATCTTTTTCACTGGGTAAATCGTGTCATCTTTATCACAACCAGCAAGGTCGCAACCTTCATGTATTCCGTTGTGTGGTCCGTATTACATTGTAAGCACTGTACTGGACGAGCTTTGGACGCGATTTCTTACTATAGGAGATCCTCTTCTTCACTATTCTATGCGGCTAAAGTGGAGGCTCTTCCGTCGTGGTGTAGGGATCATTATGTTCATATTGTTGATCCCTCCATACTACTCATTGCTATTTTTTAGTATACTTGTTTCACAAGATCTACTGCAGCCTGTTATTATTTAGGTTATAGGTTTATGTTACCTCATACCTATGCACTCTACGATAGTTTACAATTGAGTCTTTTGTCTCTTTATCTAAGTCAGTTAGTAACTTTTTGATAAATAGACTTAGAATCTTTAGATTAAATTCCTATATGGATTTTAACTTCGGTTCTTATTTAGCTAAGTAATCATTTGAGCCTCTGGAAACAGTAGTTTTCAAATTCTGACCTTTTAGACAGTAATTCTGTTGGTTTCTCTTTTACTGTAGAGTCAGTGAGTTTCATGCACTATCGATGGATGATTTTCACTTTCATAGTTTCGGAATCAATACTTCCGTTACTATTTAGGTTGGATTGTTGCATAAGAGTTAGGCTCCTATTATCCGGAACCTATTATTTTAAGGTCCTTCCGTCTTCGTATGGGCATAGGCCTTTACTCTTTCCGGGTACAGTTTATGTATTTATAAACAGATATCTGTTTATTACTATGGGCGTAAGCTTCTTCTGTCTTTGATGTCTAGTAGAAGGACGTTACGTTCCATTTTATTGTTAATGGATTCTATTAACTATCGGTACTGCTTATGGTATATCAGTGACTTAGCAGTTGTGCTTAAGATTTCGGCTCATGAAGTAAGAGTTCTTCTACTTCTTGGGCTTACATTAATAGTGTCGCTTTTTTAGATTTTTGAAGGCTGCTCATTGCGCTCAGCCATCCACATTCATGAATTTTATCTTAGAAATATCGAGTCCATTTCTGGAGGCCTCTATTGTTAGGTCTATTATCTACTGCTCAGAATGTCATTCACTTAACAGTTGCTACTATAGCTAGGTAGGCTGTCTGTTTCGGCAGTGTCTCCGTTCGGCTGCCCTCTTCGCTCTGGGCTATTTGACCTAGGGCAAGAAAAAGGGGGGGGGGGGGGGGGGAGGGTGTTCCCTTGGGTCACCTGTTTTACTATGAAAACAAGGGGATACCTCCTCCGGAGTTAGTAATTCTGAGCTGTTATTGGGATGGTTGTTTAGTGAGAAGTTTAGGTTTTTAAAATTCATTCAAGTCTTAGTTTTTAAAGTATAGCTTTTGAATATTGCATATGTCAACGGACATGATTATGCAATCCTCAGACACTTTTAGGAGTATAAGAGTCTCTATTCTCTAGACTTACTTTATTTATTGGCTTACTTTAAAAATTATTAGTATAAGGATTATATTGGATATTAATAGAGTACATGGATGTATGATGCTCAATTTTGGAAGGTGTTGTATCTTTCTAATTTATCATAAATAAGAAAGATACATGTAAGGCCTATTACTTCTTTTTCCCTACAGGGGATGACTCTATTTTATTTTATTGAGCGTATTCCATTTTTGCTCTATGTCCTTGGCCCTCCAGCCTTTTTACTATTCAGCTATGTCTGGGTCATTGGTACAGTATAAAAATGTTAAAAAATTTATAGTAATTTCTATATTTTTTATACTTACCAATGACCCAGACGGGGATGGCCCTCCCAGGAGTTGGGAACTCTTGCCTCCCCGCTGAGTACATAGCGCTTACCAGGCACTGGTTATTAGAATGATTAATGGCGCCAATTTCGGAACGTCCTTGACACTGCGCATGCGCAGTAGGGGCGAAGTGTGGAGGGCCTTTCAGGACATGTTTTCTTTAGTTTTGGATGCAAATTTTGGGGATTGGGGGGCAAAATTTGTGTTTGGCCCTATATTTTAAGAGTTAGCACCAGCTATGTCTGGGTCATTGGTAAGTATAAAAAATATATAAATTACTATAAATTTTTTAACTTTCCAAACCGAGAGGCAGTTTTGAACCAAATTTGATATGAGGGCTTATTGGGTCATAAGTACTTAATTTATGACAAAAATCTTTTTCCCGTCACCCCATGGAAACCGCAAGAGCTAAAAATAGAAAAAAATTAAAATGCCCATATCTCCAAAACTACACGGCACTGAGAATTCTTATTTGGTGTGAAGCTTCCTTAGGACTAACAGAATGGAATGGTAAAAAAAAATTGCTATCGGTTTTATCATGGGGACTTGGGGACTTCGAAAAAGTGCTGAGTCAGCATTTTTTAACACTGTGGGCAATGGGAGAAACATTTAAGACTACTTTTCTCCCAAACCACTGCTCCAAAAGCTTTCAAATTTCACATGTAACATCTTTGGAAGATTGTTTCACATGTTTATTGAAATCAATTCCCTGGGTCCATATTTGGGCTCTCTATGGGAGCCCAAATGTTTAAATTAGTGCAGTATGAGGAATATTCTTTAAAAATCTTCTTCTTCAGATCTACCAATAAGAATCTTTTGATATTTGGTATGCAGCATCCTTAGGGGGGTGAGATTCAAGTTTGTTCAAGCCAAGTCCCTGGGTTCATATATAGGCTGAAAATTTGGGGTCCCGTTCCGGACTTAGAAATTTTGGACCAAAATCAGTAATTTTTTTTTTTTTTTTTTTTTATGCCTTTCGGTCAATTTTAAGACAAAAAATTTAAAAAAAATTATTTTCTTTTACACTGAAAATTTGGTGGCCTGGTGGGACTTGGAAATTTTTTTAAAAATCTGTTTTTATGCGTTTATCTCAGTTTTGGAACGTAAAAGTGCAAGAACTGAAAATAGAAGGAAAATTCTGTGTATTGTGTGGGCACAACAGCTTCATTGGTACATGCTTTTCTTAGGAGGGGCGTATGCAGCTTATTCAAGTCAAGTCCCTGGTTTGATATTTAGACTACCATGTCAGGTGAGTGCCCTCAGGCCCCCTGGGGCCTCTTGTTTTTCTCAAAATCCAAGATGGCGGCATGGCGGCCATTTTTAGCTCAACTTGACAAAGTCAAGCTGAGCTATTGCCATCACTTCTCGTCCGTCGGCGTACGTACGTACGTACGTACGTACGTACGTTAGTATGTTAGTACGTTAGTACGTACGTCCACAATTTCCTTTGGCACACCTCACAGGTCGCATTTATGATCAGATTACTTTGAAACTTCTTATGCTTGTTTGGGGTGACCTCTAGATGGGAGCTATCGATTTTCTTCAATTTTCGTCAAAAAATGTTGCTGCGGCCAACGTTCTTAGAACTTACTTTAGTCAAACCACAATATTTCCCTTTGGCACACCCTACAGGGCACATTTATGATTTGATTGCTTTGAAACCTGATACGCTTATTTAGGGTGACCTCTAGATGGGAGCTATCGATTTTCTTCAATTTCCGGCAGAAAATGTTGCCACGGCCAACGTTCGTAGAACTTAGTTTAGTCAGACCTCAATATTTCCCTTTGGCACACCCTACAGGGTACATTTACGATCAGATTGCTTTGAAACCTGGTATGCTTGTTTGGGGAGACCTCTAGATGGGAGCTATCGATTTTCTTCAATTTCTGTCAAAAAATGTTGCCGCGGCCAACGTTCTTGGAACTTAGTTTAGTCAGAAGACTCAATATTTCCCTTTGGCACACCCTACAGGGTACATTTGTGATTGGATTGCTTTGAAACCTGGCATGCTTGTTTGGGGTGACCTCTAGATGGGAGCTGTTGATTTTCTTCAATTTCTGTCAAAAAATTTTGCCGCGGCCAACGTTCTTAGAACTGAGTTTAGTCAAACCATAATATTTCCCTTTGGCACACCCTACAGGGCACATTTATGATTTGATTGCTTTGAAACCTGGTAGGCTTGTTTGGGGTGACCTCTAGATGGGAGCTATCGATTTTCTTCAATTTCTGGCAAAAAATGTTGCCACGGCCAACGTTCGTAGAACTTAGTTTAGTCAGAAGACTCAATATTTCCCTTTGGCACACCCTACAGGGTACATTTATGATCGGATTGCTTTGAAACTTGGCATGCTTGTTTGGGGTGACATCTAGATGGGAGCTATCGATTTTCTGCAATTTCCGTCAAAAAATGTTGCCGCGGCCAGCATTTTTAGAACTCAGTTTAGTCAGACCACAATATTTCCCTTTGGCATACCCTACAGGGCACATTTATGATTTGATTGCTTTGAAACCTGGTATGCTTGTTTGGGGAGACCTTTAGATGGGAGCTATAGATTTTCTTCATTTTCCATCAAAAAATATTGCCGCGGCCAACGTTCTTAGAACTTGGTTTAGTCAGAAGACTCAATATTTCCCTTTGGCACACCCTACAGGGCACATTTATGATCGGATTGCTTTGAAACCTTTCATGCTTGTTTGGGGTGACCTCTAGATGGGAGCTATCGATTTTCTTCAATTTCCATCAAAAAATGTTGCCGCAGCCAACATTCTTAGAATTAGTTTAATCAGACCACAATATTTCCCTTTGGCTCACCCTACAGGGCTCATTTATGATTAGATTGCTTTGAAACCTGGTATGCTTATTTACAGTGACCTCTAGATGGGAGCTATCGATTTTCTTCCATTTCCGTCAAAAAATGTTGCCACGGTCAACGTTCTTAGAATTTAGTCTAGTCAGACCACAATATTTCCCTTTTGTACACCCTACAGGGCACATTTATGATCGGATTACCTTTGAAACCTGGCATGCTTGTTTGGGGAGGCCTCTAGATGGGAGCTGTCGATTTTCTTCGGTTTCTGTCAAAAAATGTTGCCACTGGCAAAAAAACTGACATTGGTCCCAATGATCTTCAATTTTGCCATTTCATTTATAACTTACCAAGTTCAAGTTTGTCAAGTTGAGCTACAGTGTCATTGACACTTTCATTGTTGTATTTTTTAAGCTTTTTTCTGTATTTTATGTTACCACCCCTCACTCCAACATGGTTCAAGCTACACTTTCCGTATTTGGCACATGGATAGAGGGTTGTGATGGGATGATGCACGTTCAATTTTTTTTTTTCTTCAAAATTCAAGATAGTGCCATGGCGGCCATTTTTGTTGTGTTTTTAGCTCACCTGACTTTCAGTCAGGAGAGCTATAGTGATCACTCACCGTCCGTCGTCCGTGAACATGGTGTTTGAGTCTTCTCCTCCCAAACCGCTGAACCAATTTAATTGATATTTGAGATAATAGTTTGTTATGACATCGCAATTTGATTTTGTTCAAATCAAGTTGCCTCGCCCGTGGGTAGGGCCACACCCAAAAAGTGTGCTGAAAACTTAAAAAATCTTCTTCTCATGAACCAGCAGTAGCAGAGACTTGATATTTGGTGTGCAGCTTCCGTTTGAGGTGTAGACTCAGATTTGTTCAAGAGAAGTTTGTGGGGCTATACTTGGCGTCGTTATGGGAGGGGCAAAATTTTTGGCCCCGCCCAAAATTTCTTATTTTCCAAACCGAGAGGCTGATTTGAACCAAATTTTATGTGAGGGCTTATTGGGTCACAAGTACCTAATTTATGCTGATTTTTTTTTTTCCCGTAGCCCCATGGGAACCGCAGGAGCTAAAAATAGAAAAAAATTAAAATGCCCATATCTCCAAAACTGCACGGCACCGAGAATTTTTATTTGGTGTGACGCTTCCTTAGGACCAACAGAAAGAATTGGTAAAAAAAAATTGCCATCGGTTTTATCATAGGGTACAGTTTCGGGACTTTGAAAAAGTGCTCAGTCAGCACTTTTTAACACTGTAGGCAATGGGAAAAACATTAAAAAATCTTCTTCTCCAGATCCAGCAGGCAGAATCTTTTGATATTTGGTATGCAACATTGGAGGGTGGATCTGATTCAAGTTTGTTCAAATTGGCCCCCTGGGTTCATATTTGGGCTCAGTATAGGAGCCCGATTTCGAACTTAGTGCATTTCAGGCAAATTTCTTAAAAAATCTTCTTCTCCAGATCCAGCAGGCAGAGTCTTTTGATATTTGGTATGCAACATTGTGGGGTGGATCTGATTCAAGTTTGTTCAAATCTGCCCCCCTGGGTTTATATTTGGGCTCAGTATAGGAGCCCAAGTTTGAACTTACTGCATTTCAGGCAAATTTCTTTGAAAATCTTCTTCTCCAGATCCAGCAGGCAGAATCTTTTGATATTTGGTATGCAACATTGTGGGGTGGATCTGATTCAAGTTTGTTCAAATCGGCCCCTTGGGTTTATATTTGGGCTCAGTATAGGAGCCCAAATTTGAACTTAGTGCATTTCAGGCAAATTTCTTTGAAAATCTTCTTCTCAAGATCCAGCAGGCAGAATCTTTTGATATTGGGTATGCAACATTGTGGGGTGGATCTGATTCAAGTTTGTTCAAATCGGCTCCCTGGGTTTATATTTGGGCTCAGTATAGGAGCCCAAATGTGAACTTTGTGCTTTTCAGGCAAATTTCTTAAAAAATCTTCTTCTCCAGATCGAGCAGGCAGAATCTTTTGATATTTGGTATGCAACATTGTGGGGTGGATCTGATTCTATTTTGTTCAAATCGGCTCC
This sequence comes from Pictodentalium vernedei, assembly GCA_031216915.1. Classification (NCBI taxonomy): domain Eukaryota; kingdom Metazoa; phylum Mollusca; class Scaphopoda; order Dentaliida; family Dentaliidae; genus Pictodentalium; species Pictodentalium vernedei. The sequence continues at coordinate 756,632,558 of CM062296.1, forward strand.
CTAGATTCATATTTGGGCTCACTATAGAAGCTTGAATTCGAACTTAGTGCATTTCAGGCAAATTTCTTCAAAAATCTTCTTCTCCAGATCCTGCAGGCAGAATCTTTTGATATTTGGTATGCAACATTGTGGGGTGGATCTGATTCCAGTTTGTTCAAATCGGCCACCTGGATTCATATTTGGGCTCACTATAGAAGCCCAAATTCGAACTTAGTGCATTTCAGGCAAATTTCTTTGAAAATCTTCTTCTCAAGATCCAGCAGGCAGAATCTTGTGATATTTGTTATGCAGCATCCTTAGTGGGGGTGAGATTCAAGTTTGTTCAAGCCATGTCCCTAGGTCCATATTTGGGCTCACTGTGGAGCTTGAATTGTAGCTTTGTTCGAAATGAGGAATTTTCTTAAAAAATCTCCTTCTTCAGATCCAGCAGTCGGAATGGTTTGATATGTGGTGAGTAGCATCCTTGGGGGGGGGGGGATTCAAGTGTGTTAAAGCCAAGTTCATGGGTCCATATTTGGGCTCCCTGTGGGAGCCCAAATTTTTACTGAGTCAATATGAGGAATTTTTCTTTAAAAATCTTCTTCTTCAGATTCAGCAGTTGGAATGTTTTGATATTTGGCATGGAGCAACCTTAGGGGGCTGAGATTCAAGTCCCTTGGTTCATATTTGGGCTCACTATGGGAGCCTGAATGATAACTTAGTTCAAAATGAGGAATTTTCTTTAAAAATCTTCAGATCCAGCAGATGAATGCTTTTGATATTTTTTATGCAGCATCCTTAGGGGGGGTAAGATTCAAATTTGTTCAAGCCATGTCCCTAGGTCCATATTTGGGCTGATTTTGGGAGCTCGAATTGTAACTTGGTTCAAAATGAGGAATTTTCTTTAAAAATCGTCTTCTTCAGATCCAGCAGTCGGAATATTTTGAGATTTGGTGTGCAGAATCCTTAGGGGTGTGAGATTCAGGTTTGTTAAAGCCAAGTCCCTGGGTTCATATATGGGCTCCCTGTGGGAGGCCGAATTATGACTTAGTTCAATATGAGGAATATTCTTTAAAAATCTTTTTTTAGATCCACTGGTCAGAATATTTGGATATTTGGTTTCAGCTTTTCTTAGGAGGAGCAGATGCAACTTGTGGAAATCAATTCTCTGGGTTGATATTTAGGCTACCATGTCAGGTGAGCGTCCTCAGGCCCCCTGGGGCCTCTTGTTTAAGCTTTTTTCTCTATTTTATGTTACCACCTCTCCCTCCAACATGCTTTAAGCTGCACCTTTCATATTTGGTACGTGGATAAATGGTTCTGAGGGGATGATGCTCGCTCAATATTTTTTTTCAAAATCCAAAAGGCGGAATGGTGGCCATTTTTGCTGTGTTTTTTAAGCTTTTTTCTATATTTTTATGTTACCACCCCTCCCTCCAAGTATTATATAACATGCCCCGAGTTACCAAGCTTCCCCAGCAGACGTCAGTAACTCGATGCTTTCTGTAACACAAATGCATATACCAATTCAATCATTATAAAATACCTTAAAAGAAGGAAAATGTTTTAATATCTTCCTTTTTTGGTATTACCAAAAGTAAGATTTCATCACATTTCCCTTCATTTAAGGTTATTATAATGATTGGACCGGTCCAGGCAAACATACTGCTCCACCGAGAGCTGGACTCCACCTTCTTTTCACTGGACCGGACCATTACTTGCGGTCTTTGTACTTCTTAAGCTACTAACCTGAAATGCAGAGATGCTTATATACTCTAGTGTCTTATGTGACAAAAACACCTTATGTCACTAAAACGCCATAGGAGACTAATACCACCTTGGTGGTCAAACACTTGTTGAACTTGGTGTGCTCATTAGGCGAGACCTTTAGATAAGAGCTATTGATTAGCATTCATTTCTGTGAAAAAAGTTGCCATTTACAATAACCTCTGAACTTACTACATTTGTGTATCGGCATTCTTCCTTTAGCCAGTCTTACAGTTCACATTTAAAAATGCATGGATTACTCTGACGTTGTGCACACACAATGCTGTTATGTTGAAATTTCATCAAATAACTTTGGTACCAATGATCTTCAGTTTTGCCTTTTCACTTATAACTTACCAAGTTCAAGTTTGTCAAGTTGAGCTACAGTGTCATTGACACGTACATTATTATTTTTCATTACCTGATAAATGTCATGAGAAAATACTTCAAGTTGTTATTGTACTGTATTCAGCACAATAAGTGTGTAGTTGATGAACAGCCAGTATAGTTCCTAAGAATCCAGGATGCTTCTACTGTTTGTATTACTTTATGTAGTAAGAGTGACTTGAAGTCACATCTCACCAAAATACCATACTCAGATGGGTGCTGACAGAACTCATCAACTTTGGACATGTTGCTTCACTTCTGCTCAGGTCTGCACAATTTGGGCAAACAATTGCTTCTTACGCCTTTCCAAACTCACAGGCCACCATCACAATTCTGTTTGGAATTCAATGCTGTTATCAGCTGTTTATTTATCCTGTTTTTGTGGAAATTTGCAGGCAGACAGCTGTTTATGTGCCTTGTACTTACAAACATATATGGATAATCTTTCCTGTCCTCATTTTAGATATTCCAATGAATAAATATTTAATTCCCCTTGAAAACATCCAGATATTAACATAATTTGTGGAACTATATACAGTGTAATCATAAAACTATGGCTGTGGTAAGTCTTCACTTCCAATTGTAATGTTGTCAGAAACTATCAAATCAAGTCTTGATTGAGCAACATTTTTAGCTTTGATTCACAGAAAATGAATCTGTATGAAATTTATCAGATTCAATGATCTGGAATATTTCAATTGGTTAGAAAAGCAAACTTTTGGTTTGCTTTTTCAGCCTATTGAAATATTCCAAATGAGTAAATCTAAACATAGACAGTGACCTATTTGAGAGCTAAGCTGGTGCCAGTCCATAACAGCGTCAGATTTCTTACAGAATTAGACTGGTAGCTTGAAAGCTTGATGCCTATTATTTGCCTTGAAAGAAATAGGGAGACTGATTTTTCGTTTGCCTGCATTACGATTCCATTTAAATACTGAGAAAGTTTACTCAAAGTTACATGGTATTCAACTATTAACTCTTCCAAAACCAGAATGTACATTATAAGAACTGGCAAAGAAATGTGGTGATGAAATTTACTTTTGAAAAGGGCTATCAGAATTGTTTCCAGCTTTGTATTACAACATAGCATTTCATCAGCTTCATGAAAGAAACTCTTGAAATTAACTATGATATTCTGGATCTCTCATATCAGCATTTGGTCAAATAATGGTAAACATCATTATTATTTTTTGCATTTCTCTTGCCTAAAGATTGGACGGGGGAGTACAGTCTCTGGGTGGTTGGTATGGAACTCACCTAAAAGTCCAAGTGGAAACCAATACTCATATATCAATCCTTGAGTGTAACAATACACCATCTGCAATGTTATTGCAGATGGTTTCTTGTTGCACTTAAGAGATGATACATACATCGATGTTCAAAGTAAATGTGATTCATTTATTCATTCCTATCTTTTTCAGGTCAGCAGAGAAGAGGGAGAGGAATTAGCAAGGCAATTAAAAATCAGTTATATAGAATCTAGTGCCAAATTAAGACGGAATGTCGATCAGGCATTCTATAATTTAGTAAAAATTATAAGGTATGTTTTCACCTTTCTGAAAATAAGTGGGCTCTTGATGTGAAATTGAGTGATTATTTTGAACTTTCTCAGGAGATGGATTAATACTCCTTGGGGCCTCTTGATTGACAAATATTGTCCATCTGGACATGGCTCTCATCCCTTGATTTGGCACCTGTGGAAGGGGTATACCAGGACCTCTGGTGCAATCTCATGTTTTGCCACTGACCTTTGTAAGTTTTGGAGGGATATAGTTGAGGGCTCCATTCATCCATACTTCTGTACAAATATTTTGCATTATAACTCAAACATCGGTTGTCATATGCTGAAAGATCTACATGTGGGAAAGGGTAACCACTTATTGCAGTTTTCAACATACCAGAGTTATGGCCCTTCTTACACTTAGAAAACTTTCTGTGTGAAAGTGTTGCATTACAACTCGATCATTTGTGGACAAATTGTGATGTAGGTTGGTATGGTGAGAGACCAACATGCCAACATGGGTTGGGGGGGGGGGGGGTGGAATACATCCACATGTTGCAGGTTTCGTCCATGCATTACAGAACTGAGTTATGGCCCTTGTTACACTTGAAAATATTTTTATATGAATGTTTGGCATTATAACTCCAGCATCGGTTGTTGGATTTTGATGTACTTTTGTATGGTGATAGACCAGTATGGGGCAAATGAATCCACACATTGTGGGATACATCCATGCATACTTACCAGAGTTATGTCCCTTTTTAGGTTCAGAAAATTATGCCCCTTTTTAGACTTAAAAAAACTGTCCATATAAAGTTTTTGCATTTGTTGTTTTTTGTCCATGAGAATAATTTTTGTTGAATGGCATCAGAACATTGAACAATTTTTGTATTACCCATGTTGGCATTGCAGGAGGGTAGTATGCGATGCTTCGCATTGCACTATTTTCTTATTTAGACTGTAATAGGAATGACAATAGGCAGGTTTGGGGTGGATACATTGCAAATGTATTGAATGCGAATACTTTGAAATTTTATGAATACGAATACACAAATTCCAAATGTATTTGAATACAAATACTTTACAATGTATTCATGAATACAAATATGAATACTTGAATACTTTTCAAATTATTTCTTCTGAATGGATGATAGTAAATTAAATTGAAATAAAATAGAATATATTGGAACATTGTCAATAAAATCATACAAATATCAGTGCCGGTGGAACCAGCTCTTCAAGCTCGTTCTGATGACATCCATATACATGAAAATTTGAAAAAATTAAAAATAATGTCAACAGGAGTATCGATTCTAGATTAATCATGGTGAAGGTGTCAGGAAATTATTCACCCTTCACATAATGTAACTGCCTAAACTGGCCAGTGCTTTTCACAAAATAGCCATTCAAATTATATTATTTTTTTCATTTTTTGCCTGAGACAACATAGGTCATTGGAACAAGCTTGTTGAAAGTGGGGGCATAAGTTTTATACCATGATTGCTGTGCATCTTCAAAGTTATACAATACAGTCCAGACAACATTGGGAAGTGTGCTACATACACCACATTTGAAATCTTGATTACAAATAATAATAATAAGGCCATACAAAGTAGATCTTCTGTTTCTCAGGCCATTATTTGTGAAATTGCATGCGGGCGAGCAGTTTTTTATTTTATTTTTTACTTCAGTAATTTCTTCTTTGCCATCAAAAGTTCATGTTCTTGGTTCAAGTTTTAGACCTCAACTACAGAATGGGTGGTGGTGTATTTCATCCCTTGAGTGCAAGAAGGCTTTGCAATGCTAAAGCATTGCAAAGCCTTCTTGCACTCAAGGGACAAATTCATCAATTTTTTTAACTTGGGTAAAATATCAGACATAAACCATTTAATATTTTTATACTGTACCAATGACCCAGACATAGCTGGTGCTAACTCTTAAAATATAAGGCCAAACACAAATTTTGCCCCCCAATCCCCAAAATTTGCATCTAAAACCAAAGAAAACATGTCCTGAATGGCCCTCCACACTTCACCTCTACTGCGCATGCGCAGTGTCAAGGACGTTCCGAAATTGGTGCCATTAATCATTCTAAGTTTGGCCCTTCATCAGTTAACATCTGACTGATCTTTGTGCTTGTAAATCTCAGTTTAAATGATGCCAGACACATAAATATTAGTGAAATGGTGATTCTAAGGAGGATAGAGAAGGAGGAGAGGGAAAATGTGTGACAGAATATTATCAGGGCTGTAACTTAAAATTTTTTAATGAAATTATGTTAAGTTACCTATTTTCGAGGCAGCAGCCATTTTGTTGTCATTCTTGTTATTTAGTTACACCCATTTTTTTAGTGTTTTCCTCTCTCCCTTTCCTTTAAGTCCCCTCTTGCTATTCTCCCATGCTTTTGGCATAGTTTCTGTAATTATTATTACTAAAATTTCTTGGGAGTTTTAGCTGAATAACAGAATGAATTCTGTTATTTTCCCCATGTTTACGTCTTCACCTACGGGTGGTTAGGCGTTGTGTTCTGCATCTACCATCTGATGTTCTGCAGTTTCTTCCCTGGAAGTCTCTGTTTTGCATCAGATAGTGTATTTTTGGTAACTGATTTCGGGCCTGGGTGCCTGGAGTCTTATTTTAGTGTTTTTACACTCATTGTTTACATTTACAACAACCCTCTGTGTGAGGGGGGGATTTCTTGAAAATAATATCTTGATGTTTATTTATTCATAACTAGATGTTATTGTTCGTAAGTGTTGCATAAATTGTTTTAAATATTTTTAAAATTTTTGTCCACACTTAGGCTTGGGATCCATTGGGGCTCAACGTTACTTTTCAGAAACTTGGGCTGTTCTGAAAAAATATTTTTTCAAAATATTTTGATTTCAATTATTTTTTCTATGTTAATGGATCATATTATTATTATGTATTTTGATTGTCAGGGGTTGGTGCGAGTACCAGGACTTTGTTTTCTTTTCACATTGAAAGGATTTTGATCAATTGTAATAAGAGGAAGTCTTCCTCTGACTTTTATAATCATTCTATATGTGGTCAGTGTACTCGCATTAACTCCTGTTCTGTATCTGATGATTTCGATGACAACATGGGAAGCGTATGTCACGGTATGTTAGTGGGGAATTGGACATTCCGGTCCTTTCCCCGCAGGGTCACTCTACTTTATCAATTTCTATTTCAGACGATCAAGATTAGGGTGATGTATCTGTGATGTCTTCCAACAGTGTGCCTCCATCGTCACAATTAATGAAAGGCTAGCGGAAAAGTGCTCATGTAAATACGCCAATTGCCTAAGAGGACCCTAGTAGGTTCGACGGCCTTTGACGTCCGCTAGCTCGCCCGGTGTAGCGTCCATTCATCGAATGGTTCGGCAGCCGGGTTCGTCCGTTGCGGTCTAGAAGGAGTTTTGGGGTGATGCGAGCACTATAATTCAACCAAATGCACACCCTGTGACGGCGGATTAGAGGGAGAACGGAGGAAGCCTTTTAGTCCGGTTCATAGCTCGTTCTGGTCCATCCGGACGGCGAGCGAGAGAGGCCCCTCTCTCGTACAACAACATCTGGCCCCAGATGTTGTGGTACAAAATGTTTCGCATTCGGAGCATACGTCCGTCGCTCGGGACGCTCCGACATATAGTCAGTCCGGAGAGACTGTCAATAAGGCTTCCTCATTCTCATGGTAGCGCACACGACCGCTCTTGGCTACGTGACCTCGGATATCCAGTCAGCTTCGCCAGTCAGAGAATCATCGGCGACCAGGTCACACCATCCGGTAGCCAGGGACACGAGGCCTGCAGACTCCGGACGTTTGCATAGGAAAGTGTGCGGGAGTCAACGTACACGGAGCTTCCGGCGGCAATGCATCGTAAGACCGCTTCTGCACAAGCCTCGGGGACGGACGTGCTATCCTAAATAGCACAGCTTATCGCAGCATCCCAGCAACAACTGAATCTGTCGCATATGTTTTATCCGACGATGCTGGGTCGGGACGCTCCACGGAAGCGGGTACGGACATCCGAAAATTTCATTCGGTCCGACGGGATACCGAAAGGGATTCAGAGGATTTCGAGCTTTCCCTTTCGGAACAACATATGCTGTTGTGTATGTCATCTGACTTGATCTTCTACAGGTTCTTTCGTCGGACCAGAATGCTGCGATGCCGGATAAGAAACTGATAGCGTCGGTGGACTTAGAAATTTTTGGTTCGGTTCAGGGATTTCGTCCCTCAGTTCCGACATAGTCCAATAATGTCACACAAACTTTCGAAATTATTGAACGACGCTATATATTTATTATTATATGCTTGCTATTACCAAGCATTTCTGGTTTCTTGTTCGCAAAGCTACGGAGATGTCTTTCAAAAGTGTGCCTCTGTCGTCATAGTTAATGAAGAGCTAGCGGCAATAAGTGCTCATGGAATATGTCTATCGCCTAAGAGGTCCCCTGTAGGATCGACGGAGTGACATTCGCTAGCTCACCCGGTGTAGCGTACATTCATCGAATGGTTCGGCTACCGGGTTCGTCCGTTGCGGTCTAGGAAGGAGATTTGGGTGATGCGAGCACTATAATTACTTTAGTACTCACCCAGTGACGGCGGATTGAGGACAGATCGGAGGAAGCCTGTTAGTCCGGTTCCTGGCTTGTCCAGGTCCATCCGGGCTGTGAGCGAGAGAGGTCCCTCTCTCGTCCAACAACATAGGGGACCGCATGTTGTGGTTCAGATATTTTACATTCGGAGCATATGTCCGTCGCTCGGGACGCTCCGTTACATTGACAGTCCGAGAGACTGTCGATAATGCTTCCTCATCCTCACAGCAGTGCACACGACCGCACATTGGCTACGTGACCTCGAGTATCCGATCAGTTTCGTCATTCAGTGATTCCACGGCGAACAGGTCACGCCATCCAGTAGCCAAGGGACACGAGGCCTATACACTCCGTTCGCTCGCATATTTGTAGTATGCACGGGGTAATGATCACGGAGCTTCCAGCGGCAATGCATCGTAGGACCGCTTCTCCACAGGCCTCAGTGACGGACGTGCTATCCGAGTTAGCACAGTTTTTCGCAGCATCCCAGCAATCGACAGTTTCTTGGTCGAATCAGGAATTATCTGACGGCGCTGGGTCGGTGCGGTCCGCGGTTGCATCAGGTACGGACGACCGAACGCTTTATAGGGTCCGACAGGATGGCGAAAGGGATTCGAAAGATTTCGAGTTTTCCCTTTCGTAGCATCGGAAGCTGCCATACATATCTTCCGGCATTATCTTCCAGTGATTGTTATTTCGGACTACATTGCTGCGATGTTGGATAAGAGATTTATAATGTCATTGGACACAGAATTTTGGATCGGTTCAGGGACATTGTCCCTGATTTACTGACACAGTCCAATAATGTCATTAGAACATGTGTATTATTTATCGACGCTATATATATATATAAGCCTGCTACCAAGCATGATAGTTTCTTGTCCGCAATGCTCATTTCTGCCTTTTTTCATTTATACGAATAATTTATTTTGGCAGAACAGGGCATACCGAGAGTTCATATGCGTCTAGACGGCGTGGTTAAAGACTGGAAGTATTCTTTTTCGCCGTCTATGTCTTTTCCAACCACAATGTTGGAAACGACAATGATGTCTAATAGATTTAACTTAGACGCTTTATCATACGTAATCCACCTTACAGAGGCGTTATTATTACGTCTTCAAGAGAAAGAATTCCGGGATATTATCCTCAATGTGATTTCTTTTGAGGGCAGTAGTTTGTTCACGTATAACTCCGCCCTTCAGTGGCTGCTTGGAGTTGGTTAGACGTGACGCAGCCCTAGCTACATCCACGCGCGTGGATAGTAAGGTGAAGAACTCTCTCAGAGTCGCTTCGTTCTCTGAGAAGCTTCTCTTCGACGGCAACTTTTCAGCAATCCATGAATTGCTCGATTTACACGTTCTCTTGTCTATCTAGTGTAGCAAGAGATTCAGACTGGGGCAAACATTCGGTGGTTGACTCAGAGAGTGCCACTGCAGTTGCCGGATCCGAGTTTTATAATTATGACGGTTGCCAGTCAAACAGGTTGGGATATAATATTGATCCCAACGGATTCAAAGTGCCAGGGTCTTTGGGTTCCGCAGTCTCTAAGCAAGCACTTTTCTTCCACGGAATAATGTTTTGTTTTTTTTAAGCTTGCTTTATGTCATTGGATGAACATTATTCAGAAACGCATGTCCAAATCCTGTCCGTTAATTCGACAGTAGTGGCGTATCTCCGGAACCAGGGAGGCACTCATTCGTTTCCGTTATTCAATTTAATGGAAAGAATCCTTCTGTTTGTTATAGTACACCAAGTTCTGCTTCGGTCCGTCATATTCTGGGTCGTCTGATTGTATTACCGGACTCCCGTTCACTTATGGGTCACTTGTTGCCGTCAGAATGGACTCTCAACAAACAAGTATTCAATCAGATTTGCTATCAATGGGAACACCCAATGATAATTTATTTACGACATAACTTGCTTGTCAATTGCAGACGTATGTGTTTGCTTGTCCGGATCTCTGAGCTTATGTTGTTAATGCTCTATTGATCTAATAGGACGGAATGATAGGATATGCGTATCCTCCTGCGCTGTTGTTTCAGCATGTATTGCTATGATAAACAACCACAATACATTTCTGTTGATAGCATCTCTGTCTTCACAGAGACCGTGGGTAAATTTACTCTGATGTCTACTGTGGGACTTAATGCGAAATCTTCCTCCATGAGAGGATCTTTTTTCTCTGGGTAAAATCGTGTCATCTTATCACAACCCGCAAGGTCTCAACCTTCACGTATTCCGTTGTGTGGTCCTTATTGCATTGTAAGCATTGTACTGGACGAGCTTTGGATGCGATTTCTTACTATAGGAGAACCTCTTCTTCGCTATACTATGCGGCTAAAGTGGAGGCTCTTCCGTCGTTGGTGAAGGGATCACTATGTTGATATTGTTGATCCCTCCATACTAGTCATTGCAACTTTTTAGTATACTTGTTTGACAAGATCTACTGCAGCCTGTTATTATTAAGGTTATAGGTTTATGTTACCTCATACCTATGCACTCTATGATAGTTTACAATTGAGTCTTATGTCTCTTTATCTAAGTCAGTTAGTAATTTTTCGATAAATAGACTTAGAATCATTAGATTAAATTCCTATATGGAATTTAACTTCGGTTCTTATTTAGCTAAGTATTCATTTGAGCCTCTGGAAACAGTAGTTTTCAAATTCTGACCTTTTAGACAGTAATTCTGTTGGCTTCTCTTTTACTGAAGAGTCAGTGAGTTTCATGCACTATCGGTGGATGATTTTCACTTTCGTAGTTTCGGAATCACTACTTCCTTTACTATATAGGTTGGATTTTTGCATAAGAGTCAGGCTCCTGATTAATATCCGGAACCTATTGTTATTAAGGTCCTTCCGTCTTCGTACGGGCATAGGCCTTTACTCTGTCCGGTTAGAGTTTATGTATTTATAAACAGATATCTGTTTATTACTATGGGCGTAAGCTTCTTCTGTCTTTGATGCCTAATAGAAGGACGTTACACTCCATTCTATTGCTAATGGATTCAATTAACTATCGATACTGCTTATGGTATATCATTGACTTAGCAGTTGTGTTTGCGATTTCGGCTCATGAAGTAAGAGTTCTTCTACATCTTGGGCTTACATTAATAGTGTCGCTATTATAGATTTTTGAAGGCTGCTCATTGCGCTCAGCCATCCATATTCATGAATTTTTATCTCAGAAATATTGAGTCCATTTCTGGAGGCCTCTATTGTTAGGTCTATTATCTACTGCTCAGAATGTCATTCACTTAACAGTTGCTACTATAGCTAGGTAGGCTGTCTGTTTCGGCAGTGACTCCGATCTGCTGCCCTCTTCGCTCTGGGCTATTTGACCCAGGGCAAGAAAAAGGGGGGGGGGGGGGGAGGGTGTTCCCTTGGGTCACCTGTTTTACTATGAAAACAAAGGGATACCTCCTCCGGAGTTAGTAATTCTGAGCTGTTATTGGGATGGTTGTTTAGTGAGAAGTTTATGTTTTAAAAATTCATTCAGGTCTTAGTTTTTAAAGTATAGCTTTTGAATATAGCACGTGTCAACGGACATTATTATACAATCCTCAGACACTTTTAAGGAGTATAAAGAGTCTCTATTCTCTAGACTTACTTTATTTATTGGCTTGCTTTAAAAATTATTAGTATAAGGATTATACTACATATTAATAGAGTACATGGATGTATGATGCTCAATTTTGGAAGGTGTTGTATCTTTCTAATTTATCATAAATAAGAAAGATACATGTAAGGCCTAATACTTCTTTTTCCCTAGAGGGGATGACTCTATTTTATATAATTGAGCGTATTCCATCTTGCTCTATGTCCTTGGCCCTCCAGCCTTTTTACTATTCAGCTATGTCTGGGTCATTGGTACAGTATAAAAATGTTAAAAAATTTATAGTAATTTATATATTTTTTATACTTACTAATGACCCAGACGGGGATGGCCCTCCCAGGAGTTGGGAACTCTTACCTCCCCGCTGAGTACATAGCGCTTACCAGGCACTGGTTATTAGAATGATTAATGGCGCCAATTTCGGAACGTCCTTGACACTGCGCATGCGCAGTAGAGGTGAAGTATGGAGGGCCATTCAGGACATGTTTTCTTTAGTTTTAGATGCAAATTTTGGGGATTGGGGGGCAAAATTTGTGTTTGGCCCTATATTTTAAGAGTTAGCACCAGCTATGTCTGGGTCATTGGTAAGTATAAAAAATATATAAATTACTATAAATTTTTTAACTTTTATTTTTTTTAAGTTTAAATTGGTTATAAAAAGAGAGCATGTGGGAGGGCCTGAGAAACAGATTTTTTATTTTTTTAGGCCTAATAATAATTTTTAAGCCTAAATCCACATATGTGCTCATTGGCTTTAGATCAAATCACTTGCATCTGAAACATTAAACAAAAGCAGCTGTGTTTGTAGAGGTGTGTTTTCAAGTTCGATTTGAATGGCATAAAAGTCTGTTTTTCCCTCAAGTGATGGTGTAATGAGTTACAGTATCTTGGGGCCGTGCTGGCAAAAGCCCTATCACCTGCTGTAGTAAACATGGATTTGGGTTTTAGTATATTAGATGAACGCAATGCCCGTGGTGGTTTGTAAACAGATGAGATTGGTTAGGTATTGCGACATCATATCGTTTAAGATTTGAAGGTGAATAAGATGAGTTTATATTCTATTTGCTGTTTCACAGGGAGTCCGTGTAGCTTTATAAGCACTGGCGAATATGGCATAACTTTGGTGATTTGGTAACTACATGTGCAGCACAGTTCTGAACATGTTGAAGCTTCTCGAGCAGAGATTTCTTTCAACCATATTGCAGCCATCTATGCAATTGCCATCACGTGTGCGGAAGTCTATTAGTCTGTGAGTCTGTTCACATTTTCCTTTAGCACAGGTTACATCCCGTAGTTCTTGTTCGATCATCACGAAATTTCATATGCAGGTTTGAGGCCATGTCTACATGAGAACGTCCCCTTTTGGTTGCAATCAGTCAACCGTGATGGCTTTAGCATAGTCTACAGGTCGTATTTATGAAGGGATTTCATGGTAACTTGGTAGGATGAGAGTATGATACCTAGATGAGAACATCCCCTTATGGTCATGATCTGTTAACCGTGATGTCTGGCCAAGCCCAAAACCCAAAAACTTTTAGCACAGTCTACAGGTCATACTTAATACGGAGTGATTTCATTGGAACTTGGTAGGATGACTCCGTATGGTGTCTAGATGAGAACTTTCCCATTTGGTCGCGATCTGTCAACCGTAATGACTGCCCGAGTCCGAAAACCTTTAGCACAGTCTACAGGTCATATTTATGGAGGGATTTCATTGTAATCTGACAGGATGACTTGTTTTGGAATAATTTCACTGTAACTTGGTAACTTTAGTTGACATACATTAACTGTGAGAGCCACATTAACCCACACCTCACTTCTTTAGTACAATCTACACCTCAAATTATTTTTATTGAAAACATATACAGGGAACAGAAATTAACATATTCTCAATTATCACAGTTCTTGTCATATTTCATAATCCTTTCATAAACATTGAACATTATCCTTTTCATCAAACACAACAAACAAGTTAAGCTACAGTGTCATTGACACTTTCATTTGTAAAATTGCATGCAGGAGGGCATTTTTTGGGGTTTTTTTTTTTTTTTGGGGGGGGGGGGGGGGGGGGCGGGGGGTGCTATTAAATAGCCGGCGTGCATGCATGCGTGTGTCCATGCGTGCATCTATCCCACTTTGGTTTCCGATGATAGCTTTAGTTATATTTGGCCAAATCAAATGAAATTTGATATATTGGTGTATAAACATAAATCGGGGGTGATGTCTTTTTGCCAGAGTTATGCCCCTTTTTTGACTTCAAAACTTCATGTCTTGGGGGTTTCCCGATAACTTCAGTTATAGTTGGCCAAATCAAATGAAATCTGGTATATAGGTGTATCAATGTAAAATACAGGTCAGGTTCGAATCATGTGCGATTTGACAAATTTTGCCAGAGTTGTGCCCCTTTTTCGACTTCAAAAATTCATTTTTTTTGTTTCCTGATGATAACTTCAGTTATAGTTCGCCAAATCAAATGAAAATTGGTATGTAGGTGTATCAACATAAAATACGTCAAGTTCGAATAAGGGTGTGGTCTGACAAGTTTTGCCAGAGTTATGTCCCTTTTTGACTTAGAAAATTCTTTTTTTTTTGGTTTCCTGACAATAACTTTAGTTGCTGTTGACCAATTTAAATAAAATGTGGTGTGTAGGTGTATCAACATAACATACAGGTCAAGTTCATATCAGGGTTTGGTCCGACATTTTTTGCCAGAGTTAGGTTCCTTTTTCGACTTCGAAAAATTCAATTTTTTTTCAAATCTCGAATTGCACACTTTCTTGGGGGGACGTTTGGCCGGACAGCCTTTTTTAGCTCACCTGAGCGAAGCTCAAAGTGAGCTTTACTAATCGCTTTCCGTCCGTCGTCCATCCGGCGTCTGGCGTAAACTTTACAAAACCAACTTCTCCGAAGAAACCACTGGCCCAATATTTTTCAAATGTTGGGTAAATGTTTATTACCTAATGTCAATTCAGATTTGTTCAAATGAAGTTGCCCCTCCTCCTGGGTGGGGCCACGCCCCCAAGGGGCACCAAAATCTTTGAAAATCTTCTTCTCATGAACCAGCAGTAGCAGAGACTTGATATTTGGTATGCAGCTTCCTTTTGAGGTGTAGAATCAAGTTTGTTCAAGAGAAGTTTGTCGGGCATTATTTGCCTTCGTTATGGGGGGGGGGGGGGCAAAAATTTTGGCCATGCCTAGAATTTCTATTTTCTGAACCGTGAAGTCGATTTGAACCAAATTTGATATGAGATGATAATGGGTCATAAGTAGTTGATTGATGCAAAAAAAAATTATCACATTGCCCCGTGGGAACCTTGGGAGCTTAAAATAGGAAAAACCCTAAAACTGCCATATCTCCAAAACTACATGGCACAGAGAATTCTTATTTTGTATAGAGCTTACTTTTATCCAATAGAATAGAATGGTTAAAAAAATCCCTATCGGTTTGATCACAGGTACTTTTGTCAGGACTTTGAAAAAGTGCTGAGTCAGCACTCTTTAACACTGTAGGCAATGGGAAAAACATTAGAAAATTTTCTTCTCCAGATCCAGCAGGCAGAATCTTTTGATATATGGTATGCAACATTGTAGGGTGGATCTGATTCAAGTTTGTTCAAATCAGCCCCCTGGGTTCATATTTGGGCTCAGTCTAGGAGCCTGATTTCGAACTTGGTGCATTTCAGGCAAATTTCTTCAAAAATCTTCTTCTCCAGATCCAGCAGGCACAGTCTTTTGATATTTGGTATGCAACATTGTGGGGTGGATCTGATTCAAGTTTGTTCAAATCGGCCCCCTGGATTCATATTTTGGCTCACTATAGAAGCCCGAATTCAAACTTAGTGCATTTCAGGCAAATTTTTTCAAAAATCTTCTTCTCCAGATCCAGCAGGCAGAATCTTTTGATATTTGGTATGCAACATTGTGGGGTGGATCTGATTCAAGTTTGTTCAAATCGGCCCCCTGGATTCATATTTGGGCTCACTATAGAAGCCTGAATTCAAACTTAGTGCATTTCAGGCAAATTTCTTCAAAAATCTTCTTCTCCAGATCCAGCAGGCAGAATCTTTTCATATTTGGTATGCAACATTGTGGGGTGGCTTTGATTCAAGTTTGTTCAAATCGGCTCCCTAGATTCATATTTGGGCTCACTATAGAAGCTCGAATTCGAACTTAGTGCATTTCAGGCAAATTTCTTAAAAAAATCTTCTTCTCCAGATCCAGCAGGCAGAATCTTTTGATATTTGGTATGCAACATTGTGGGGTGGATCTGATTCAAGTTTGTTCAAATCGGCCCCCTGGATTCATATTTGGGCTCACTATAGAAGCCCGAATTCAAACTTAGTGCATTTCAGGCAAATGTCTTAAAAAATCTTCTTCTCCAGATCCAGCAGGCAGAATCTTTTGATATTTGGTATGCAACATTGTGGGGTGGATCTGATTCAAGTTTGTTCAAATCGGCTCCCTAGATTCATATTTGGGCTCACTATAGAAGCTCGAATTCAAACTTAGTGCATTTCAGGCAAATTTCTTAAAAAATCTTCTTCTCCAGATCCAGCAGGCAGAATCTTTTGATATTTGGTATGCAACATTGTGGGGTGGATCTGATTCAAGTTTGTTCAAATCGGCCCCCTGGATTCATATTTGGGCTTACTATAGAAGCCTGAATTCGAACTTAGTGCATTTCAGGCAAATTTCTTAAAAAAATTTCTTCTCCAGATCCAGCAGGCAGAATCTTTTGATATTTGGTATGCGACATTGTGGGGGTAGATCTGATTCAAGTCTGTTCAAATTGGCTCCCTAGATTCATATTTGGGCTCACTATAGAAGCTTGAATTCGAACTTAGTGCATTTCAGGCAAATTTCTTAAAAAATCTTCTTCTCCAGATCCAGCAGGCAGAATCTTTTCATATTTGGTAAGCAACATTGTGGGGTGGATCTGATTCAAGTTTGTTCAAATCGTCCTCCTGGATTCATATTTGGGCTCACTATAGAAGCCCGAATTTGAACTTGGTGCATTTCAGGCAAATTTCTTAAAAAATCTTGTTCTCCAGATCCAGCAGGCAGAATCTTTTGGTATTTGGTATGCTACATTGTGGGGTGGATCTGATTCAAGTTTGTTCAAATCGGCCCCCTGGGTTTATATTTGGGCTCAGTATAGGAGCCCAAATTTGAACTTAGTGCATTTCAGGCAAATTTCTTTGAAAATCTTCTTCTCAAGATCTAGCAGGCAGAATCTTTTGATATTGGGTATGCACCATGCTTAGGGGGGTGAGATTCAAGTTTGTTCAAGCCAAGTCCCTGAGTTCATATTTGGGCTCAATGTGGTAGCCCGAATTATAACTTAGTTCAAAATGAGGAATTTTCTTTTAAAATCTTCTTTAGATCCAGCAGTCAGAATGTTTTGATATTTGGTATGCAGCATCCTAAGGGGGGTGAGATTTAAGTTTGTTCAAGCCATGTCCCTAGGTCCATATTTGGACTCACTGTGGGAGCCCAAATGATAACTTAGTTCAAAATGAGGAATTTTCTTTGAAAATCTTCTTTAGATCCAGCAGTCAGAATGTTTTGATATTTGGTATGCAGCATCCTTGGGGGGGGGGGGGGGGGGGGGGGGGGGAGGGGGGGGGGGAGATTTAAGTTTGTTCAAGCCATGTCCCTAGGTCCATATTTGGACTCACTGTGGGAGCCCAAATGATAACTTAGTTCAAAATGAGGAATTTTCTTTGAAAATCTTCTTTAGATCCAGCAGTCAGAATGTTTTGATATTTGGTATGCAGCATCCTTGGGGGGGGGGGGGGAGAGATTTAAGTTTGTTCAAGCCATGTCCCTAGGTCCATATTTGGACTCACTGTGGGAGCCCGAATGATAACTTAGTTCAAAATGAGGAATTTTCTTTGAAAATCTTCTTCTTCAGACCCAGCAGTCGGAATGTTTTGATATTTGGTATGCAGCATCCTAGGGGGTGAGATTCAAGTTTGTTCAAGCCATGTCCCTAGGTCCATATTTGGACTCACTGTGGGAGCTCGAATTGTAACTTAGTTCAAAATGAGGAATTTTCTTTAAAAATCTTCTTCTTCAGATCCAGCAGTCGGAATGTTTTGATATTTGGTGTGCAGCATCCTTGGGGGGTGAGATTCAAGTTCAAAAGCCAAGTCCCTGTGTTCATATATGGGCTTCCTGTGGGAATCTTTGGATATTTGGTATAATCTTTTCTTAGGAGGAGCAGATGCAACTTGTTGAAATCAATTCTCTGGGTTGATATTTAGGCTACCATGTCAGGTGAGCGCCCTCAGGCCCCTTGGGGCCTCTTGTTTCTTGTTTTATTTATTTTTTTAGCTCAACTTGACAAAGTCAAGCTGAGCTATTGCCATCACTTCTCGTCCGTCTGCGTATGTACGTACTTTAGTATGTTAGTACGTACATCCACAATTTCCTTTGGCACACCTCACAGGTCGCATTTATGATCAGATCACTTTGAAACTTGTTATGCTTGTTTGGGGTGACCTCTAGATGGGAGCTATCGATTTTCTTCAATTTCTGTCAAAAAATGTTGCCACGGCCAACGTTCTTAGAACTTAATTTAGTCAGACCACAATATTTCCCTTTGGCACACTCTACAGGGCACATTTATGATTGAATTGCTTTGAAAACTGGTATGCTTGTTTAGGGTGACCTCCAGATAGGAGCTATCGATTATTTTCTTCAATTTCCGTCAAAAAATGTTGCCACGGCCAACATTCTTAGAACTTAGTTTAGTCAGACCTCAATATTTCCCTTTGGCACACCCTACAGGGCACATTTATGATCGGATTGCTTTGAAACCTGGCATGCTTGTTTGGGGTGACCTCTAGATGGGAGCTATCGATTTCCTTCCATTTCCGTCTGTCAAAATATGTTGCCGCTGGCAACGATCTTTGAACTTAGTTTAGTCAGGCATCAGTATATTCCTTTGGCATGCCCTACAGGGCACATTTATGATCAGATCGGTTTGAAACTTTATATGCTTGTTTGGGGTTACCTCTAGATGGGAGCTATCGATTTCCATCAAAAAATGTTACCACTGACAATGACCTTCAATGAACTTAGTAAAAACTTAGTGCAGTTAAGCATCAATATTTCCCTTTGACACACCCTGCAGGGCACATTTATGATTGGATCGTTTGCAAACTTGGTGTGCTTGTGTGGGGTGACATCTATATGGGAGCTGCGATTTTCTTCCATTTCTGTCAAAAAATGTTGCCGCTGACCTTTGAACTTAGTTTAGTCAGACCTCAATATTTCACTTTAACACACCCTTCAGGGCACATTTATGATCGGATCACTTTGAAACTTGGTATGTGTGTGCAGGGTGACCTCCAGATGTGAGCTATTGCTTTTTTTTCATTTCCATAAAAAATTATTGTCGTTATCACTAGCCTTTGAACTTACTGCATTTGTGCATCAACTTATCCCTTTTGCACTCCTTGCAGGGTATATTTATGAATTTCCATAAAAAAAACCCCAAAAAACCCATTGCCACAGGCAATGACCTACTTAGTGCATTTGTGTATGAACATCTTCCTTTGGCATGCCTCAGAGGGCGCATTCATTATCAGGTTGTTTTGAAACTTTGTATGCTTATGCAGGGTGCAGCAATCTTTGAATGTATTACATTTGTGCATCAACATTCTTTGACATGGCCTGCAGGCCACATTTATCATAGGATTGTTTTTGAACTTGCTCATTAGGCAAGACCTTTAGATAAGAGCTATTGATTAGCATTCATATCTGTGAAAAAAGTTGCCATTTACATTTGTGTATCAACATTCTTCCTTTAGCCAGTCTTACAGTTTACATTTAAAAATGCATGGATTACTCTGACGTTGTGCACACACAATGCTGTTATGTTGAAATTTCATCAAATAATATTGGTACCAATGATCTTCATTTTTGCCATTTCATTTATAACTTACCAAGTTCAAGTTTGTCAAGTTGAGCTACAGTGTCATTGACACTTTCATTTTAAGTTTTCATTGGTTATAAAAAGAGAGCATGCAGCAGCCAAAAGGACCATGTGCGGGAGGGATTGAGAAACAGATTTTTATCTTTTTTTGGCCAAATATGCAACATAACAGTGTCATGTAAGAATGCATTGGACATAATGCAACTGAGTGACATTATGATGTGAATCAAATGCTGTGACACAAATGAGTCAATTTATTAGACTACCAAAAGTGATATTTTTCTTTGAAAATATCAGGTTCATTCCCTTAATTCATGTTTAATCATGGTATAAAGTACAGAACACAGCCTGAGTAGAGTACAGGGGTCAGGAATCAACTACCCTTGTGGGAGTTTTTCCTGTATTTCATGTGCACCTTTGGTGCACATGAAATACAAGAAAAACTCCATCTTGGGTCATTAATTCGTGTCCCCCATACTCCACCCCCTTTGTGTTGTCTTAACCCTTTGTGACTATGGTACATAATATCAAGTACGAATATTCCTGTGTGTTGCGACTACGCTACTTAATATAATACTCTGACTTTTAAAAATTGCATTTGATGTCGCAAAAGCTTGATTCTACGTGACATTAAAATGCAATGATAACCGTAGTCGGAAAGGGTTAATGATTTTAAGACAAAAATAAATTTTTTTAGTGATTCCATAGAACCTTTTTCAAATGTCGTCAAGTATTCATGTTAAGCAAACTGGTAAAATTGACATATTATCCATGATGCATTACAGGTTTGCTTCAAAAATAAGCCCCTTGAGCCATATTAATTGAGGCAGATTTCCCCATATATCAACAGTAATCTAAGAGAGATTTCAGGGAATAATTGTTCTGGCTTCTATAAACAGGGGAGGAAAAGTAATTTTGTTAGCTCTTTTGACTTTACTTCATGAGATTTTGAGCCAAAATTTTTTTATCTTTCATTTCAGAAAGTTTCAAGCAGAAGAAAGACCTACAGAGGTAAAACCAGTCAAAAGGAAGCCGCGATGTACAATATTATGATGATAGAGGCAATATTTATTAAGCTATATTAAGCCATGTGTCAAAATTTCTTCTCCAGTTTGTTGGTTACATTTACAGTATAATGAAAACGTAATTGCTCTTACTTTGTGACTAGTTGAGGATATAAAATTCCCATTTTTCTATTTATGATTGTGGTAAACTGCAGGGGATGTTAATGGAGAGTGTTTTTTTTTAAACGCTTTACATATAATTTGATTCCATCAGTGCCATAAAGCAAAATTAAACTTCTGGATTGAATCCTTTTGCTCTAAACATGCCATTTTAATTAATATTTCTTCATAAAATTCCTTTTTTAAAAACTTTATGGCAAGTTCATAGTACTCCCCAATAATGATTTATAAATAATTATTTTGAATGAGACTCAAGTAGCTGAATCAATTAAAAGCAATATAGTGTATTTTTGCACTTTTTCTTTTACTAGAGCTTCAATCACTATTTTTTTTGCACTGAATTTTTCAACTTTCTTCAGGTAAATATTACACTTTGAGTGAGTACCTTGGCAGTTGTTTTGGCAAGTGTTGTTGCAGTAAGTAATAATTCTGCAGTTACAAAAATATATTTTTATACTGTACCAATGACCCAGACACAGCTGGTGCTAACTCTCAAAAATCTAGGGCCAAACACAAATTTTGCCCCCCAATCCCCAAAATTTGCATCTAAAACCAAAGAAATCATGTCCTGAATGGCCCTCCGTACTTTGCCTCTACTGCACATGCGCAGTGTCAAGGAGGTCCCGAAATTGGCGCCAATTATCATTCTTTGTTTGGCCCTTCATCAGTTCACATCTGACTGATCTTTGTGCTTGTAAATCTCAGTTTAAATGATGCCAGACACATAAATATTAGAGAAATGGTGGATCTAAAGAGGAAATAGAAGGAGGAGAGGAAAAATGAGTGACAGAAAATAATCAGGGCTGTAACTTAAAATTTTTTTTATGAAATTATGTTAAGTTACCTATTTTCGAGGCATGGGCCTGTTGTTGTCATTCTTGCTATAAGTTACACTGCTTGTTCAGTGTTTCCTCTCTCCCTTTCCTTTAAGTCCCCCCTTGCTATTCTCCCATGCTTTTGGCATATTTTCTGTAATATTATTACTAAAATTTCTTGGGCGTTTTAGCTGGGTAACAGAATGAATTCTGTTCTTTTCCCCATGTTTACGTCCTCACCCATGGGTGTTTAGGCGTAGTGTTCTGCATCTACCATCTGATGTTCTGCAGTTTCTTCCCTGGAAGTCTCTGTTTTGCATCATATAGTGTATTATTGGTAACTGATTTCAGGCCATGGTTATCTGTGCCTGGAGTCATGTTTCTGGTGTTTATACACTTCTTGTTTACATTGACAACAGTCTCTGTGAAGGGGAATTTCTTGTCTTTGTGTTAGTATAATCATAACAAGATACATTATTATTATTCGTAAGTGTTGCATTAATTTTTTAAAATATTTTTAAAATTTTTGTCCACACTTAGGCTTGGGATCCATTGGGGCTCAACGTTACTTTTCAGAAACTTGGGCTTTTCTGAAAAAATATTTTTTCAAAAAATTTTTTTGATTTCAATTATTTTTTATATGTTAATGGATCATGTTATTATGTATCTTTGTTTTCAGGGGTTGGTGCGAGTACTAGGACTTTTTGTATTCTTTTGACAATGAAAGGATATTGTTCAATTTGTAATAAGAGGAAATCTTCCTCTGACTTTCATAATCATTGTATTAATTGTAGTCAGTGTACTCGCACTAAATCCTGTTCAGTATGTGTCAATTGGGATGACAAACATGGGAAGCGTGTGTCACGGTATGTTGTTAGCAGGGAAATGGCCATGCCGGTCCTTTCTCTGCAGGGTCACTCTAGTTTATCAATCTCTATTTCAGAGGAACAAGAACAGGGTGATGTTTCCGTGATGTCTTCCAAAAGTGTGCCTCTGTCGTCACAATTAAATGAAGAGCTAGCGGCAAAGTGCTCATGGAAATACGTCAATTGCCTAAGAGGTCCCTAGTAGGATCGACGACGTTGACGTCTGCTAGCTCGCCCCGTGTAGCGTCCTTTCATCGAATGGTTCGGCAGCCGGGTTTGTCCGTTGCGGTCCAGGAAGGAGTTTTGGGTGATGCGAGCACTATAAATCAACAAAGTTCACACCCAGTGACGGCGGATCAGAGGAGAGAACAGAGGAAGCCTATTAGTCCGGTTCCTAGCTCGTCCAGGTCCATCCGGGCTGCGAGCGAGAGAGGCCCCTCTCTCGTACAACAACATCTGGGACCAGATGTTGTGGTACAAAACGTTTCGCATTCGGAGCATACGTCCGCCGCTCGGGACGCTCCATTATATAGACAGTCCGGAGAGACTGTCGATAAGGCTTCCTCATCCTCACGGCAGCGCACACGACCGCACCTTGGTTACGTGACCACGGATATCCAGCCAGCTTCGCCAATCAGAGAATCCACGGCGACCAGGTCACGCCATCTGGTAGCCAGGGACACGAGGCCTGTAGACTCCGGACGTTCGCATAAGAGAAGTATGCAGGAGTCAACGTACACGGAGCTTCCAGCGGCAAAGCAACGTAAGACCGCTACTCCACAGGCCTCAGTGACGGACGTGCTATCCCAAATAGCACAACTTATCACAGCATCCCAGCAACGACAGAATCTCTGTCGGATCAGGTAATATCCGACGATGCTGGGTCGGTACACTCCGCTGAAGCATCAGGTACGGATGACCGAAAACTTCATAGGGTCCGACAGGATGGCGAAAGGGATTCGGAGGATTTCGAGCTTTCCCTTTCGGAACAACATAAGCTGCCGTACATTTCATCCGGCACTATCTTCTAGAGGTTGTTTCATCGGACCAGAATGCTGCGATGCCGGATAAGAGACTGATAGCGTCTTTGGACACAAGAATTTTTTTTTGATCGGTTCAGGGACATCGTCCCTGAGTTTTCGACACAATCCAATAATGTCACAGGAACATTCGAATTATTGAACGACGCTATATATATGCTTGCTATTAAACAAGCAAGTCTAGTTTCTTGTTCGCAAAAGTTTCCGTGATGTCTTCCAAAAGTGTGCCTCCGTCGTCATAGTTAAATGAAGAGCTAGCGGCAATAAGTGCTCATGGAAATACGTCAATTGCCTAAGAGGTCCCTAGAAGGATCAACGTCGTTGACATCCGCTAGCTCGCCCGGTGTAGCGTCCATTCATCGAATGGTTCGGTGGCCAGGTTCGTCCGTTGCGGTCCAGGAAGGAGATTTGGGTGATGCGAGCACTATAATAAGACAAGTGCACACCCAGTGACGACGGATCAGAGGAGAGATCGGAGGAAGCCTATTAGTCCGGTTCCTAGCTCGTCCAGGTCCATCCGGGCTGCGAGCGAGAGAGGTCCCTCTCTCGTATAACAACATCTGGGACCAGATGTTGTGGTACAAAACGTTTCGCATTCGGAGCATACGTCCGCCGCTCGGGACGCTCCATTATATAGATAGTCCGGAGAGACTGTCGATAAGGCTTCCTCATCCTCACGGCAGCGCACACGACCGCACCTTGGCTACGTGACTACAGATATCCAGCCAGCTTTGCCAATCAGGGATTCCATGGCGACCAGGTCACGCCATCCGGTAGCCAAGGGACACGAGGCCTGTAGACTCCGGACGTTCGCATAAGAGAAGTATGCAGGAGTCAATGTACACGGAGCTTCCAGCGGCAAAGCAACGTAAGACCGCTACTCTACAGGCCTCAGTGACGGACGTGCTATCCCAAATAGCACAACTTATCGCAGCATCTCAGCAAACGACAGAATCTCTGTCGGATCAGGAATAATCCGACGACGCTGGGTCGATACGCTCTGCTGAAGCATCAGGTACGGACAACCGAGAGCTTCATAGGGTCCGACAGGATGGCAAAAGGGATTCGGAGGATTTCGAGCTTTCCCTTTCGGAACAACATAAGCTGCCGTAGATTTCATCCAGCATTATCTTCCAGAGGTTGTTCCGTCGGACTAGAATGCTGCGATGCCGGATAAGAGACTGATAGCATCATTGGACACAGAATTTGTTTTTGATCGGTTCAGGGACATTGTCCCTGAGTTTTCCGACACAGTCCAATAATGTCACAAGAACATTCGAATTATTGAACGACGCTATATATAAGCTTGCTACCAAAACAGGCAAGTCTGGTTTCTTGTCCGCAAATGCTCTAAATCTGCCTTTCATCAATTCAAGGAATAAATTCGAAATGGCAGGACAGGGCATACCGAGTGTTCCTCTGCGTCTAGACGACGAGGCTGAAGACTTGGAATTGTCTATACCGTCGTCTATGTCAATTCCAACCACGACGTTGGAAACGACAATAATGTCTAACAGACTTAACTTAGGCGCTTTATCATACGCAGACCACCTTACTAAGGCGTTATTACGTCTTCAAGGGAAAGAATTCCAGGATACAATCCTCATTGAGACTTCTTTCAAGGGCAGTAGATTATTCCACATATAACTCTGCCCTTTCAGTGGCAAACCTGGAGTTGGTTAGACATGACGCAGCCCTAGCTACATCCACGCGCGTGGATAGTAAGGTGAAGAACTCTCTCAGAGTTGCTTCGTCTACGGAGAAGCTTCTCTTCGACGACACGCTTTCAGCAATTTATAGACGTGCTCTTGTCTAATCAAGTGTAACAAGAGATTCAGACTTGGGCAACATTCAGTGGTTGACTCAGGGAGTTCCACTGCAGTTGCCGGACCCGAGTTTTACGATTATGACGGATGCCAGTCAAACAGGTTGGGGTACAACATTGATCCCAACGGATTCGAAGTGCCAGGGTCTTTGGGATCCGCAGTTTCTAG
Organism: Pictodentalium vernedei; assembly: GCA_031216915.1. Taxonomy (NCBI): domain Eukaryota; kingdom Metazoa; phylum Mollusca; class Scaphopoda; order Dentaliida; family Dentaliidae; genus Pictodentalium; species Pictodentalium vernedei. Next base: position 756,658,249 of record CM062296.1, read on the forward strand.
GCAAGCACATAAACATCCAAGAAATGATGTCAGTTTGTCTTGCACGACGTCATTGGATGAACATTATTCAGAAAGCACATGTCCAAATCCTGTCCGACAATACGACAGTAGTTGTGTATATCCGGAACCAGGGAGGCACTCATTCTGTTCCGTTATTCAATTTAACAGAAAGAATCCTTCTGTTTGTTCTAGAACACCAAGTTCTGCTTTCGGTCCGTCATATTCCGGGTTGTCTGAATGTATTAGCAGACTCCCTTTCACGGAAGGGTTGCTTGTTGCCGTGAGAATGGACTCTCAACAAACAGGTATTCAATCAGGTTTGCTACCGATGTGAGCGGCCAATGATAGACTTATTTGCGACACAACTCAACAATCAGTTACAGACGTATGTGTCACCATGTCTGGATCCCCGAGCACATGCAGTAGATGCTCTATCGATCTCGTGGGTCGGAATGATAAGATATGCATATCCTCCAGCACCGTTGATTCAGCAAATATTGCTAAAGATAAAACAATCACAATGCAAAATTCTGTTGGTAGCATCTCTGTCTCCACAGAGACCGTGGATAAATCTACTCATGTGTCTGTTGTGGGACCTACCGTGAAAGCTTCCATCTTCAGACGGGCATAGGCCTTTACTCTGTCCGGTTAGAGCTTTACGTATTTATAAACAAAGATCTCAGTTTATCAGAAAGGGACGAAAATGCTTCTTTCTGTCTCTGATGCCTAATAGAAAGGACATTACGGTCCATTCTATTGCTAGATGGATTCAATTAACTATCCGTACTGCTTATGATAATCTATCTTCAACTCAGCAGTCTGTGCTTAAGATTTCGGCTCATGAAGTAACAGCTCTTTCTACATCTTAGGCTTACGCAAATAGTGTTGCTATTACAGATTTAATGAAGGCTGCATATTGGTCTCAGCCATCCACATTCATGAATTTTTATCTCAGAAATATTGAGTCCATTTCTGGAGACCTGTATTGTTTAGGTCCGTTATCTGTTGCTCAGAATGTCGTTCTCTAAACAGTTGCAATTATAGTTATGCAGGCTTTCTGTTCAGGCAGTGACTCAGTCCTGCTGCCCTCTTCGCTCTGGGCTATTTGACCCAGGGCAAGGGGAAGGGGGGGGGAGGGTGTTCCCTTAGGTCACCTGATTTATAGTGAAAAGCAAGGGGATACCTCCTCCAGAGTCAGTCTTTCTGAGTTGTTACCGGGATGGTTTTAAAGTGTAAAGTTAATGTTTAAAAATTCATTCATGTCATATTTTCCCAGTATAGCTCGGTGTGAAGCATTTGTATATGTCATGTGTCAAACGGGCGTTAATATACAATCCCCGGACACTTTTAAAAGAGTATAAAGAGTCTCAATTCTCTGGACTATCTTTATTTATTGGCTTACTTTAAAATAATTAGTATAAGGATATACTGGATGTTAATAGAGAACATGAATGTTATTATGCTCAATTATTGAGGGTGTTGTGTCTTTCTAATTTATCATAAAATAAGAAAGATACATGTAAAGCCTAATGCTCCTTTTCTCCTCGAGGGGATGACTCTATTTTATATAGTTGAGCTTATTGGACTTTCCTCTATGTCCTAGGCCCTCCAGCCTTTTTACTATTCAGCTATGTCTGGGTCATTGGTACAGTATAAAAATGTTGAAAAATTTATAGTAATTTATATATTTTTTATACTTACCAATGACCCAGACGGGGATGGCCCTCCCAGGAGTTGGGAACTCATACCTCCCCGCTGAGTACATAGCGCTGTCCAGGCACTGCTTGTAAGAATGATAATTGGTGCCAATTTCGGGACCTCCTTGACACTGCGCATGCGCAGTAGAGGCAAAGTAAGGAGGGCCATTCAGGACATGATTTCTTTGGTTTTAGATGCAAATTTTGGGGATTGGGGGGCAAAATTTGTGTTTGGTCCTAGATTTTTGAGAGTTAGCACCAGCTATGTCTGGGTCATTGGTAAGTATAAAAAATATAAATTACTATAAATTTTTTAACTTTCTGTTAATAATAGCCACTGCATTTAATCTAGGTTTTTCCCCATTTTCATATTTATTTTTTCATTTCAAGAAAACTTGTACACTAAAATTATAATACTGTGCCACAAAATTGCATACTATTAATGACAGTATACCAGTATTCAAACAAGTGAAAATGAAGCTCTCCTGGACATTATTGATTGATTATTCATTTCACAGTATACATATACACAGAAAATATATAGAGATAGTTAACCCTTTACCCAACGCAGACGATTTCAATATTTATTATTTTAAATATTTTTTTTAATTTTTCAAAAATTTTCAACAAAACCATACCATGTGACCCTTCATTGGAACAAGCTCAAAGAGCTCGTTCCAATGAGGGGTCACATGATATGGTTTTGTTGAAATATTTTGAAAAATTTAATTTTTTCATCTGCTCAATTTGCATATTATGCGGGCGGATGCGGGCGATTTGTTAGGTAAAGGGTTAAACAGTGATAGTACAACAATTACATATATTTATACTGTTGGGCTATAATGTAGCCAGATTCAGCTGTCTTCCCATTAACCCCGATTTATAGCATATTGCCACATTGCAATCGTGTGTGACTATTTACCACCTTATGAAGGTAGTATGGTAAAAGGATAGCTTTCCATTCTATTCATGCAGAGCTGTTACTCTGCTCTACCAGAAGCAGGGCAACCGGTCTGACTAGGAAATTTTGTATAGCCTATGGTAAGCTCCATAAAAATAACAAAACTTTATGAGTTAAGTTGGTATATGATTTGAATTAGTATAAGACTTGATCGAGTATAAAGTTTAATTGAATTTAGGACTTGTTAAGTTGGTACATGATTTGAATTAGTATACAACTTAATCGAGTTTGAAGTTTAATTGAATTTAGGACTTGAGGGCTGTCATGTGGAAAAGTCTGACTCCTTTCCAACTTCAGGCTGATGTATGTTGTAAAATATTTATCAAATTCTCACAGGCAATTTCAAGTATAATAGAGTGAATGAATCCAGCTGATGTATGTCATCAAAGTAATATATTTACCAGACTGTCACACATAAGCCAATTTCAATCTTATTAGAGTTAAAGAGTATGGTTGTTTGTTGTGTGCAATAACTTACCTCAGAACAGGAACCATGTCATGGAATGAGAGCCATTCGGGAAGCAATTTCAGAGTTCTGTGCCGTTCAGACAGGACAAGTCAGAAGGGAGAGGTACAAGGACGAGCCTAGAGAGCCGAGTGGAAATGCTACTGGCAACAGTCCATGCAAGAACGATTGTTGCAATGAACATTATTCTGGTAAGCTGCCATGAATATGTCTACTAGCTTCTTAAAGAGAGATCTGTCAGTAATTATGCATAAATTGTGATTCAGATTGTTCCATAGTTTTGGGTATGCAAACACTGGGAATAGGTCCAAAGATTTTGTTCTAGTGCACACGATTTCTAACGCGTCTGTTTGTCTTGTAACTCGCAGTCTGTTTGTAGAGGTGAACAAATTATTGAAGGAGATGGGTAGTTTATTGTTGTGCCAGTCAAATACAAATAGCAATGACTGCACCTTATACAAGTCTTCTACTTTTAAAATACGATTTTTGTGATAAAGTGGGCCAGTATGAGCATTAAAACGTTTATTATTTATGAGAGAAGTGCAAAACAAATGTACCCCCAGTCATTCTGCTCCAATGCATGGTTTTCATATATGCGGTACTGTAACCTGTGAGAAGATATTTTGACCCTTGCTGCTTGTATTAACCCTTTATCTAACACAAATACTAAGAAAATGGTAACAACATTTCCTTACTTAGTTTTTAACCCTTAAAAGCTAATTCTATAAATTTCATTGTCCTAGAACAGTTGCTTTAACCCTTTACCCTTTTCCCAATGAATCGGCCACACCCACCTGCATAACATACAAATTCTGCAGTTGATATTTTTCAAAAAATTTCAACAAAACCATATAATGTGACCCCTCATTGGAACAAGCTCGTTCCAGTGAGGAGTCACATGATATGGTTTTGTTGAAATGTTTTTAAAACTTAAAAAAATAATATTTAAGGCCTAAAAAGTAAAAATCTGTTTCTCAGGCCCTTCTACATGGTCCCTTTGGCTGCCACATGCTCTCTTTTTATAACTTATGAAACTTAAAAAAAATAAAAATATTTTACCCAAGTTAATAAAACTGATAAATTTGTCTATTGTGTGCAAGAAGGCTTTGCAATGCTTTAGCATTGCAAAGCTCTCTTGCACTCAAGGGACGAAATACACCACCACACATGCTATTCTGTAGATTATGAGGCCTAAAACATAAAACAAACCAAGAACATGAACTTTTGATGGCGAAGAAATAATTACGAAAATAAAAAATAAAATAAAAAAAAACACCCATCCACATGCACTTCTACAAAAAAATGGCCTGAGAAACCGAAGACCTACTTTGTGGGGCCGAAAATAATAAATTTAGATATCATCTGTGTTGGGTAAAGGGTTAACTTGAAAGTAGCAGGTAATCATTACTGAAAAAATCAATTTATATTGCCAGTGGTTTCTAGTCACGTCTTTGTTGCCTATACAGGGCTGCCAAGACCTGACTATGAACCACTGCTGAGCCATAAATCTTAGAGAATGTTATGTGAGGAAAATTGTTAAAATAATGCAAGACTCTTAAGGGTTGAAACTTTCACTTCTAAATGTATTTTCATTTTTATGAAATTATAGCATATGAGCCCATTCTATTGAGAGTTCATGAACTATATGCTGGAAGAAGAAAATAAATTTGATTGGTTACTTTTGTGTATTGCAGTGATTTAAGGGTTAGGTAAGGGGTTAATTTCATTATCTACATAATTATGAATGTGTTATAAAGTATTTTTTGCTTCCAATGGCAGACATGCTACAAAGTATAATGGATTATTGGGAATCTAGTTTTGATAATCATGTGAAATCATGAACAAAGCTGTGAAAGCCGAGCAACTTGTAAAAGATGTTTTACAAAGTCTTTATGTATGACAATCATTTATTTTAACTTATTTCTGCACATGAAGATTATTATAGAAAAATCAAAAGCAAGTCACATGAACTCTTTTTTTAACAAGATTGTGAATTTTTTCCAAACAGCATATACAAGAGCCACTCAACAAATTATATATGACAGCTGCCCTACAGATTTTCAACAATTTCAAGTCTGTTGCATAGATATTCTAACAAAATTTGTGCAGAGTAAATCAACTCCTTTTTCCATTTCTAGTTTTGCTGGTATTAACACCTGTTGTAATTTCCTGGTTTTAGAAGACCATGCGACATGCTTGTGGACTTTATTTTCTATAAATCAGAATTTCAAATGGTCTAAAATTATGATCATAATTAAATTTATGTTCTTTAACTTCACGGCTATGTAGAGAAGGGATCGAAATTTGAATGTATATATAATAGAGATTTTTATAGCGCAATTGAACAACATCTGCTTTTATATCATACCAAACTCAAGAAGACAATGCCGTATGTTAATGAACACAACTTTGACACAGTTTCTTCAATATTGGTCTCATTTATGTTACAGTGGAACCCTGTTAATTGAATAGCCACATTGCCAATGAAATTTATTCATTCAACAGGTGTATTCAATTAACAGGGGTTGTGCCACTTTCCTGTATTCAAGAGATAAGCTTAGCATTTATCCTATCTTGTTTGGCAGAGCTCCATGAGCTCTGTAAAACAAGATATAATAGATTAAATGCCTGTATTGGATGTACTGAGGCCAAATAGGTCTATAAACAAAGAAAAACTGGGGAGAGGCTGGGTAATTTCTCTACAGGTTATAAGATTTTTTATTCAATTAACAGGAGTTTATTCTATAACCTATATTCAATTAACAGGTCAAATTTGTACTGGAGGTATGGTAAATGGTTTTTTGTTGGGAAATTATATTCAATTAACTGGGTTATTCAGATAAGAGATATCCAATTAAGTGGTCGCCAATGTAACAATAAAATCAGTATTCAAGAATCACAAATAAATACAATAGTTTCATTTCAGTAATTCATCGGATTTCCTCTGTAATTAAAATTCAGAAATGTCACTAACCAATCATTTTCAAACTATCGTGATTGTATATTTTGTTAGTACATTTAGCAGGAGATTTCAACCAAATAAGAAAAGTACTTGAGGTATTAAGCATATTTCTCGATGTTTTAATCCTAGAATCATGTTTTATCAGTAGACAATGTCCATTGAACTGAATAAAATGGGTACTTTTGCTGCAAAATCTTGTTGATAACAAACTTAAAACCTGGTAACTAATCGAAACAATTATCTGAGCCTCAAACTCAAATTGCATTTCAATCAAATACCAGAGGTTGAATTGAATGATAAACGAAGATTCAAAATTCCCAGTGGCCCAGTTTTATTTGTCTCTGTCATAGGTGTAATACAATTTGGTGAAGATTGTCTTGTTCCTATATTTGGATCAGTTTAGATGTGTTTATTGCTCTGGTTCCTTGATGCAGGGACTCTTTTTGAGGTGGGAAAGGGTTTAGTTTGCTAAATAATACAGTTCTTTAAGAATTTGGTTGTTGACTGCACCATGAAGTTGGGTGTAGGGCTGCGTGATATTCTAAACTGTATACCAATATTGGTATTCCAAAAAATGTAACGATATACCGGTGTATCGAGAATGTTCAGATATCTGAACATACGTACTACAATCGTGACTTAAGCCATCACGGTGGAACAAATTAACCCTTTCCCAACACAGACTATATCAAAATTTATTATTTTAAATATTAGTTTATCAAATTTTTCCAAAAATTTCGACAAAACAATATTATGTGCCCCCTCATTGGAACGAACTCGATGAGCTTGTTTCAATGAGGTGTCACGTAATATTTTTTTGTTGATTTTTTTTTTTAAATATTTTTTCAACTGTTGAATTTGTATATTGCCCGGGTGGATGCGGCCAGTTTGTTGGGTAAAAGGATAATATTATTCATTCGGGACAACAGTTAAAACACAAGACATCTTGAAAATTAAATTGTGAGTAAATGAATTTATTATAATGATGATAAACCGGTATTTTTGTAATTACACCAGTATTCAATCGATACTGGTTTGAATACCAGTATGTATTGGTTTATCAATATACTGTGCGGCCCTAGTTGGGTGAGGGGCTGAATCTGTTGGCTACAGGTTTAGGCAAAGTGCCTGGTTTTTCAAGACCAACAGCTTACAGAGGCATGTCCACAGTGTCTGCTTGGCATTATCAAAGACTACAGCATCTATCCAAACATGGCGTAGACAAATCATTAATAATCTGATGCTGGTTTGCTCTGACTGTGTCTTCTCATTAGTGAAATATAAGTTATAATCTCTTTGTTTTTTAAAGTTTCAGAATATTTAAAATACAATATCTTACAAGTAAGAAGGTGTATTTTAATGAAAATAGAATGTAACATGCCAGTTACTTAATTCAATTCATTCAGGTTACCATCACCTGGTCACCTGACCTAGATTCCTTTAGCACTGTCTACAGGTTGTTTTTATGAAGGGATTTATTTGAAACTTGGTAGGATAACTTGGTATGATATCTAGATGAGACTGTCATATTTTGGTCATGATCAGTCAACCGTGACTGCCGGACCATCACATGACCTAGATTCCTTCAGCAAAGTCTATAAGTTATATTTTTGAAGGGATTTCATTGTATCTTGATGGGATGACTCGTTTTTAAATAATTTTTCTATAATTTGGTAACTTTGCTGACGGACATTAACTGTGAGGTCCACATTAAAATAGGCCTTAATTCTTTAGTACAGTCTACACCTCAAATCATTCTTATTGAAAATATAGCATATTGGGAACAGAAATTAATGTATTCTCAATTATCACAATTCTTGTCTTATTTCATAATCCTTTCCTAAACATTGAACATTATCCTTTTCATCAAACACTACACACAGCCAAGTTAAGATACAGTGTCACTGACACTTTCATTATATCTGTAGGGAGGTTCAGTAATAATTTCATCCTATAGCCCAATAGTGCTGTGAGATTAAATTATTACTAAATATTTTGTGGTCATTTTTTTGCTTGCTCATTGACAGCATATGTATTCTTTATGCAACAACTTATGCATCACCATATGAAAGGGTTAACATATTGGACATTGTGAAAGTAAGTGGTTTGGTCTGAAAAAAATATATGCAATTAACAGATATATTATTTTATCCATTCTTCAATAATATAAAAATGAGTAATATTGATCTCTTGTTTGCCAGTGGAATGTGAACTACATTTTCATGTAATCCCATTACCTGAGGACTTGACTAAATCTAGTCAGAGGTATACATAAAAATCATTATTACTGTTTAGGTCTTGTTAATTTTTAAAGTTTTGCTTTCAAAACATAGTTTATCACTCTTCATTAGAATGAGCTCATTGAGCTTGCTTCATTAACCCTTTGAACTCATAAGACCAATTTTTCAGTGCAAGGCATAGCTTCGTCCCATTTTTATCTGATTATAAGAGGTCTATACACAGGGCACTAATGATAAAATAATAATTGCAGTCTTCAGTTTTTGTTTTATTCCCCCTGTATATTGATATTGGATTGTCCTGTCCCACTGTAAGTGTACACAAAGGCAATACCATACCAGGAAACGAGGGTGCAAGGGGTTAAGTGGTATTATTACCTCTTTTGTGGGCATTCTCTGGTACATTAACAAAGTTTAATAGACCATTACAAGAACATAAAGCTCAACTTTGAAAAAGTCATGTGACATGTTGGGCCGTTAATGGTTTAAAAATCTCATTAACAGCCTGACACGTCACATGACTTTTGTTCCTTGCTGTCGCACAATCGGAAATGAAAACAGTTTCTGGAAATGGTTTTCAACTAGTAAACAATGTGATTTTTATTTAAATTATTAAATATGTAAAATGTCCAACAAAGCTAGCCCCACAAGAACAATATAGTAAGTAAGTCAGTATACATTTTAAGCCTTTATTTCTGACTTAAAAGCGGTAAATATCGGGTCTGTTTTAAGTTTTCGAACATCATTCCAATTGAAAGCGTACCGTTGCTGATCACATGATAATCACGTCACACCAGTTTGTTCAACAACAGATGATACTATCGTCTGTCAAAAGTAAAAACATTAAATATGTCATGTAAGTATAGGGTCAAAACTTTTTCAGAATCCCAGTAGTAATAATAGTAATAACATGACTTTGTTAAGCCTTGTGGTTTATTAATGGCCCAACAGGTGTGAACAACAACCCTTCAGCTTATTAATGGCCCTCGACTTCGTCTCAGGCCTTTTATAAGCTGTCAGGCTGTTATTTATACCTGTTGGGCCGTTAAAAAACCCACAAGGCTCGACAAAGCCATGTTATTATTATAATATGATACGCTGTTTTGGCAATAAAATAAGTAAAGTCTTAGTCATTTATGAAAAAATATTGGTGGTGAAATTGGCAAATCATGTTAGGTAAAGAGTTGATGTAGAGAGCTACTTGCATCACATGTATATATGTATTATATATTTTATATCCATTTAAGAGAGATGCCATAGATTTACGTAAATTCAAATTAAAGAATAGTCTCTATCAAATAAATTTGAAATAAATGCATTATTGCAGGCACTTTATTGTTCAGATCTGGAGTTCTGTTGTTAATTTTTCACCCAACATAAATTATAGACAAAACCAGTATGTCAGAATAATTTGACATTTTGTTTTGTCAAAGCTCAGTTGATAGTCTCTCATTGAAATGAGCTTGACAAGCTTGTTGCATTCAAGGATGAGGGATAGGATTTATGCGAATATTTTAGCGAAATGCTAAAATTTTATTGACGGCCCTTACAAGTACTTGAATTTTAAAAGTAAAATACGAGCCTTTTGAAGTTCTTGAAAATAAGTTTTTGTTGGAAAATGTCAGAAATCTTTTAGTAAATATATGTATGTAATTCAATATTTTTGTTGTGTAAATTGTATTTTTACTGCTGAAATGGTACCCACACTTGACATGGATCCTTGGGAAGCTCTCTGAGAGAGCTTCCCAAGCATAAGTGGCAGGTGCAGGTACTATTGCCTTTGACATGTACATATAAGAATTAGTTATGGGCATACAAATATCAGAGATGATCAAAATAATTAAGTTAGGCTATTTAAAAAAACTCTTGCATCTCAAGCGCCTTCCTTGTCATTAAAATTCTGCCTCCCAAATTTTTATACCCCACTCTCAAACAGAATGGGAGTTATACTGCAGTACATTTGTCTGTCCATGTGTGTGTCTGTCCATGTGTCCATGCATCCATCCACAGCGATATCTTGAGCGGATGAATGTAACTGAAATTTGGTATGAGAGATCCTAAAACATTATGAAAATGTTGAGGGATTATAAAAACATTGCCTGCAGTTTTTCAACAGAGTTATGGTCCTTACTTTGTTTTTAATTCATTTATGCTTCATCGGTCCAGCACTACAGTGGGTGTATAATTGCCTTCATCAATAACGTTTGTTTTACCTGTTTTATTAGTCAAAATCTACACTGACTAAAGCCAATTCTTTTCAAACTTTGATGTTTACTAATTCCATGTATGATGGAAACTCTGGCATGTTAAAAAACAACTGTTGAAGTTGATGATTCCCAGGAGAGTTTACATTTCAAACTGTATTCAGTAATTAAAGAAAAAAAAAAGAAAAAAAGTCTCTCTGCCTCGTCAATAAATTCATGAAATATTTTCCTGAGAAACAAGAATATTTATTAATAGTGTTATGAAAACTATTATAATTATTACTAATAATTGAGTACAAACTATTTGTCATATTTGTTGGGTTAATAGTTAACTGGAATAGAATATTTATAAATATACATTTTTTTTCCAGATAAAAAAGTTGAATATTCTATTATTAGCCAAAATTACAGTGCAAAAAATCACTGTTTATATTTTCATATAAATCTTTCTTAAACAATATACAATATCGTTTACTTAACTTTCGAGTCCATTTTACTTTGTAGAGTTTGTCATGATTAGAATAGAAAATTGTTAACTGCTTCGCAATAATTCCCAAAGTGTTGATGTGATTTTGTACATAAGTGAAGTTCCAGTAGATGTTTAGTGGAAATTTGTATTGTCATCGTTATTTTTTGTTTATCACTAAGAGATGTTAATTTCATTATGTTCATACCAGGCCTATCGTTTTGAGGCATGCACTTGCCATTACCCTCTATGGACCTACCAAGTTGAAAATAAGGAGAGTGGTTTATGGCCACTTAGAAAATCGTCAATAAAGTAAATGATTCTAAATCAGTGTTTGCATAATACATTCAGTAAAAACATATTGAGTCTCCTTCAACCCTTAACCGGTTGCTGAGTATTTTTTTATAGTCTTCTAAAAAAAATTCAGTCATGGCTGCTTCCTAGCAGCCATGACTGGATTTGATGAAAGCATTCAAACAAATGTAGGTTTTAAAGTAAACTCCAGATCCTGTTAATTGAATAAAAAAAATCTTGGAACATGTTGAAAAATTCCCCTGACAATTGACAGTCACCAAATTTTCCTTATTTATAGCCCTATTTGATCTAAGTACATCCACTGTAGGCATTTATTTTGTTATATTTTGTTTGACAGAGCTCCATTAGCTCTGTCAAACAAGGTGTAATAGAACAAATGCTCTGTTTATCTCTAGAGTACGAGAAAATGACCACATCCCTGTTTATTGAATACTTGTGTTAAAATTCTCACTGGCAAATTGTCTATTCAATTCACAAGTTTCCACTGTTCTAATTAAATTAAAATAAAATAAAAATCATAGTATAGTGCAGGTTGCCAACTGTTCAGAAACAATAGCACAATACTGTGCCACTGTGCCATGACATTAACTCTTCACCTGCACATGCCCCCCCCCTCCTCAATTTCAGTTATGCAGTCAACACACACCCCCCCCCCCCCACATGATTTGGCTTAATTATTGATGCCTTTCACAACTTATAAATTATGGACACAAGCAGACTCAAGAGTCAAGGAAATGACATTTTTGGTCTTGCATTTTTCCTGGGGGAGCCCTCCCTCCAGTGATAGGGGGTGTCCCCCTCTTGTGCTCAGACTCATCTTGCCACTCTGTGGCTCGGATGATGCTGCGTATCCGAGTCTGTATGCCCCACCCAGTAGTTCAGCGATCTGAACATAGCAGCTACCCCCCCCCCCCCCCCCTTTGTAGGGGGTAGCCGCTATGTTCAGATTGTTGAACTAGCCTCCCTAGATATTACTCTTGCCCCCCCCCCCCCCCCCCCCCCCCTTAACTTTGTATCCTGGCTATGTGTTTGCCCAGAGCCAAAATATTCTGTTACCTAACATTGGTATGTTACAGGGTTTTGTTCACAAAATATTCCCCACAAATAGGAGTAACAGTTATAATGAATTCTTAACTCCTTACATGCTGCTGGTGGTTATTCCTGCCTAGGACAGGAAAACTCTTGCCACTAAAATAAGTAAAATTTGACCAAATTGTCACCTTCAAATTGTACCTACTTTTTAACCAGCGATTGCTCGATTAAACTTCAATAAATTTTTGCATAAAATCTAGCCATGGCTACTTTACAGCAGCCATGACTAGATTTAATGAAAAATATTTAAAAATACTCAGTGGGTTAAGAGTTAATAAAAGACTTTATTATGTGTTTCTTGTATAAAGCTTAGGGATGATGAAACAAGGGCAGACATATGACATCGTTTTCCAGGTGGCACATAATGATTTTAGGTTTTTTGCCTGAGTGAATTTCAATGACGCCTCTTGTTATTAACCCTTCATCCAATGCACATTGGATATCAAAATTTATTATTATTTTATCCAAATTTTTTTTTAAATTTCAACAGAACCATATCATGTGACCCCTCATTGGAACGAGCTCCATGACCTCATTTTAATGTGAGGGTCGCATGATATTGTTTTGTTGAAATTTTTTTTTTCAATATATTTTTTTCAAGTGCTTAATTTGTAAATTATGTGGGCGGATGCTGCCGATTCTTAGGTAAAAGGTTAAGAGGTTAATACTAAAATCGTTATTACATCTTTACATCAACTGTTTACAGATTATAGTAACAATGGCAATACATATTTTCTATCATTTTCTGTCTATGACAAGGAATGAAATTTCATGTAAATTTTGCTTATTCTTGTTACCACCTACCCTGCTTTTGGAGATTCGGTTTCCTTGTATATTTATGTAAAATACTTTTATTAAACACATGTAAGTCATCATTATTTTTTATAACAAAAAACAGGGTTTCAATTTTTTGTACATACAGTAAAATAAAACAGCTTGTAGTTTTGTCTTCTTACAACAGATCTACAGATTAGTAACAATACATTATTCCAAATATGGTGAAAAAAAAATTTGTTGTTTGATGCCAAATTGTCTTGAGAGCTTTTTTCAAAATCTCTTCAGTCCATTTTTAAAATCTTTATTTCAACTGAAATGAAATTATCTTCGGCTCCATCCCACTTCTGACAAAATTATTTGCAGAGTATTACGTTTTTCTGTTGTTGATAAACTAAACTACTGAAGTCTCACCAAGGGTATCCCCTGGAATTGGAGCTGTGCTTAGTTGCTGTGGTAAACATTTTCCTTTTCACTTGTAAAATATGGCCTGGTAACTAAGCCTGAAATTCCTCTGAAGTGGACAGCATGGGTATAAACGATTGGTCAGATTTTACTTTTATACATGTGTTGAAGTCATGATATAATCACAGATTCTGAAACTGACATTAAATACCGATAAATAATTAGTGAAAATATTCTTGTAACTTTTCTACAACTCATTTCTGCCAGTAATGTAGTTACTCCTGTTTCATCCACCCATAAACACTTCCAGACACAATACGACCCTGGCTGTTTAATGTGACCTTAACTCCCAATAAACAAACAAATAAGTATACAACTCTACGGCAAGGCCCTTCATCCTGAATGCCCATGTGGGGGCACAGTGGCGATGTGTAATAAGGAATACTGCATGTCAGTGGTGCACTTGCCTTCAACCAATGCTAACCTTGCTTGTGGGAAGTTAACATGTTTCACCGTGGGAACCCTGGGAAGTGAAGCAGTGTTTGTTTACTGTGGTAAACAAGCTCTGTTTTACTGGTAAAATATGACCTGGTCACCAATGCCTGGGGTGGAAGTCCTCTACAATGGGCAACATGGGTATGAACTATTAGCTGGACTTGACTTAACCCTTTACCTAAAATGAAATGCAGACGACACTTGTAAAAAAAAATCTTGAATAACTAATTTTTTTCCTTTTTTGTCTCAAAAACATAGGTTATGATCCATCATTGGAACAAGCTCGACGAGCTTGCTCCAATGAGGTGTCATAACCTATATTTTTGAGACCAAAAAATGAAAAAATAATGAAAATTAAATGGCGATTTTTTAGAATAGCTCTGGCCGGTTTTGGCCGATAGGTTGGGTAAAAGGGTTAATATCCATGTTGTGGTCATGATTAGCTATTGTGCAGAAATATGTGATCTTAAACATCAATAAATAAATAAGTAGTTATTACTTTGGGGAATTTGACAGTTGCTTGACACTGCTTGATGTTTCTCTTGGGGTGCTCCAGCTTGATCCACCCATAAAACTGTCTGACACACAGTGAGCCTGGCTGTCAAATGAGTCATTAACCCCAATCAAAAAAAATTAAAAAATACAAGTCTACAAATTCAAAATAGAATCCTGCCTTTTAAGCTGCTGTTGGTGTGTGGGTGTAGAACAGGAACATTTCCATTGTAATGTTTATGGTGCAATTGACACCATTGGCATCCGTAAGCGTGAACACTGCTTCAAGTCCTCCAAAGTGGGTATATCTATGTATGAATAAATAAATGGCTGAACTTGCCTTTATACTTGTAGGATCATCATAAGATAACCAAAGATGCTGATAGTGTTTTTATACACCAACAAAAAAACACTATCAGCATCTTTGGTTATGAGGATGATCTGTCGGAGAATATCTTGGATCAGTTATGAAGTTTTTTTTTTATATTTAGCTCATGTATGCTCTTTGATGCTCTGCTGAAATGGTCTTGGAAAGTTATTTCCAGCAATGTATCATATAACAGTTTTAGATCTGAACACACACTGTGCTTGACCAAGGGATTCAGGGTGCTTGCATTCCTCTTTTGGTAACCTTCAGCAGTCATGAGGTTCATAGCATTCTGATTACAAAAAACGCACAGAGAATTTCACCCAGATTGTGACTGGGTCTTGATCAAAATTCTTTGTCTGCTGTCCTCTCCACTTCACTGGAATCACACAAGCTCTCAGGCCATCAGTCTAAAACTTTTAGAAATTTGATGCTGTTGTGGCCTGGAACCTGTCTATCTCTCACAGGTTGTCACCTATATTTAGATTCACTTGTCTGGAATGTTTCAGTTGGTGGAAAAAGCAAACCTGCTGTTTTCTTTTCTGACCAACTGATACATTTCGAATGATTGAATCTGAAAAATATCATAAAAGATTCATTTTCTGTGAATCAAAGCTAGAAAGGTAACTGAATCAAGACTTATTTCATCGACATTTTGATGACATTACAATCAGAAATGAAGACTCATCACAGACATAGTGTTATGATTACACCAGATAGTTCCACACATTATGTTAATGCTTTTAACCCTTTACCCAACAAATCACCCACATCCGCCCGTGTAATATGCAAATTCAGCAGCTGAAAAAATATTATAGTTCGAAAAATTTCAACAAAACCATATCATGTGACCCCTTGTTGAAACAAGCTTGTTGAGCTCGTTCCAGAGGGGTCACAAGATATGGTTTTGTTGAAATTTTTGGAAAGAATTTAAAAAATGATATTTAAAATAATAAATTTTGAAATCGTCTGCGTTGGGTAAAGGGTTAAGGAGAATTAAATACTTATTGGAATATATATATTTGTGGCAGGAAAGAATATCTGTATGTGATTGTAAGTAAGGGCACATCAGATTACCTCAGTGGGCTTCTGCACACACATTTCTGGACAAACAAACCGCCCACAACAGCATCCAATTCCAAACGGAATTGGACTGGTGACCTGAGAGTTTTTAATCTCATCTCCAGAAAAAGAAATGTGGGAACAAAGAATCTCAGATGCTATTTTCTTTCTTTTTTCTTATTCGGTCTTGATTTTTCAATGTTTTTTAATGAAAGTGTGTCGCGACAGATCACAAAAAACAGGTTTTTGATCACAGTTCTGCATATGGTTGGTACAGTTCCACTAAATGATGGGTGCCATAGATTACTCTTAGTTCAAATCCTGCTTTATTCTGTAATGTTTCTCACTTGGGAATTTGAGAAAGAGATAATTCCTCACTGATTTCCCGTCAAGTGATTGTTATAGAATTAAGTAGTAATGGCCGATTTTAATAAATAATAGTAGGGTGTAATTTTGTGTGATCTGTGCTTGCCCAGATATTCCTTTTTTAGATCTTTTACTATGTGTAAGATCTGCATGGTTGATTTGAGTTTTGCTTGGCGAATGGTGCCATAGAAACACTTCAGCTTCAAAACCTCATCTGTTCCAACGTTTTTGAATATATATAAACAACTTTCTCTAATGTTTCTCACTCAGGAATTAAAAAAGCAGGTACATCTTTGCCAGTTTCCAGTATAGCGAATGAAATAGAATGAAGAAATATATATGACTTTCACAGAAAAAACAATGATATACAAAAATTCAGGGTTTAATCCAATACCTTTGAGAGACCACATTTCTGCCCAGTAACCAATATGACTTAGGCAGTAAAATTCCCATTTGAACTGACCCCAGGTTTTCGTGACCTACGATCTTACAGTGATCCAATCCAATCAGCATTAAAGTCAAAGTTCTGAAAATATCACACACATACATATGGGTGCTAAACTGCTATGAAATTGTTTTCACGGGGTTTAGTCAGGAGTAGATTTCCAGGTCTATCTTAAGTACCTCAGTTCAAGGGATCCCAATAGATCTGTAGAGCCTGCCAAGTAACACTGCACTTTCGGTGTCCCTGGAATTATGACATAGTTTACTCAAACTCTGCAGGTTTTGGGTCACCCCAGTGGATCCTCGGTCCCAGAAAATGCTTGTTCCCAATTTCCTTGTATTAAACCCTCAAAAAGACGTTTTTGTTCTAATAAAGGTTTCCACACTTAACCCTCTTCAGATTGATGTCGAAAATATCCTAATTTCAAACTGCAATATTTTCCTTCCGTAATGCAAGAAATTTAGCCAATTCAGTGGGAGTGCGATGACTCAGTGGTAGACTGTTGGACTTCTATGCTAGAGGTCGGAGTTCGATCCCCGTCTGGGACGACCTGCGTTGTGTCCTTGGGCAATGCACTTTATCCCGGTTGCCTACATGGCGGCATGATGATGCTGTGTACTAAGGCGTACTGCACGTCGATGGTGCACATGTCTTCAACTGCTGTAACTCTGCTTGAGCTTAAACAGAGTTAGAATGTTGAGGAGCTGACAGCTGCTCGTTGATGCTCGGTGGTTCTCTCTGGGTACCCCAGCTTCCTCCACCCATAAAACTGTCACAGTCACGATTAGCCATTGTGCATAAGTATCTGACCTTACAATCCAATAAATAAATATATAAATAACCAATTCAGATTGAATTGGCTAAATTTCTACTTGGATTTTTGGAACTGACACTATCTTGAAATTTCTGTATGGAGGAGGCTAAAGACTTGAGAGTGTTGTCAAGAAACTTTAGCTGTTGATTAGTGAGGTAAAACTATCTGGTGTTCTGATTGTTGTTGTAAGTGTTGTTAGAAATATTTACAAGAAACTTCTCGATGTCTTATACCAAATAATGTATGTTTTTTTGTCTTTCTGGTTGGCATATCATATATACATATATATATATCTGCATATTTTTTGGTGCATAAACAATGTATTGCATTGTCTGGTATTATTGTTATGATTATTATTATTATTAAGTATTGATAATTTAATGATTTTATTATGGTTTTGTAAACATGTGTTATATGTTTATATTTCAATAAATGAAGTATTATTTCTCTGTATTGCTTAGAAGGCTTCGATGTTAAACCATATTTTTAAGGTACAGTGGTGCCCTCTCAATTGGATAATTCATTGAATAATCCTGGTATTGCATATAAATGACAAGCACCAAACCATTTAACACAGGCAGTACAAATATGACCTGTTAATTGAATATAGGTTATAGAGTGTTCCTGGTAATTGATAGAGTGCTAAATTAATTTTCAAAGGTCATTTGAAGGATGAGTATTTTTTTTTTTTCAAAGATTCCATGCTACCAGCAAGGGTTGCATTATTTTAGCAAAATATGATTCATAAATGTTTTTCTACAATTTATTGGAGAGTGCCTAATGGCACTCTCCAATACATTATACCAAAGCAGTTTTATATAACAATTATTTTTCCCACTGCTGCACAGAAAACAAACTAATGCATAGAGTGCAAAGCCACTAAAGTGGTTTCCAGCACTTTTCAGTTGGGCCATGAAAGTGGCTCTTTGCACCCAACCAGTTAACTGAATAAAAGTTTTTACTAACTGTTGTAGAATTACTCTTTGGCCACAAGTCATCTAGTATAGCCATTTAATTTATCATATCTTTTTAGCTCACCAAAGGGAGCTAAACTTATCACTTGCCGTCCGGCGTCGTGAACACTTTTCAAACGACTTCTCCTCTGAAACCGCTAGTTCGATTTGCTCGAAACTTGGTATGGATGTTCATTACCATATGTCAATTCAAGTTTGTTCAAATGAAATGGACGTGCCCACTTGGGGCTCCATAAGGGGCATAACTCCGATAGCACCTTATATATATTAGAGAAATTACTAAAAAAGCTTCTTCTCCAGCACAAGTGGGCAGAATCATTTGATATTTGGTATACAGCATTATGGGGTGGATCTGATTCAAGTTTGTTCAAATCGTCCCCCTGGATTCATATTTGGGCTCACTATAGAAGCCTGAATTGGAACTTAGTGCATTTCAGGCAAATTTCTTAAAAAATCTTCTTCTCCAGATCCAGCAGGCAGAATCTTTTGATATTTGGGAGGCAACATTGTGGGGTGGATCTGATTCAAGTTTGTTCAAATCAGCCCCCTTTGTTCATATTTGGGCTCAGTATAGGAGCCCAAATTTGAACTTAGTGCATTTCAGGCAAATTTCTTTCAAACTCTTCTGAAGTTCCAGCAGGCAGAATCTTTTGATATTGGGTATGCAGCATGCTTAGGGGGGTGAGATTCAAGTTTGTTCAAGCCAAGCTCCTGGGTTCATATTTGGGCTCACTGTGGGAGCCCGAATTATAACTTAGTTCAAAATGAGGAATGTTCTTTAAAAATCTTTTTCTTCAGATCCAGCAGTCGTAATGTTTTGATATTTGGTATGCAGCATCCTTAGGGGGGTGAGATTCAAGTTTATTCAAGCCATGTCCCTAGGTCCATATTTGGGCTCACTGTGGGAGCTCGAATTGTAACTTGGTTCAAAATGAGGAATTTTCTTAAGAAACCTTCTTCAGATCCAGCAGTCGGAATGTTTTGATATTTGGTGTGCAGCATCCTTAGGGGGGTGAGATTCAAGTTTGTTAAAGCCAAGTCCCTTGGTTCATATTTGGGCTCCCCGTGGGAGCCCGAATTATAACTTAGTTCAATATGAGGAATGTTTCTTTAAAAATCTTCTTCTTCCGATTCAGCAGTCGGAATGTTTTGATATTTGGCACTTAGTTCAATATGAGGAATATTCTTTAAAAATCTTCTTTTTTTTAGATCCACTTTTTTTTTAGATCCACTGGTCAGAATCTTTGGATATTCGGTATAAGCTTTTCTTAGGAGGGGCAGATGCAACTTGTTGAAATCAATTCCCTGGCTTGATATTTAGTCTACCTTGTCAGGTGAGAGCCCTCAAGCCTCTAGGGCCTCTTGTTTTTTTACAGATCTCTATGAGCGCTGCCAAACAAGATATATATGTGTGTTATGTGCACATTGTGCTTGTACAGAATCTTTTATCGCAACTGAACCATGTTTTGGGGGACGTATAGCTACGAGTTGTGTTTGCATGACAAGTAGTTATATCCCCCCAAAAATGAGTCGAGTCATTTTAAAAGGTTGCATACTTAGAGGATATCTAGTGTTTTGAGTGGATACCGAAAATTATCTCATGAGTGACCGAGACAAATGTTTATTTTGCGCAAGTGAAAATAACCTTTTGTCTCGGGTCACATCTGAGTTAATTTTCGGTATCCACTCAAAAACACAAGATTTTCTTTTTATTATACACTTTTTATAAGAATCTAATAATTCCACTCGTTTCAACCTTGAATTGATGCTTGAAAGTAAACAGCGCACTGAATCATTGATACATGCAAGTGATTTGATTGATACTGGGAACAGATACCATCTTCTAATGTAATTCAGCTGGTGAGTTTCTATTCCAAACATGGCCTGAAAGTTCGTAATATAAGTTTTTGGTTTGGTACGTCCTTTGAAGGACGTACCAAACCAAAAACTTATATTACCATACCATGATTGGACTAGAGGGTTTCATGCATCAATTCAGGGTGAATGTGTGTTGAATTATTGCTGGAAATGATCAGTATCCACTCAAAAACACTAGATTTTCTTTTCATTATACATTTTTAGATCATTTCCAGTGATAATTTGACTTGTATTCACTTTGAAGTGATGTTTCGAAAGCTGCCATTTCGATTGATACAGTGAAAGTGAAAATTTCTATATCTTCACAGTGGGGGATACGATTTCTTTCTTTCTGCAATTTCATCGATAATCTAACGTTTAGCGTATAATAAAAAGCACAGTGAGCACATAACACTTTTATCTACCCTCAGTCAACAGAATCCATAAACATGAGTTTTCTCAAAAAAAAACAAAACATCACACTAAACTGACAAAAATTATGTGACTGCATTTTCAATTCTTTCAACCCAAAAGGAAATTCCTTCAGTATGAATGAAATTGTAGGTGGTGATAAGAAGTAATCAATCTCAGCCCAAGTATACTTTTCCATCGGCCAATGAGATTTCTAACCCAATTCAATTCAATGCACAAGGTCACCCAAGGGATAGATGGGTGGTTTCCGAAAACAACTAGTGAATTATATTTTTGTTATCGCAAGAATCTTTATAAATACATGACTTCATTCATAATTTTCAGAAGAGTGCAACCCACTGTGAGATTGACATTATGTTTCTAAATTTTTGCGCCATCACTTTCAGTTATAATGCGATTTGTCTTCTTTCTTTTCTTTTTTTTTAACTATGTTGCTATTGTATGGTGGATTGTTTATGTATTGAATCGTTCAGTTCCCTGCAACATGGAATGTATGTTGAGAGAAACTAGACATGTTTTTTTCGATGCTATCAGTTTAAAATGGAATGACTTGTGATTACCACTATCACAGAAATAGACCATCAGGCACGTGTTTGTTTGTCACGTCATGTGACCTGTATTGTTTCTGCAATATTGATACAAGATCTTTTATCTCTGAAGTTTTATCACTACTGATATTGATTTCTGCGATTGCATATTTTGGTAAATGGGTAGGTAAAATAGATTAAATACTCAGTCTATCACTAGCATATTATAAGAAAGTGAATAAATTCCTGTTAATTGAATATTTTTCACTGGCAAACTGCCAACCATCATTTAACTCCTGGCATGCTGCTGGCATCATTTAACCCATTTTGGCCAGAACACAAAATCTCTCATCACTAAAATAATTTTGGCACATTTAACCACATTTTCCTCTGTAAATTGAACGTACTTTTTGACCAATGATTTCTTGAGTTAAATTAGATGAATTTTTCATCAAATCTAGTTATGGCTGCTTCACAGCAGCCAGGACAAAATATGAAAAATATTTTGAAAATTCTCAGCGGGTTAAGATTTAATTTACTGAGTTCCACTGTATTATATATGGCCCTGCCAATCTCAAATTTGAGGTTGAATCGAATCAGGCATAGAATTTCTTATCAAATTAAAATTCCATCGCTCTTCAGGTTGCAAATATTGCACCTTGTAACAATCATAAAATTTTGTCAGTCTTTTCTCAAGTATTGTATGTAAGCATAGGCTACTCATTTGTTTGGGCAAAGCAATCTTAAAAGCGGAGTATTCTAAAACAGAATTACAGTAGTTTAGGAAGAGGAACCTCCCTGAATGCTTCTGTCTACAGGTCTGTACAGGGGACCTGATGATAAAAGAAGTGTTCAAGAGATGAAACTTGCTAAGAATTTAGGAACAACTCTACGATTCAAACATTTCTAAATCAGCATGAAATGAATCAAATCAAATCATAGAGACATTTTTTAATCGAATTACATTTCAACGCTTCACGGGTCCCTAGTACTATCCTTTGTTAGATGTATTGCTGAACATTGGTCATCACTGACATTGTGACTGCCTTGCGTGAGAAACAAAACTGAGCAACAACAGCCATTGTAGTTCATTTTTTTTCATGACACCTCACAAATCTTTTACATGGTGGTATGGTGGTCCTTCGGTTAGTGCATTGAGTTTACATCTAGCCTGTCCTGGAGTAAGAACTTAATCCTAAAGACCAAGACAGCCACAAACTGCCATTTTTATATTGCATTGAATCAATTCCTTTAAGTGAAAACTCTACTGGTAGGATGCATTTATCTTGACATTGTTTTTACAGGCAGCCAACAATGATGTAAAAACTCTGTTAACCCTTTACCCAACGTAACGGTCAAAACCGGCCAGCGCTATTCTCAAAAATCACAATTAATTTTCATTATTTTTTGTCTCAAAAACATAGGTTATGATCCCTCATTGGAACGAGCTCGTCGAGCTCGTTCCAATGAGGGGTCATAACCTATGTTTTTGAGACAAAAAATGAAAAAAATAAGTTATTCAAGAATTTTTTTTGCAAGTGTCGTCTGCTTTTCATGTTAGGTAAAGCGTTAATTCATCTGCAGCCATATACAAGTATATTATTTTAATAAAATTAATCTGAGGATTTAATGGTTAACAACAATCCTCTTAGCATTTCTCATGGAAATCACGGAAAATGAAGCAATGCTTGCTTACTACACTAACCAACACCTGGGATGGTAGTTCTCTAAAGTGGGTAGCATCTGTAATTTATTTATTGGTAATTAAGGACACATATTTTGGCACGAGGGCTAATCGTGACTGCAACATGGAGATAAGTCAAGTTTAGTCAGTCATTTATAATACCCATGTTAACCATTGTAGAGAACTTCCACCCCAAGCATTGGTGACCGAGTACTATTTTACCAGTAAAACAGAGCTTGTTTACCACAATAAAACTGCATCATTTACCGGGGTTTGGGGGGCAGCATAGGTATGATTGGTTAAACTTCACTTTATTCTTGTGCTGTGATCATGATGCATGGACAGCTACAGGTGCTGAAAGTGACCTTAAACATTAAATAAATTTCTGAAGGCACAGTATGCTGAAACAAATGGCATGCTGATGATACCTTTTCAACCAGTGTAATCCATGCTGAGCTCCATCCCTTATTGGAATCCGCGGTAAGTGGTAGCAGTAATTGTTTACTGTGGAACACAAGTTCTGCTTTACTAGTGAAATATGACCCAATGATCAATACCTGGGGTGGAAGTCACCTGAAGTGGGCAGCATAAGTATAAATGATTGGCTAAACTTCACTTCATACCAGTGGTGGTGCCACCAGTGGTGGTGCCAGCCCCCCCCCAAATCAAACATCAGATTACTATCTGACCGTGGTTTTCCCACCCAGTATTACACCCACAAATGGCACACAACAATACGCATCATGTCAGATATTGTAGAAATGCTCAGATATCACTCCCAGGCATCCAAATATGAACATTTTCCTGGGGAGATCCCCCAGATACCTCCTCTAGCTGCAGTATGTGGGAGATGCCTTTGGCATCTCGGCCGTGGAACTGTCCCCCCTCCCCATCTTACTTAGGCCCCCCCCCCCCCCTAAATTGAAATCCTGGTGCCACCACTGCTTCATACCTATGTTGCAGTCATTATAAAGACATACGTGGTGAGAGTGCACTTTAATACCAATAAATAATGATAATAATAATATTACTCAGCTTCACTTGTGATTAATTTCTTGTGCGAACCACAGGATGTTGAGCAGTGTTTAGCAACAACTACACCAAACTGGGCAGTTCAAAGATACACCTGTAGGCCCTCTCCCATAAATTGCAACAAGGTGAAGACTTGCAAACATATTTTGATGACCATAAATAATTTACCAGTTAAGGAGACTGATACTGTTATGGTCTGTTTGTTTACCCACTTTCCATATTTATTTATTTATTTATTTATTTATTTATTTATTTATTTATTTATTTATTAAGGTTTAATGAAACTTTAACAGCCAATGTCATACTGTGTCAGTGACAGTTTTACAGGTGGAGGAAGCTGGAGTACCTGGAGAGAACAATCGAGCAACAAAGAGCAGCTGCCAGCTCCCCAACATCGTAATTTCGCACTGCAGCACAGGCAGGGATAGATTGGTTGGAGACATGCGCACCATCGACGTGCAGTATGCCTCAGTATACAGCATCATCATGCCCTCATGTGAACAATCGGGGTGAAGTGCCTTGCTCAAGGACACAACGTGGGAGTCCGAATCGATCGCTCGAGTGGTCACTCATCCAAGGACTAACCGGGCTTGACGTTGCTTAACTTTGGTGATCTGATGAGAACCGGTTACTGTAACGCCCGCACCCACTTTCCATGGAATTAAATGTGCACAGACTGCCATTAATTTAATGTGATGACCCTCTATTCTCAACGATATATGTCATTCAACTAAATTCACTGGAATTAGGTAAAATTCTCAAATTTCTTATGACATATTTTTGAAATTTTTGTTTTTTCAAAATAAATTCTGAAGGATATTGAATAAACCTATTGCTTTGTTTGTACGGGTCATAGAATCTTGGAAAAGTCATGGAAAATGAAAATATTTTGTAGTGTGGAAAAGTTATGGAAATCCATCATGATAACAATGCAGCATGCCCTTTCCCCGGAAAATCATGCTCAACCCTTTACCCAACATAGACAATATCAAAATTTATTATTTTAAATATTTTTTCAAAGTTTTCGAAAAATTTTTACAAAACCATATCATGTGAGCCCTCCTTGGAACAAACTCTATGAGCTTGTTCCAATGAGGGGGTCACATGATGTGCTTCTGTTGACATTTTTTGAAAAGTAATTCTTTTTTCAACTTCTGAATTTGTAAATTATGTGGGCGGATGTGGCAGATTCATTACGTAAAGGGATAAAAGTCCCGAAAAAGAGAATGTGGTAGTCATACTAACAAGAGAAAGGTCATGGAAATTGGGTAGAAAGTTTTGGAAAAGTCATGGAAAGGTCATCAAATTTGATTCTCAAAAACTTGTATGAATGATGCTATTGGCTGACATTTTATTTCTACAAATTTCCATGAAAATGGTCTTTTTAGGACATTTTAATACAGATTTATAGAATTCAAATTTCAGTATTTTGTGCATGAATTCACTGATGTCAACAAATTTGCTGAAATTTCTCATCACTGATTAAAAATAAATTTAATTGGCATACAGAGACTGATGTCATTGGCACTCTCCATCGGCAGGGGTGTTGTTTGAGGGGTAAAAATAAGAATAATAAAAATATGCTTCAAACATGAGATTTTATAGCTGAATCATTACTTTCAGGAGACCATATGAAAAAAAGCTGCACTTTGTAGACAAAAATAACAACATGGTTCTGAACTGGCTGTATTTATTATAAAATCTCTATTTTTGTAACAGAACATGCATATTCATTGAAATAAATGTTTATAATGTTTTGAAGATTTCTTTTGTTTTGGTTTCTCCTTATTAGCATGGAAACACCTTTTTGTCTACCCACTTTTAATCTTTATATATTTTAAAAGTACTCTAAGGGCTCAGTGAATCACATATTTTCAAATCGAATCGAATTCTGTCTATTATTCAAAATCGAACTGAACCTCGAATCGAATCAGTGGCATCTTGAAGATAAGTGATGAGGGTTGGGGTGCAATAAACCAGATTTGTTTGGACTTTGACGGCTCAAGTCCCGAGTGATAAAATAATCCAAATACATCATCAAGGCATGCATTGAAGGCATGCCTTGATGATGTAGTTGGAATATTACCCTTTAAGGATTAAAGTTACATTGCTTAGAAATCTTATCTTTGCATTGAACAGTGAGAGGGACTAGTGATATTGGAATGGCTGGTGGCATAAGTACAGATATTTATGTTAATGTAGCAGACATTACACTCAGTCTTTTATTTCAACACTATTTATGTATGATTTCCATCTGAATTACAGTTAAAACTAGAAGTCCTGTCACGATCTGTGTGCTTACCTAGGCTTAATTGCGCGCAGGAATTGCATGCTATTTCCATATCGATTATCATCCAAAGCACGGCATGTTCTCCTGGATACTCATAGCAAACACAGGCAATGTTTCTGCCAATGGACCTCCGGGTTACCCGGAGGTCCATTGGCTGAAACATTGCTTGTGCACAGGCCCTATGTACAGAATTTGATAGCCTTACTATGGTCATGACGCGTAGATTAACTCTTTTTTTTTTTTTAAACAATATTTTATTTCATTAAATTGAAATGGGGTTTGGCGAACAGGCTTGGCCTATCTTA
Source organism: Pictodentalium vernedei (assembly GCA_031216915.1). Taxonomy (NCBI): domain Eukaryota; kingdom Metazoa; phylum Mollusca; class Scaphopoda; order Dentaliida; family Dentaliidae; genus Pictodentalium; species Pictodentalium vernedei. The sequence goes on from CM062296.1 coordinate 756,684,970, forward strand.
ACGCCGTACCCTTACATAAAGAAATTACATTATATAGTGCTTGTGCAACTGTGTAAAAGTGACCTGATGTTAGTATAAGGATACCACTACATTAAGAGAAACATTTGTTTCGTCCACAGTAAATTCCAAAGCAATTCTGAAACACACCCATAGTCATGACGTGTACACTGCCCATATCATGAAAACTGCACTCAGTCCATTGTACCCAATCATATATATGCCCTCATAGCATGCTTGCCTCAAAAATGATACAGATGGGAGATTACTGTAGACGCTACTCTGTTAGGCAGCACACCATTGAGAAAGGCCGAAGGCCCCTCTCAATTGTGTGCCACACAACAGAAGAGCGTTGAAAACACAAGTCGTTTAAGCAATGCAACAGTGCTCATTGATCACGTCGCTGCATATATAACTTGGGCACAACCAGATGATAAGGTATAAGCAGTGTACCCGTTATTATGGCGATAAACTCGGTTATCGTCTCACTTCAGTTTCCATATTATCATTAATTTTCAAACCTCTTTGTATTGATAATATACTCTTGTACAGTATTGAATACGAAAGTATTGTGAGAATCTGATTTATACGGATTACCTTGGAGTAGAACTTCGATATTCTTGTCATTATTTTCCAGTTTCTCGAGCATCGTTTGGCGTTCACGTACATAGAGAGGACAGGAGAGGAGGTAATGACTTGAGTCTTCATAGCGATAGCCACATCGACATCCAGGGTTATCCTTGATAAATCTGTCAAACATATGGCCATTCAGTTCGCTACAATTAAGGCGCAGTTGACAATGGATTATCTGTGCTTTTCTTCCCCCTACGTAGTAGAATTTAGGGACAGTGGGGTCATCAATTGACAGTGCTCTTTTAAGGACATTTACTGTTTCACAGTTTCTGATATTCTCACCAAGACTGTTCCAGAGTCTCACCGATGATGGCAAAAATGAGTTTGAAAACCGAAGTGTGTTGCATTTAAATTCGCGTAACAAATTGGATGTTCTAAGTGGATAATGGGTTATTTCTGACACTGGGCGTGGTATTAACAAACGTATATAATTAGGTACTTCCGTGTTAATAATTTTAAAGACAGTTATAACTTTGTGTCGTTTTCTACGTTCCTTTAATGATATAAATCCCGATTCTTTATAAATAAGATTATGACTTGTGCCCCTTGATACACCAATAATTGTGCGTAATGCATCTAAATGTAAATTTTCGAGAAGTATATTTTTCGTATCACTACAGTTATCCCAAATTACATCCGCATAATCAAAGATTGGAAGAATGTAATACCTATAAAGTGTTTCTAGAGCGGCTCTGGACAGTCTGTACTTTAAACTTCTGAGGCAGTTTATCATTGGACTCACCTTTTTGAAAATATTATCAATATGGGCATCCCAGGAACCGTTTTTAGAGAACGTCACCCCCAAATGTTTATGTTCACCCTTTTCAATGTATTGTCCCTGTAAGTAGAGAGTTGGACAATCAATGGGACTTGTTTTACGGGTTATATTTAGGGTTTCTGTTTTTTTAGGATTGAACAAGACCTGCCATGTATTTGACCATGCAGCAATTTTTTCCAGGTCATCATTCAGAATTTTTGCTGAGAGCTTAGCATCTTCCACTGCTAAATACAAAGTTGTGTCATCGGCATACAGCCTTATATTTGAAATAATATCATTTACAATATCATTGATATATATATTAAATAGAATGGGACCTAATACTGAGCCTTGTGGGACACCTGCCGGTACTAATTTGCTCTCGGACTGTTCTCCATTAACGACAACACGCTGATAACGATGTGTTAGGTAGCTTTCAAACCATGATAAAAGATCACCCCTTATCCCTGTTGAGTTAAGTTTATGTAGAAGACCTTTATGCCAGACTCTATCGAAAGCCTTACTGATATCACAAAATACGACTCTTGTATCTGTATTTGTGTCCAAGCTTGAAGAGATATCATGGTCAATGTCAAGTAATTGATAGATCGTACTATCCCCGGGAATGAAGCCAGATTGTAATGGGGTTAAGAGATTGTTTTCAGTTAGAAACGAGTACAAGTGTTTAAATATAATTTTCTCCAATATTTTACTTACACTACTGGTTAGAGATACGGGACGGTAATTTATTTTATTATGTATTGATTCTTTCTTATGTATGGGTACGACTCTAGCCATCTTCCACAGATTTGGAAAAGTTTTACTCGTTAGGGAAAGATTGAATAACCTGGTCAATGGGATAGCAAGTTCGTATGCGCATAATTTTAAGATTTTGTTGTTAATTGCATCAGGACCACTGGCCTTTTTAGGATCTAGTTTAAGAAGAGTAGAGGTTACTTCTTGTTCAGTTATACTTATTTCCTTCAGATCAAAGTTACTTAAACTTAGGGGAGGTAAATCTTTGTCACTGACTGAACTCGATTGTTCTATAAAAAAGTCGTTTAACAGATCAGCTACAGCTTTTGCTTCACCAACTACTTCACCATTTTCTTTTAATGATGGAAAACTTTCATTAATGTCTTGTTCTTTAGAAAAAGATTTTAAAGTGGACCACCAATGTTTTTTACCATAACTGCAGGTAGAAATGTAATTTTCAAGTTTAATGTCGTACTCAGCTTTGGATTTTCTTATTAATGTGATAGTTTCATTTCTAATTTGTCGAAAAAGTGCCCAATCTTGCGTCCTATTATGCTGTTTTGTTTTATGATGAGCTCTATCACGTGATTTCATCATTTTCCGTATGCGAGAATTCATCCAGGGCTTATCCATGGGCCGAATAAGAACCGTTTTCTGGGGAATATATTGGTTGGCCGTATCTATGATATGCTTGTTCAGGCTTTCGGTAGAGTCATTTACGTCATTATTAAAAAGGTCATCCCAAGTTGTTTGTGAGAAGTGGTTCCGCAACCCATTGATATCCATTTCATTATAATTGCAGACAGTCCTTCGGAAAGGTTTATTACGAGATTTTTGTGATTTTAAAACTACACCAATTGCGTGGTGGTCACTACAGAAAGGTGGGATTATTAGGCATTTATCTACTTGATTTTTGCAGGACACTAAAGCCAGATCGATTAGGCTACATGAATTTTCGGTGATACGTGTAGGGGTTTCTATCACTTGTGTCAAATTAAAATAATTTTCCAGATATGTAATCTTAGGATGAGTTGTCACGTGACAATTGGCATTGAAATCACCTATTAAAATGCATTTTAATGACATATCAGTTCTTGCCGCTTGAACTGAATCTTCAATTAAGTTCCAGTACATGTTGGTACAAGCAGGTGGTCTATATATAACACCTAGGATATATTTTTGATTTTGAAGCCGTACCTCCGTCCAAATTAATTCTAAACCTGGCCGTTCCAAATCTAGTCGTCGTTTAAAAACAATACCCGTCTTTATGTACACAGCCACCCCTCCTCCAAGTCCATGATCCCGGTCTCTACGCAACGGGGTATGATAACCTGGGATATTGATAACCTTGCTGTCCACATCCGCAGTTAACAAAGTCTCAGTTACACCGATAATATCACAATACCCTAACTCTGCGTGGAGTAAATCTTTTTTATTACGAAGTCCCCTTATGTTAATGTGTATTATGTTAATAGGCCCAGGGTTGAGTTTAACGTCTCCACTTAAAATTAACTGAATGAAAAGCATTATAGTAAGACCTTGAAGACTACCAGTAATTAGTAGATTGACTAAAAGTACTGTCATAAAGCTGAGTGAGGAGCGCGAGTCTCCGCCATGGAAAAGCCCTATCCGTGATCGGTATGTGCTCATGTCATCACCCATTAGGATAGGTTATATTAGAGCCGCAACTACGTATATTGCATGTGGATAGGTCTTTTCCAGTATGGGTGTCAGAATGCTTGGTGAGGAAATACTGTGGTAAGCTAACTGGGTCACTTTTTGTGCTAAGAGAAAATGAAACATGAAAACAAAAGTAAATACAAAAAATAAGAATAAATACAAAGGTACTTTGTTTCATCTGAAACGGTTAATGGTTGGTATGGATGGTACACATTACTCTTGATGTTCGTAGATTAACTCGCAGATCGACGTGCTATTTGTGCGCATTTCTTGACAGGACTTCTAGTTTGCATCTGTTTTGTGAGACAATGAAAATTTTCCTATGAAAAAGATTTAAGAGGAAATGAATCGGGCAGCTGATTTTGATCGAATCAAGTATCTACTTAAGATTCGAAATCAAATCGAATCTCAAAGCTTCACAGGGCCATTAGTATTCTCTACTCCCGTGGGTACAAAACACTTTCAGCTCTCCTAACTGAAAGTCAAGGTGAGCTATGCTGACCATGCTTCATCCATTTAAAGGTTATGTTTGTGGAGTTTTCTCCCAGACTGCTAAGGTTGTGTTTGATGAGGCTTGTCTTCCCAAACTGCTTGGTCAATTCCAGCAATATTTCATGTGACTGATGTTTTGAGGTCGGCCATTTCGGTTTTGTTAAAATTAATGTGCTGTCCCCTATATGGAGGGTGTTAAAGAAAATTGGCCAAAATTTATGTTAAAAATTCTTTTTTCTCATGATCTCATGGATGAAATGAATTGATATTTGACACGTAACTTCCTTTTGAGGTGTATAGTAAAGTTTCTTCATGGGACGTTTGAGGTGCAATATTTTCTTCTGGGAGACCTTGAAGACTACCAGTAATTAGTAGATTGACTAAAAGTACTGTCATAAAGCTGAGTGAGGAGCGCGAGTCTCCGCCATGGAAAAGCCCTATCCGTGATCGGTATGTGCTCATGTCATCACCCATTAGGATAGGTTATATTAGAGCCGCAACTACGTATATTGCATGTGGATAGGTCTTTTCCAGTATGGGTGTCAGAATGCTTGGTGAGGAAATACTGTGGTAAGCTAACTGGGTCACTTTTTGTGCTAAGAGAAAATGAAACATGAAAACAAAAGTAAATACAAAAAATAAGAATAAATACAAAGGTACTTTGTTTCATCTGAAACGGTTAATGGTTGGTATGGATGGTACACATTACTCTTGATGTTCGTAGATTAACTCGCAGATCGACGTGCTATTTGTGCGCATTTCTTGACAGGACTTCTAGTTTGCATCTGTTTTGTGAGACAATGAAAATTTTCCTATGAAAAAGATTTAAGAGGAAATGAATCGGGCAGCTGATTTTGATCGAATCAAGTATCTACTTAAGATTCGAAATCAAATCGAATCTCAAAGCTTCACAGGGCCATTAGTATTCTCTACTCCCGTGGGTACAAAACACTTTCAGCTCTCCTAACTGAAAGTCAAGGTGAGCTATGCTGACCATGCTTCATCCATTTAAAGGTTATGTTTGTGGAGTTTTCTCCCAGACTGCTAAGGTTGTGTTTGATGAGGCTTGTCTTCCCAAACTGCTTGGTCAATTCCAGCAATATTTCATGTGACTGATGTTTTGAGGTCGGCCATTTCGGTTTTGTTAAAATTAATGTGCTGTCCCCTATATGGAGGGTGTTAAAGAAAATTGGCCAAAATTTATGTTAAAAATTCTTTTTTCTCATGATCTCATGGATGAAATGAATTGATATTTGACACGTAACTTCCTTTTGAGGTGTATAGTAAAGTTTCTTCATGGGACGTTTGAGGTGCAATATTTTCTTCTGGGAGACCTTGAAGACTACCAGTAATTAGTAGATTGACTAAAAGTACTGTCATAAAGCTGAGTGAGGAGCGCGAGTCTCCGCCATGGAAAAGCCCTATCCGTGATCGGTATGTGCTCATGTCATCACCCATTAGGATAGGTTATATTAGAGCCGCAACTACGTATATTGCATGTGGATAGGTCTTTTCCAGTATGGGTGTCAGAATGCTTGGTGAGGAAATACTGTGGTAAGCTAACTGGGTCACTTTTTGTGCTAAGAGAAAATGAAACATGAAAACAAAAGTAAATACAAAAAATAAGAATAAATACAAAGGTACTTTGTTTCATCTGAAACGGTTAATGGTTGGTATGGATGGTACACATTACTCTTGATGTTCGTAGATTAACTCGCAGATCGACGTGCTATTTGTGCGCATTTCTTGACAGGACTTCTAGTTTGCATCTGTTTTGTGAGACAATGAAAATTTTCCTATGAAAAAGATTTAAGAGGAAATGAATCGGGCAGCTGATTTTGATCGAATCAAGTATCTACTTAAGATTCGAAATCAAATCGAATCTCAAAGCTTCACAGGGCCATTAGTATTCTCTACTCCCGTGGGTACAAAACACTTTCAGCTCTCCTAACTGAAAGTCAAGGTGAGCTATGCTGACCATGCTTCATCCATTTAAAGGTTATGTTTGTGGAGTTTTCTCCCAGACTGCTAAGGTTGTGTTTGATGAGGCTTGTCTTCCCAAACTGCTTGGTCAATTCCAGCAATATTTCATGTGACTGATGTTTTGAGGTCGGCCATTTCGGTTTTGTTAAAATTAATGTGCTGTCCCCTATATGGAGGGTGTTAAAGAAATTGGCCAAAATTTATGTTAAAAATTCTTTTTTCTCATGATTTCATGGATGAAATGAATTGATATTTGACACGTAACTTCCTTTTGAGGTGTATAGTAAAGTTTCTTCATGGGACGTTTGAGGTGCAATATTTTCTTCTGGGAGGTTCAAGATATTTTGCCCTGCCCAAAATTTCTATTTTTAGAAAGGAATCAGTTGATTTTAAGCAAATTTGGTATGTTGTTGGGTCGTAAGAGTGTGTGATTCATTCAATAAAAAAAAATCCTGCATCCCCAGGATCAAAAACTAGAATAATTTTCAAACGGCCATATTTCCTAAACTGTGTGTCATGTGGTATGAAGCATCATTAGGATCAGTTAAATAGAATGTGCCTAAAAATTGCACTTGTTTGTGTCATGGGGTGCCGTATGACAATGCCCACTTTAACACTCAGTAATGGGGAAATAATGAGTCTGCACTTCTCAAAAATCCAAAAAATAATTTTCTCCAGAACCACCAATCAGAATCTTTTGATATTTGTTATGAATCATCCTTAGGGGGATCAGATTCAAGTTTATTCATATCAAGTGCCTAGGTTCATAGATTGGCTCCTTATGCAAAATGAGGAAAATTCTTTAAAAATCTTCTTCCTCAAATCCACCAGTCAGAATCTGTTGATATTTAGAATGCGGCATCCTTATGGGGGCAGATTTAAATTTGTTAAAATCAAGTCCCTGGGATTATATCGGGGCTCCCAGTGGGAACCCAAATTTTAACTTCATACAATATGAGAAATATTCTTTAACTGGTTGAGTGCTAGAAGCCACTATTAGGGCTTTCAAGAGAAAAGGAGGTTCTAGAGCAAAATCCAACAATTTTCTTTCTTGTGTTTCATATTCAGTCAAACACAAATAATATTTTGTTCATATAAATTTGTTTTATTACAAGTTGTAGGAGAGTGCCTAAAACAAATTTTGAAAAACAAGTTCATACAACCAAAAATAATCTAGCCCTCAACCAGTTAAAAATTTTCGGATCCACCCTTCCAAATCTTTGGATACTTAGAATACAACATCCTTATACGGGGCAGATTCAAGTTTACTCGGATCAAGTCCCCAGGGTCAAATGTAGGCCCTTATGGAAGCCAAAATGTTAACAATGTGAGAAAATTTTTTACAAAATCTTTTTATTCAGATCCACCAGTCACAATCTTTTGATATCTGCTGCACAACACCTTAGTGCGTTCAGATTTGGGTTTATTCAAATCAAATCTCAGAATTTATATTTGGGCTTCTTACGAGAATCCAAATTTTCATCTACCGCAATATGACGAAAATTCTTTAAATTAAAATATTTTTCAGATTGACAGTCACACTCTTTTGATATCTGGTATACAGCAGCATCCTTGGAGGGTTCAGATTTAAGCTCATTCAAATCAGATCCCTGAATTTAAATTTGGTCTTCTTATGAGAACCCAAATTTTAACTTAGTGCAATATGAGGAATAGTCTTTCAAAATCTTCTCATTCAGACCCACCACTTACACACAGCATCCTTGGGAGGGGGCCATTCATATTTGATCAAATCAAGTTTGTGGGGTCATATTTGGGCTTCCTATGGGGCCTGGGTTTTAACTTAGTCAAATATGAGAAATATACTTTAAAAATTTTCTTTAGATCCATCAGTCTGAATCTTCTATTTGATGTACATCATCCTTACAGAGAGGGTGGGGTGTTAATAGTAAGTTCCTGAGTTTACTCTGGCATCCTGAATTTTAACTTGGTGCAATGGGGAATATTCTTTAAAAGAGCTATGCCAGGCCTTACATATGTTTGCTGAGCAGTTTGAATTAAAATGGAGTCGTATTACTGGCCTGTATCCCTATAAGTTGAAGCAATTTATTGCACAGACAGCAATAAATGGCCCAATTTTATCCTCATAAGTTGAAGTTACAAAGAATGTTTGAAAATTCTGGCAAAGGGTCATAACTCTGGTGAAAAAGAGCGGGCAGAGCTGAAATTCAATACCATTGTGTATACCCATAAGTTTAGGCTAAAAACCAAATTTGAAAGCTCGAGGCCAAATTATACTAAAGTTATTGCACAAAAACCAGCAAACTGCCCAATTTCAGACAAAAAGCCGTAACTGTGGGGAAATGGGCAGATGAGGCTGAAATTGGATACCAGTCTCAGCTCATACTAAAGTTATTGCACGGAACCCAACAAATGGCCTGATTTTGTGCAAACAAAGGGCCATAACTTTGGCAAAAATGGGTGTATTAAAATCTTCTTTAGATCCACCAGTCGGAATCTTCTATTTGGTACACATCATCCTTATGGGAGGTCAGTTTGAAGTTTGTTCAAATCAAGTGTCTGTGTTTTTATTTGTCACATTGGAGACAAATATTAATAATGTCCTCGATATCAATTGTTCATTACCAAAATAGAAATACCATTACAGGTTTGGGTAAATCGTCTATCATTTATTTATTTGAGATATAAGCGGCATGCAAGATGACAAGATATGGTTATAGTGCTTGGAATATAAGTATCCTGAGCATTCATTAAAAAATCCTGCATGGTATATTAAATGCTTTATTGTGGTTCTGATGATGTTTGTCTATCTTCAACATAAGTTCTGTCAAGTATGTATTACGGGATCGGGAAGATTCGGCCCTGGGAAGATTCGGCCTTGGATTTTTCGGCCCTGGGAAGATTCGGCCGGGGAGATTCTGCTCGTGTACTCAGTGATTGCCTGCTAATTAGTCTATTCATGTTCAGTCTGGGGGGTTGGCATTATTACTATTGAAAGGGTGTGTTTTTCGAAAGACACAGTCATGTTGCAGAGGAATTTAGAATGTTGGTTTCTGATCCCCTGCCGGGAGTCAACCTCAACAACCCCACATGGAAATCAGGAGTCCAACACCTAAACCACTAGACCAATGCACACCGTCAAAACGATGGCTGGAATCTAGCTCTTTATATGAAGTTCTCACGATTACTTGGTTCGTGGGGGCACGATGACGCCGTGTACTAAGGCGTACTGCACGTCGATGGTATGCATGTCTTCAACCAATCTCACCCTGCCTGTGCTGCAGTGCGGAGTTACGATGTTGGGGAGCTGGCAGCTGCTCGGTGGTTCTCTCCGGGTACTTCGGCTTCCTCCACCCGTAAAACTGTCACGGTCATGATTAGCCATTGTGCATAAATATGTGACCTTAAAACATCAATAAATAAATAAATAAATACTTGGTTCATCTTCCTTTCGGCAGCAGCATGAAAGGGTGGAACGCGCTGGCTACAGTACGACGAAAGTGTGTGGCTGGCCTCAGACGAAGACCGACACGGGCCTGTGTGTGTGCTTTCGAAGGACACAATCATGTTGTAGAGAAATTTAGAATCTTGGTTTCTGATCCCCTGTTTGGAGTTGAACTCTCAGCAGCCTCGCCTGGCAACCAGGAGTTCAACACCTAAACAACGAGACCATTGCACATCGTCAAAACTATGGCTGGATTTAGCTATTTAGATGAAGTTCTCATGATTACTTGGTTCACCTTCCTTTCGGAAGCAGCACGAAAGTGTGAAACGCGCTGGCTGCAGTGCGACGAAAGTGCTGTGGTTGGCTTCAGACGAAGACTGGCACAGGCCTCTGTGTGAGTTTTTCGAAGGCCACAATCATGTAGAGGTCTTTAGAATGTAGGTTTCTGATCCCATGCCGGGAGTCGAACCATCAGCAACCCCGCCTGGCAATCAGGAGTCCAACACCTAAACCACTAGACCATTGCACATCGTCAAAACGATGGCTGGAATCTTGCTGTTTAGATGAAGTTCTCATGATTACTTGGTTCACCTTCCTTTCGGCAGCAGCATGAAAGTGTGGATCGCGGTGGCTACAGTACGATGAAAGTGTTGTGGTTGGATTCGGACAAGATATAATAACAAGATATGGGTATAATGCTTGGAATATAAGTATCCTAAGCATTCAATAAAAAAGTCTACATTATATATTAAATGCTTTATCTATCTTCAACAAAACTTCCCTGAAGTTCTTTCAATTATGTATTACTATTGAAAGGGTGTGCGTGTTGTAGTGACAGGGTGTTTCATAGTCCCTTGATGCATGTTAAACCACTGTGCGAGCAACGTGTGAAACTCTCGAGGATCCCCAGATAATGTGCGAAGAATGATTGCTACTTGTCCCGGGGGAACGGAAGAAAGTAATACTCTGCACGCTCAATAAGTCATCGAGTTGCTGTGTCCTCAACTGTGTACACTCTTATCATACAGTTATTGCCTATCGTTGGAAGTTAAAATAAATGCCAAGAGAGATACATTTTATACTCCGTTCGTGGAGTTTTACATGTACTCCTACCTGTGAGTAGTAGCCTGCTCTGTACTGGGATGTAGATTTGGTCTTGTTCATCACCAGTCCGTGCAACCACTAAATCGTTGCAGTTTAATGTTAGTCATCCAAACGGAGTTCTATGGGACTTCATAATTACAAATTAAGAGGGTGGGAATAAAGGACTCCTTACAGGGAGGTTTGGAATTCAGTGGTATACTATGAGATATGAGAGTATCATAGTGATTGTCCAATACAGGTATTGTGATACCATACAGACCACTGTATCAGTATTATCAGTGTGGGTAGTGATAGCTTTCCTGTTTGCCCATTGGGAGAAATCTGTAGTGACTGAAAAGGTTTCAGGTTTCAGTGTGCCCCGACCTGAGGTGAACCCAGAAAACTGAAATGACAATTGAGAGTGGGGAATAGGAGTGGTTGAGCCGTGGAGAGCGATCGTTTTTGAGTGAAGTGTCTATACACCTGGAAATTAATTAAGCACCCCTGTTTTTTTCGCAGTGGTGTTAATAGAAACTGTCATTACTTTCATGCTATCTTTAAGATGGCCAAAATTTATTGTTTCCGGAAAGAATGGTCTATTGACAAATGAAAGACAGCACAATGATGAAAATATGAAGTATTTTAATGGCGCAAATTACACATATTTGTCACTAATGTTTTTGACGGAAAAAATGTTCTCTTGACAAGTAGGGTGCTGGAACGGTCCATGATGAAACAATGCCGGTAATTACTGACATAAACAAATGAAACTTGTGATCTCCTGAACACAATTGCAGTGTCTGGCGTCAGTAGCAAGTGTATCCACCACATGCCCGGGTGACAGCTTGAACCTTCCCCTTAATGCTACCAGTGAGCCTTCCGATACGGTCCAGAGGCAACTGCTGCCACTCCTCATGCAATGCATCTTCCAAATCAAAGCGGCAAAATTCTATACAGGGGGATCTCCTCCTTGCACATGACGTCCAAGAAAGTCCCATATGTGATCTAAGGGATTGATTCAAATCGGTGCTCATTGCAGGCCAAGGTAGTGCTGTAATAGCGTTGTTATGAAGGAATACTCTCACATCGTGGGGGCGATGTGGCCTTGCATTATCGTCCATGAATACAGGGTGAGTAGCCAACGGGTGGTTGTCAAACCCACGAACAGTCACCATATAAGTTTACAATCGTGAGAGAGGCATCCCCAGATCGTTACTGATTCTCCACAATAAAGGAAGTAGGTCTGATGTTCCTGGACGCGTAAGCAGTATTTCTATGCTCCCACACTCTTATGTGACCATCTGTGACGTGAAGCAGGAACCTACTATCGTCTGACCAATGGGCTCTCCTCCATGTCCTGAGATTCCAATGTTGTCGTGCCGAGTGGGGAGGGGATACAGGCACCCTGGTAGCTCATGGCCTATGTAGGTAAGTGTAACAAACTGAGGATCCTTGTTAAGACTGAAGATATGATTCTTGCATTTCTCTGTAAAGTAGAACTGCAATAACCCCACAAAAACTGACAAACATTTTTAGTGTTGACAAATAACTATGGCAGGTAGGATTTTGAAATTTCATGATCGACTTTAGAAGTAGAACTAGAAAGTGTTTTAGCACACTAAAACATATGTCTCTCCTTCCTTTCTATTTTATGCAACGTGAAGGTCATGATTACATGTGACATGCGGTCTAATTGCGATACATCCACATGTCAAATATCTAAGTCCTAGGTCAAAAAACAAAAAAGTTCTGGTCTGGATAATTATTCCCTATTTGAAGTACATAAATTTGACCTTAAGGTCAGAGGTCAAGGTCACATGAAGGTCATCGAGGTAGACGACATGCTGTCTCATGGTGACACATCCACATGTCAAATAACCAAGTCCTTGGTCAAAAAACAAAAAAAAATTCTGGTCCGGACAATTACTCCCTATTTGAAGGACATAAATTTGACCTAGAGGTCAAGGTCACATGAAGGTCACAATGGTATGCGACACTCCGGCTCATGGTGATACATCCACGTGCCAAATATCTAAGGCCTGGCTCAAAAGACAAACAAGTTTTGGTCCGGACAAAGTTTCCTTGAAAAAAGCACAAATCTGACCTTCAGGTCAAAGGTCAAGGTCACATGAAGGTCACAATAGTACGTTACACACGGGCTCATGGTGATACATCCACATGCCAAATATCTAAAGCCTGACTCGAAATACAAAAAAGGTTCTGGTCCCGACAGTTTCCCTTAAAAAAGCGCATAAATCTGACCTTCAGGTCAAAGGTCAAGGTCACATGAAGGTCACTATGGTACACTGCACACCGGTTCATGGTGATACATCCACATGCCAAGTATCTAAGGTGTAGGTCAAAAGACAAAAAAGTTATGGCCCGGACAAAGTTTGTATGAGAAGAAGGAGAAGAAGAAGAAGAAGGAGAAGAAGAAGAATATGCACAAAAACAATATGTCTCCCTTCTGGGAAGGGGAGACATAATAATCAATTAAAGACGACGTTAATTGTACTCTGTGACATCTAGAAACAACTATATGAAAACAATATTTTTGGTCATTAGTTCCCTTGACCAGACATCCTTTAGGCATGCAGGCATGCTGCACGCCTACTGCTCTCCGAGGAAAATTCAGACTCCTGAGGTAGTCAAGAGTCGAACAATAGTTGCATTGAAATTTTACAAGGCTATTGCACCCCTTGTCAAACCGAGAAGGCCAATTACTGTATTTCCATACTTTATAGAATGCCAAACCTGGTGTTATGTGTTGTATGTTTATATTTCTTTCCCAGATCAATTACAATGGATTTTGATATTCTACAGTCTCAGACACTTCTTATAAGCACAATAGCGAGGAGAGTAATAACTAATAATTTATCAGTAATACCCACAATCGTGGACTTTGAAATTGTAGTCGATTAAGGGTGCTTTCAACAATTAGTTGAGTTCTCGATTAACCCTTTACCCAACATGAAAAGCAGACGACACTTGCAAAAAAAATTCTTGAATAACTAAGTTTTTTCATTTTTTGTCTCAAAAACATAGGTTATGACCCCTCGTTGGAACGAGCTCGACGAGCTCGTTCCAACGAGGGGTCATAACCTATGTTTTTGAGACAAAAAATGAAAATATTTTTAAAATTAATTGGCGATTTTTGAGAATAGCGCTGGCCGGTTTTGGCCGTTACGTTGGGTAAAGGGTTAATCATGACATGCCTACAAACTGCCACCATTAACTGACATGCCAAGGCGTCGACATATCTAGAAAAACCTATTGCGGTGCTATGGTGAGATTATTCATATATTTATTGGTGTTTAAGCTCACATATTCCTGAACAATGGCTGATTGTGACCATATGTGGTGAGGCGACCTGGTCGCAGAATTTTGGGGTTGTAAGAAGTCTTTTCTAATATCAAGATATTCTTGGGACATAAACTTGATTTCCATCACTGTGAGTAACAAGTTAGTTCAGATATATTACAATAAGCAACAGGTGACTTTCAGTTTCTGTGGAAAAAAGTGACTATGATTCACAAATAACCATAATATCACCAGAACAATGAGAAATTAGCTTAGAGCAGCAGAGATGAGGTCCAAAAGGTTGAATACAGGTCTCTTATTCATAGATCATCAACAGATCATGTTCAGAGGTCCACCGGTCAGATGAGAGCAGGTTGTTGTTGCATGCCACATATTTCCATTTGAGGGTTTGGGGAAACATATACACAGATTTCACATCAATGAACTCTATACCTTTGTATAAGAATGAAAGTTTGTAACATACTTTTGAATGTTATTAGAAAATTTGGCTGAGGAAAAGGAGATCAAATTAACCCTTTACTCAACTCAGAATTTATTATTTTAATTATCATTTTTTTCAAATTTTTCCAAAAAATTTCAACAAAACCATATCATGTGATGGGGAGGGGTTCACATGATATAATTTTGTTGAAACTTTTTGAAAAATATTTTTTCAGCTGCTGAAATTGCATATTACACGGGCGGATGCGGCAGATTCATTAGGTAAAGGGGTAATCCCATCGGCCAACCATTTTTATTTTTTCGATACCTTTTCACCCGGAACTTAATTAAGCACCCCCTGAAATGTTTCATGACAGTGAATTTTCTGTTACTGACTATGTTTTAATGACTGCTGTCTTGTAGTACTGTGAAACATGATGTTCCTGGTTGATAGCGTACCCCAAACACATCCCCTCATGCAGGTGAAGCATGCTACCCACGAATGTCACAAAAAACACTATCATTCACATGCAATATACGGTTATAAAACAAGAAAATTTGTCACTTCTTTTATCAATAAATGTTGACATGGCAAGAAGGAGACTGTCAGAGGCACGAGGATGGTAAATCGGTGGCATGCATGCAATAGGCATGTCATTCAAAACTATTGGAAGGCAACTTGACTATAGTCATTCTGTCATCAGCAGACATGTCTGAAAACATCAACAAACCAACGAAGTTATGGACCGACCAAGGCCCGAGCAACACCAAAAGTCTGGCACACCATGTTAGGCATGGACTCTTTGCTTCAAGTGGGGTTTTGAAACGCCTTTTTGGCTCCCCAACAGGCGTTTGGCCACAGAACTGACCCAAACCATCTCAGAGCACTGGGTTTGAGGTCCAGAAGGACCATCAAGCGTCCAGCTCTGTCTGATCAGCAAAGACGATATTTGGAGTGGTGTATGGCACGACATTAGAATCTCAGGACGTGGAGGAGAGTCCATTGGTCAGACGAGAGTAGGTTCCTGCTTCATGTCACAGATGGTTGCATGAGAGTGTGGAGGCATAAAAATACTGCTTACGTGCCCAGGAACATCTGACCTGCTGTCCCTTATGGTGGAGGATCAGTAATGATCTGGGGATGCCTCACTCATGATTGTAAGCTTGATATGGTGACAATACGTGGGAATCTCAATGGTCATCAGTACATCCGGGACATTCTCAATCTGGTTGTCGTGCCTCATTTTGGCAACCACCCCTTGGCTACTCGCCCTATATTCATGGACGACAATGCAAAGGCACATCGTTCCTATGCTGTGAGAGCATTCCTTTAGAACAATGCTATTACAACACTCCCTTGACCTGCAATGAGCCCTGATTTGAATCTCTTAGGAACACATCAGGGACAAGCAAGGGATCCACCTGTACAGAATTTGGCCGATTTGGAATCTGCATGCTACTACTAATCATGCTACCAGTGAGCCTTCTCTGGACTGTATCAGAAGGCTCACTGGTAGCATTAGGAGAAGGGTTCAAGCCATTACCCGGGCACATGGTGGATACACTTACTACTGACATCAGACACTGCTATTGTGTTCAGATCACAAGTTACATTTTTTTGTCAGTAATTACATTGTTTCATCATGGACCGTTCCAGCACCATACTTGTCGAGAGAACATTTTTCCATCAAAAACATAAGTGACAGATATGTGTAATTTGCACAATTAAAATACTGCATATTTTCATCATTGTGTTGTCTTTCATTTCTCAATGGGCCATTCTTTCTGCAAACAATCACTTTTGACCATCTGAAAGATAGCATGAAGGTAATGAGTTTCTATTAACACCGCTGCGAAAAAGTCCTAAGTTACTGATGTTTAATGTTCAACCGTTGACTGGAACTGGCCTCCACAATTGACAGATTGTGGGCAATCAGATGACAATGACAACGGCTCATGGCACATCGGTTCAACCGATTGTTGCCGAGCATTTTGTGATGATTCATAAACCACATTTTATTATCTTCTGCAATTGTTAATGTAAAATGATGTCAATGATACCATTCAATAAAGCTGAAAAGGCAACACAATGTCTATTAGTAATCTCTCTAGACGCCCCTTTACGGGATGTAAAAGTTAAACCACATGTAAAGCTTACAATTGAGCGTACTTGCGGCAATCGCCAGTTCATACTGGAAAAATGAAGGTTGTACTCCATTGACTCAGGTCGCAGTACAAATTGCCAGTTGCACGCACTTGGGTGGTAAACATGGCTCTGAGAGCCACGTTTACCTCCAAAGTGTGTGCCACTGGTAATTTTACTGGATCTGAGTCAACGTTGTTTAACACTTTGAAATATGTTCATTTAATGTAGTTCTTCTGAGTCTCGACTTATCTAGTAGTGAATGGACTGTAAACACTGTAAAATATGTTCAATTTAATGTAGTTCTCTGCGAGCCTGGACTTGTCTAGCAGTGCACAATATTACAATTGGATCAGCCGACTGTGAGCTCAAATAATCAGTAATCGGTCAACAGCCATTTTTGGTAATCGGTTGAACACTAGTTATGTTTTGAAATCAGAAATTGGAACAATTTTGTTATTTAGGGAGAAAAATTTAAATTTTATAGTAAATGTCTTTTCTTATACCTACCACAATTGTTTACTACAGGCTTGCACTATAGTGGAAGTCCCTAACTCGGAAAATATACTCTCTATTTTGATCTTTCCCAAGTGATTTGGGAAAGAAAAGTGGTGCAAAAGCATCAAGAAAAAATAAGCCAAAACGGTCGAGTGCTACCGGAACACACCCAGTAGGGGACGCTCGTCTCCTAGTACAGATCCACGGCTTCCAGTATCAGTGCGCAGTCATGTAACTAATGACTCATTCTTTTGAACCTTCCAACATTGGAGTTATGTGATCAGCGGGGGGGGGAAGGGTTCTTACCTGAATAAGAAGACGGGAGGGCCTCCATGTAAACAATTGTGGTAGGTATAATAAGAAAGGAAGTTTACTATAAAATTTAAATTTCTTATCAACCCACCCTACAATTGTTTAATAGAGGGTGAATAGACAATAGGAGGAGGGAATCACATAACCAATCCCCACATAACCGGACTGCACCGGAACTGTGAACGAAAGAATAGTTCCCCAGGCCTATCAAACCATAGCATCACAAACATTAGTAAAAGACAATGAGAGTATTGAGAGATGAGGCGTTTGGCACTGCGAGACACACAGGCAGAAAGGACAGTAAACAGCACAGGACTGGAACTGACCTTGAAGAAGCCTAATGGCTAGGGTAGAAAACAGCCTGAACCGAAGAAAGAGGTCCCAAAGAAAACAAGAGGCCCCAGGGGGCCTGAGGGCGCTCACCTGACATGGTAGTCTAAATATCAAACCTGGGACTTGACTTGAAAAAGCTGCATATGCCCCTCCTAAGAAAAGCATATACCAACTAGATGAAGCGATTGTGCCCACACAATACACGGGATTTTCCTTCTATTTTCAGTTCCTGCACTTTTACGTCCCAAAATTGAGATAAAAGCATAAAAAACAGATTTTTAAAAAATTTTGTTTAGAAATTTTCGAAGTCCCAAACTAAATATTTTCAGACTAAAATTTGTTTGTCTTCTTAAAATTGACCAAAACACATAAAAAAACAAAAAACTAATTTCCAGATTTTGGTCCAAAATTTCCAAGTCCCACCCGGACCCCAAATTTTCAGTGTAAAAAAAAAAAAATTTTTTAGTCTTAAAATTGACCAAAATGCATAAAAACAAAAAACTCATTTCCGGATTTTGGTCCAAAATTTGTAAGTCCGGACCGGGACCCCCAAATTTTCAGCCTAAATATGGACCCAGGGCCTTGGCTTGAACAAAATTGAATCTCCCCCCCCCCCCCCCCCCAAGCATGCCGCATACCAAATATCAAAAGATTCTTATTGGTAGATCTGAAGAAGAAGATTTTTAAAGAATATTTCTCATACTGCACTAATTTGAACATTTGGGCTCCCATAGGGAACCCAAATATGGACCGAGGGATTTGATTTCAACAAATATGTGAATCAATGTTCCAAATATGTTATATGTAAAATATGAAAGCTTTTGGAGCAGTGGTTTGGAAGCAAACGATTCTTTAATTTTTTCCATTGCCCACAGTGTTAAATGAAAGTGTCAATGACACTGTAGCTTAACTTGTGTGTTGTGTTTGATGAAAAGGATAATGTTCAATGTTTATGAAAGGATTATGAAATAAGACAAGAATTGTGATAATTGGGAATATGTTCATTTCTGTTCCCTGTATGCTATGTTTTTGATAAAAAACAATATGAGGTGTACATTGTACTAAAGAATTGAGGGGTGGGTTAATATGACCTCACAGTTAATGTATGTGGCCCTCACAGTTAATGTATATCAACAAAAATTACCAAGTTACAGTGAAATTATTCCAAAATGAGTCATCCTGTCAAGTTACATTGAAATCCCTTCATAAATATGGCCTGTAGACTGTGCTAAAGGTTTTCGGGCTTCGGATCCCTGTAGCCATCACAGTTGCCCAATCGTGTCCAAAAGGGGACGTTCTCATCTAGACTTTATTTGAAGTCAACCTACCAAGTTACAATGAAATCCCTTCATAAATATGACCTGTAGACTGTGCTAAAGGTTTTCGGGCTCGGGCAGCCATCATGGTTGAATGATCGCAACCGAAGGGGACAATCTCATCTGGGCATCATCTGTAGCCGTCAGTTTCCCAATTGCGTCCAAAGGGGACGTTCTCATCTAGACATTATATGAAGTCAACCCACCAAGTTACAATGAAATCCCTTCATAAATATGACCTGTAAACTGTGCTAAAGGTTTTCGGCAGCCATCATGGTTGAATGATCGCAACCAAAACGGGACATTCTCATCTGAGCATCATCTGGAGTGATCCTACGAAGTTACAATGAAATCCCTTCATAAATATGGCCTGTAGACTGTGCTCAAGATTTTCGGGCTTCGGGCACCTGTAGCCATCACAGTTGACCAATCACGACCAAAAGGGGATGTCATCATCTAGGCATTATATGGAGTCAGCCTAACAAGTTACAATGAAATCCTTCCATAAATACGACCTATAGACTATGCTAAGGGTTTTTGGGCTCGGGCATCAAGGCTGAATGATCGCGACCAAAAGGGGACGTTCTCATCTAGACATTATTTGAAGTCATCCTACCAAGCTACAATGAAATCCCTTCATGATTATGACCTGTAGACTGTTCTAAAGGTTTTTTGGGCTTCGGGCCCCTGTAGCTGTCACAGTTGTCCAATCGTGTCCAAAAGGGGACGTTCTCATCTAGACATTATATGAAGTCAAACCTACCAAGTTACAATGAAATCCCTTCATAAATATGACCTGTAGACTGTGCTAAAGGTATTCAGGCTTCGGGCTCGAGCAGCCATCATGGTTGAATGATCGCAACCAAAAGGGGACATTCTCATCTGGAGTGATCCTACGAAGTTACAATGAAATCCTTCATAAATAAGATCTGTAGACTGTGCTCAAGATTTTCGGGCTTCGGGCACCTGTAGCCATCACAGTTGACCAATCATGACCAAAAGGGGATGTCATCATCTAGGCATTATATGGAGTCAACCTAACAAGTTAGAATGAAATCCTTCCATAAATATGACCTATTGACTATGATAATGGTCTTTGGGCTCGGGCAGCCATAAAGGCTGAATGATCGTGACCAAAAGGGGATGCTCTCATCTAGACATTATTTGGAATCATCCTACCAAGCTACAATGAAATCTCTTCATAATTATGACCTGCAGACTGCTCTAAAAGTTTTCGGGCTTCGGGCCCCTGTAGCCATCACAGTTGCCCAATCGTGTCCAAAAGGGGACGTTCTCATCTAGACATTATTTGAAGTCAACCTACCAAGTTACAATGAAATCCCTTCATAAATATGACCTGTAGACTGTGCTAAAGGTTTTCGGGCTCGGGCAGCCATCATGGTTGAATGATCGCAACCGAAGGGGACAATCTCATCTGGGCATCATCTGGAGTGATCCTACGAAGTTACAATGAAATCCCTTCATAAATATGACCTGTAGACTGTGCTCAAGGTTTTCGGGCACCTGTAGCCACCCACAGTTGACCAATCACGACCAAAAGGGGATGTCATCATCTAGGCATTATATGGAGTCAACCTAACAGGTTACAATGAAATCCTTCCATAAACATGATCTTTTGCCTATGCTAAAGGTTTTTGGGCTCGGGCACCCACCAAAGGCTGAATGATCGCGATCAAAATGGGACGTTCTCATCTAGACATTATTTGGAGTCATCCTACCAAGTTACAACGAAATCCCTTCATAAATATGACCTGTAGACTGTGCTAAAGGTTTTCGGGCTTCGGGGCCCCTGTAGCCGTCACAGTTGCCCAATCACATCCAAAAGGGGACTTTCTCATCTAGACATTTTTTGAAGTCAACCCACCAAGTTACAATGAAATTCCTCAATAAATATGACCTGTAGACTGTGCTAAAGGTTTTCGGGTTTTGGGCTCGGCCAATCGTCACGGTTCGCAGATCACGCCCCAATGCGGAAATTCTCATCTCGACATCATAAGGAGTCATCCTACCAAGTTACAATGAAATCCCTCCATATTAAACATGACCTGCATAAATATGATCTTTTACCTATGCTAAAAGTTTTTGCGTTTCGGGCTTGGGCAGCCATCACGGTTGACAGATCATGCCCAAAAGGGGACGTTCTCATCTAGGCATTATACAGAGGCATCCTACCAAGTTACAATGAAATCCCTTTATAAATACGACCTGTAGACTGTGCTAATGGTTTTCGGGTTTTGGGCTTGGGCAGCCATACCAGTTGACCGATCGCGACCAAAAGGGGACGTTCTCATCTGGACATGATCCCAAACTTGCATATGAAATTTCGTGACGATCAGACAAGAACTGTGGGGTGTAGCCCGTGCTAAAGGAAAATGTGAACAGACTCGCAGACTAACAGACTTCCGCAGGCGTGATGGCAATAGCTTATCTTGACTTTGTCAAGTTATGCTAAAAATGCTGACTAAGCATTTTTTCAAAGTCCTGAAAAAGTACCTTATGACAAAACCGATGGCAATTGTTTTTACCGTTCCTTTCTGTTGGTCCCAAGGAAGCCTCACACCACATAAAAAGTCTCAGTGCTGTGCAGTTTTGGAGATATGGACGTTTTCGTTTTTTTTCCTATTTTTGGCTCCTGAGGTTCCCACGGGGCTGCAGAAAAATTTGTTTTGGCATTAATCAAGTACTTATAACCCAATAATACCTCATATTAAATTTGGTTCAAATTGGCCTCTCGGTTCAGAAAATAGGAGGGGCAAAATTTCTTGCCCCTCTCAGAACAAAGGCAAACATTGCCCGTCAAACTTCTCATGAACAAACTTGAGTCTACACCTCAAATGGAAGCTGCATACCAAATATCAAGTCTCTGCTACGGCTGGTTCATGAGAAGAAGATTTTTTTAAATTTTGTGCATTTTGGCCCCACTCCCCTCCACAATATGAGCAGAAACCCAATTTGAAGAAAAACCCAAATGCCCCTATATAACCGTCACTCATGTGAATTTTCATTGAACTGCAGCCAATGGCTTGGGAGACAATGACCCAAACACCACCTTCACGACTTACGACGGAAGACAAACGATGGACAAAAAGTGATCAGAAAAGCTCATCCTGACTTTCAGAGCGGGTGAGCTAAAAAGGGTCACGATTTACCGAGAGGTACCGGTAGGTACCGAGAGGTACGGAAAAAAGGCTTTTTAGAAATTATTTTCACAATAAATTGAATGCAAACGATATATTTTATGCATTTATTTCTGGAAATGTGGCCATTAATGATGCAATTTGTCGCGATAATCATAATTTGGAGTTATTTATTGAGTTGCGCGGTTGACCTCTCGGTAAATCGTGTTTTCTCGGTTTTACAATAGACACCGAGAGGTACGCAAAAAAAGCTTCTTGAAAATTATTTTCACAATAAATTGAATGCAAACGATATGTTTGTTTGTTTGTTGGTGGTTAACGTCACATATTTATGCACCATGGCTAATCGTGACACAACATGTAGATGAAGTCAAGTTTAGTCAATCGTTGATCTACATGTTGCCCATTTTAGAGGACTTTCACCCCAAGCATTGGTGACTGGGTCCTATTTTACTAGTAAAGCGGAACTGGTTTACCACAGTAAACAAGTGCTGCTTACTTCCCGGGGTTCCCACGGGGAAATGCAAACGATATATTTCATGCATTTATGCATTTATTTCTGGAAATGTAGCCATTAATGATGCATTTTTTTCGCGATAATCATAGTTTGGAGTTATTTATTGAGTAGCGCGCGATTGACCTCTCGATAAATCGTGTTTTTTCGGTTTGACAGCAGGCACCGAGAGGTATGCAAAAAAGCTTCTTGAAAATTATTTTCACAATAAATTAAATGCAAACGGTATATTTAATGCATTTTATGCATTTATTTCGGGGGATTTGGTCATTAATGATGCAATTTGTCGCGATAATCATAGTTTGGAATTATTTATTGAGTAGCGCGATTGACCTCTCGGTAAATCGTGTTTTCTCGGTTTGATAGCTGGTACCGAGAGGTACGCAAAAAAAGCTTCTTGAAAATTATTTTCACAATAAATTGAATGCAAACGGTATATTTCATGCATTTTATGCATTTATTTCGGGGATTTGGTCATTATTGTTGCAATTTGACGTTATAATCACAAAAAGCTTTTTATAAATTATTTTCACAATAATTTTAAATTGAATACAAACGGTATATAAAAAATAACGTAAAATAAAATTATCAAAGTTTGTTTTTATTCCACATGGGTAATAGAGACAACTTTCAGAATTATTTCAGTACTTATTTACTTTATTTATTATAATTATTTACTGGTGTGAGAATGTGTGTATATTCTTGAATTTTGTGGTTACCTCTGGCTGACAATTTCGCTAATTAATTAGATGTGTGTCCATCTCGGAAACCAACAGGGAGTATAGCCATTTCAGTTGTCAAAATTTAGCTTTAATAATTTCATACTTTTCTTCCAGGTGTTTTTGCTGATCGATATAGTGTTTTAGTGTTGTATAGGTGTGATTTGTAATAAAAGATAGTTATATTAGTGTTTAGTTTAGTTTTTCTGTCGGGTTTTAGTGGCGTGTTCCCTATCTTCGCGCGGGTCATTTTCGGTGTTTTGTTTTGTTGTGTTTACGTTTTCGACCGCTTTCTCAAATTTTTAGTTCCTCTTTGTAATTTTGGCTTTGTAATTATTTGTAATCATGAGTGGTAAGTGTACGACGGGCGTTCAGACGGAGGTAAGTATGGGTGTTAAGGGAGGTCTGAGGGAGGTGAGTCGAGGGGTGCAGGTGGGGGAGAGTGAGGATTCGGAGGCATGCAGACAGTGTAATATGAGGTATGGTGGTGGTCGGTCAATGGAGAGTAGTGGGGTATGTGCGAATTGCAGGGATATTTTACAGTTGTTAGAGAAGTGTGTTGGATTCGAGCGGGAGATTGCAGAGCTGAGAGGGAGGTTGGGGAGGGCCGGTGTATCTGGAGTTACCCCGTGGAAGGTGGGTGGAAGGTCGTTGTGGACTCAAGGAGGAAACTGGGAAGCAGGAAACGTGGGGGAATAATGCTTGATGTGGGGGTGTAACTGAGGAGGGGGGTTCTAGTAGGAAAATTCGGAAGGTGGCGTCAGGTCAGGGCTGCGTCGAGTCCGGAAGCCAGAGTCGGCGTAAGGCTGCCAAGGTTGCTAGGCGGTGTTTAGAAAACAGGTTTAGTGTTTTAGACTCTGATACCCCTGGAGACGAGAGTGAGGGGGAAAGTGTGGGGGGTGAGATGGTTGTTGATGATGATAGGCCAGTCGGGGTAAGGAGGGCGGTCAAGAGAAAGAGGGGGCCAGGAGCTTGCAAAACGAGAGGAGGTGCAGATGATATAGGAACTGGGGCCAGAAGAAGAAAATTAGTGGTAGCGGGGGGCAGCATTGTACGTGGGATTGACAATGTAGTTTGTGGTCCTGATAGTTCCAATCGAACAGTCTTGTGCTTTCCGGGGGCGAAGGTGGAGGATCTCAGGGACCGGGTAGATGGCATTGTGGCAGGGTCAGGACCGGAACCGGTTGTGGTGGTCCATGTGGGGACCAACAATATCAGGGAGAGAAGGTCAGTAAGTTTGGTGGAGTCGTATAGAGGCTTAGTCGGCAAACTGCTAAGTAGGAATGCAAGGGTAGTCGTATCCGGGATCCTTCCTGTCCTTGGAGGTGGGGACGAACGGAACTCAAGGATTTTGGCGCTAAATGAAGAGTTAGAGGACTACTGTGTTGATCTGGGAATTCCCTTTATCGACCATTGGGACACGTTTTGGGGCAAAGGGAGCATGTACGGGCGTGACGGGCTGCATCTTAGCAGGGCGGGGAAACGGGTATTAGGGGATAAAATTCTACGGGTAGCAGAGCCTTTTTTGGAGAGGAGCGGGGTGGGAGGTCAGAGGCAAGTATAACGAGAGTGGACAATAGGTGGGGTGAACAAGAGTGAGGGGGACAGAATAAGTTTACCAAGACTAGCACCAGAAAACAATGGGCCCAATAGGCGGAAGGCAATGAACCTCGGTACCCTGAAAGTGGGTTTTAGCAACATTCAGGGTCTCCACCGTAAAGTAAGTGAAATTGCTACATTGATCGAGGCAGAGGAGTTTGATGTCATGGGCTTAAACGAGACGTGGGTAAGACACGAGGAACGGGTAGACCAAGTAAGCGGGTGTGTGTGGATAGGTGTAGGGCGAACGGAAGGCCAGAAAAAGGGGGAGGGGTAGGCATGTACATTAAAGAGGATTTAAAACCGTCGCTGATTACAGATCTGGAAGATATCATCACCTCGGCTGATGTGTCAAAAGAAATTGGATGGGTAAAGATCAGTCTGAGAAACAAAAGTATTGCCCTTGGAATTGTGTACTGTGCGGTGGAGGGAAGTAAACCTGAGTGGAATGACTCGATATACTCAACACTAAGGTCCAATATCACTGAACTAGAAAACAGGGGGCTCGGTATAATTCTGATGGGCGACTTTAATGGACACATAGGTGACAAGGAAGAAGGCATAGAGGGTGGGGACAAGAAAGTCAACAGGAATGGAAGGAAGCTGTTGAACTTCACAAATGAGCTCGGTCTGAAGATTCTGAACAGGGACGCTAGATGTAAGGGGAAATGGACCTGGGAGAGAAACGACAGAAAATCAATAATTGACTACATTCTCATAGATATGAATTTATGGAGGGAGGTGATAAGGGTAGAAGTGGATGATGAGGGCAAAATGGAGTTGGATAGTGATCACAACTTGATTACAGTGACGATGAGGGCCAAAAACCTAGAGAAAAGGAAAGGAAGCTTCAAGGATATTTGGGAACTCAAAAAGGATGCCGACTGGGTGAAGTTCGAAGAAAAACTGAAACCAAAGCTTGCAGCCGCACACAAGGTAGGTAGTGTCCAGAAGATGGCCGACGCCATAGTTGCGAGCCTAGTGGAGGCAGGGAAGGAAAGTGTAGGAAAGATTAGGGTGCCAACACGGGAACTTGGGTACAGAGTGAACGAAGAACTGAAAAGGGCCATAAAGGTTAGAAAAGCTAAATGTGCTGCATACAGGAGAAGTAGAAAACTTAAGGGGGTGGAAAGCAATGAGGCCATGGTAGCAAAGGAAGAATACCAACAAGCACGAAATAAAGTAAACAAGATAAAGGACGACAACCGGAGAGTGCGAAATGGCAGTCTTATTAGGACGATAAGAACGACAGGGGGGTCGAGTTCGAGCGTATTTTGGAAATGGGTGAACAAACGTAACAAAGGGAATAACCAACAGAGCATTAAAGTAGATGGCAGAGTTACAGAAGAGCGAGATCAAATCGCATTAGAACTAGTCAAGCACTGGGAAAAGGTAAACGATAAGCGATGGGGCATGGGGAACCCACCGGAGTGTCCGAACCAGGTCGAGGAAAATCTCTCGGACTTCGTGTGCAGCGAAATCAAAACTGAGGAGGTGAGAAGGGTGATCTCAAAATTGAGGAATGGAAAAGCGGGAGGGGTGGACGAAATTCCTAACGAGTTTATCAAAAAAGGGGGAGAGGAACTCTTGGAAAGCCTAACTGCCCTATTCAATTTAGCCATAGAAAAACAAGAGGTCCCAAAGGAGTGGAGGGAAAGCAAAGTGACATTTATTCACAAAAAGGGGGAAAAAGACGTTTTGGATAACTATCGAGGTATCTCTGTCAGTAGCAACATTGGAAAGGTTTTCTGTAAAGTCCTTTATGGGAGACTAGAGGAGGTAATTGAGGAGAAGGGTTTTTTGGGAGAAATCCAGAATGGCTTCAGGAAGGGAAGGAGAGTTACTGACCATCTTTTCACACTATCCCAAATGATAGAATCCGCGAAAGCAAAAAAGAAAAAGATGTTTATGGCCTTTTTGGATATCAAGAAGGCATACGATAGAGTATGGAGGGAAGGTATGTGGCGCAAGCTGGAGGCTATGGGCTTAGGAGGCGAGTTTGTTGGAATTATGAAAGCATTATATCAAGATGTACAGAGTGAACTTAACCTGGGAAACATTACAACGAAACGTGTGCCTATGGAGATAGGCCTAAAACAGGGGTGTATCCTTTCGCCGATCCTGTTTGCATTGTACATCAAAGGCTTAGGAGATGAACTCCTGCGTAGCGAGGAGGGGGTAGCAGTTGGTGACGTGAAGATCCCAGGGCTATTTTTTGCAGACGATATGGTTCTAGTGTCAGAGAGCGAAGAGGGGCAAACGAAAATGCTGGGAATTGTTGGGAAATATGGGAGCAAATGGAGACTCGAACTTAATGAAAGCAAGAGCAAAGTTATACCTGTGGGCCGCAAAGTGGACCCCACTCGAAGGTGGAGAGTGGGTGAGTTCTGCATTCCGGAAGGGAGCAGCAAACTTCTCGGTGTGGGAGAGACGGGTGATTACGAGTATTTGGGGGTAAATATAAACATTACAGGAAGAGGCATCTACCGGAACCACACAAATAAATTGATTCTGAAGGGGAAGCGAATCCTTAACCAAATGAAACTTATAGGGAGAAACAGTTTCAATAAGGTTTTCGTCGGGAAAACCATTTGGGAAATGGTGGGTCTGCCAAGTATAACATACGGTACGGAAGTGGTACCCCTAAACCAGACGGCCGTAAAGAGCTTGGAAATCCTGCAGAACGATGCAGGCCGATGGATAACGGGGTCGAGTAATGCCGCAGCGCTAGAAGCAATCAGGGGTGAGCTTGGGTGGATGAGGATCAAGGACAGGATAGACCTGTTGAAGCTCGGTTATCTTAATTATTTGGTAAATCTCCCCGACAGCCGATGGTGTAAAGTAATGTTCCTGAGAATTTTCAACTCAAATATCAAAACGGGGTGGATGGTCCAAATGAGGGAGCTAGTAGAGAACTACTCATTGGAGATCTCGGACCTGGACGTTGGGGCAAACCAGGGTAAAAAAATCGTCAGAGAAAGGGTCATGGAAGATTGTAACCGTAATTGGCGAGAGGGGGTCAAATCAAAGAGGTCTTTGGGTGGCCTGCGTGATAAAGAGAAGCCAGGTTTTGAAGAGTACCTTGATGGCACCTTTGGGGGGTCACTGTTGTTCAAGCTGAGGTCGCGATCCCTGGAGCTGAGGGGAAAAATTGGGAAAGACGGTGAAAGGGAGTGCCAGATGTGTAACTTGGACATGGTGGAGACCCTGGAACACTTTCTTCTTGAATGCCCAAAGTATCAGCCTAAAAGAATGAGATTCACTGGGAGTATAATGGGGAAGTGGGATGGGAGAATGAAGGACATGTGGTTAGGGGGAGACTCAAAGGAGAGGGTTAATATGCTAATCGGAGAGATTGGGAAGAATGGGACAAGGGATATCATCAAGCAGTTCGTCTCCGAGTGTTGGGAGGAGAGGAGAAGCGTGGGAATAGGGAGGCAGTTGGGAGCACAGGGGTAACCATGGCCTTCTCGTCCGAGAACCGCGACAAAACAGCGGCTGGCCAAAGTGTTATTATTATGTGCTTATCTGCCGACTCAGCCTACTGTCTTGTCGCCTACATGAGAGACTACTTTCATCCACACCGACGGCTACCAGAAAGAGTAGTAGCCAGGTGTGTTGCTCCTTTGTAAAAGCAAAACTGCGACTTTTAAGTTTACTACAAACACACTACTCTCAACGTCGGGTCACCAACGAAAATGATTTGGCTTGGGTACATAGTAAGAAAAACACTCAGTAGGATATAAACTTGGATTTGAATTGTGTTCCCCATTTTGTTACGTCAGGATTAAATATTGTTATAGAACTAAATAAATAGGGAACGAGAAGGTGAATAGAAAGGCAGAAAAACAGCTTAACTGTGGCCTTCTACCAGAAAGGGCTGCCTTCACCGACTCACTAAAATTACATCACGATTGGCTACTGTACAGTCCAACCGTTGCAGAAACGGTAACCCCCATGGTTCCTGTACATCCTCCACTCCATCCCTGAAAATGGTCGACCACTTTAAGGAAGGCGAGCGTTGGTCCTGCGTCCTGCCTCGGCCCCTTTTTGTAAGCGCATTGCGCATCTTTTTGTCCCAATCCATTAGAATTACAATGCAGGCCTGCCCCCGAACCAGGAAAGTTCGGGTCTTATTCTTGGTGGTCCCCGAAAGGGGTCGTTGTTGTTTCCTTCAAAGACATCCTATCAAACAGAGACAGTCTGAGGCAGATTATACTTGCCAGTGATGGCCATCACTCAATATCATCTCCGAGGTGGCAGACTATACTTGCCTGAAAATCCAGATCGACTGCACCCTCGGGGAGAGGTAGCACCTTTGTGAGACGACCCAACCCCTCACACTGGTCCTCACCCGAGGGTTCAACCGACATCAAAGAGACCATCAAGCCACAGCCGGTGACACCTGCCGAGTACCTGAACCTGTTCCTCCTTTAACTCGAGTAGACATGTGGAAATTAGTCATTTACAGTCACTGAGGGTCGAAAGGGGCTTGTTTCCCATATCGTCCCTGCGCGCCTTCGGCGTGTTAAACCATTCCATTCGTTCCCCAGTCTGATCATTGACTCAACTATCATCATGTCACCTGTGCTTTATCCATGCGACGTTTGTGGCGAAGAATGTCACCAGATAAAAAGCATTTATTGTGAGAAATGCGCTCACTGGTTTCATCCTGCGTGTGAAAAACTTCACATCATCAGAAATTTGTATGATCACCTCTGCGCATGTCCGAGTTTCGGAGAAAAATCTATCCATTTTTTTAACACTGAAGCCTATGGAGATTTTGTAAAAAACAATTATTTCTAAACAATCTCGTTCGAAACTATTTTGCTTCCGCATCTGGTCTAAAACATCAACATTTCCTCTCTCATTTGCTGTAATTAATTGAATTGTAGGATAATTATTTTTTGCTTCCATTTTTATTTGAAATTTGGCTGTAAACTTTGTGTAGAACCCCTATAAAATTAGGCAAAATTCACTACCCCTGTGGTATTCAACACCATTTTGTGACCTGATAAAATAAACTTTTCATTTCGTTCCGCATCAGACAACAAACTAGAGGGATCAAATGTAACATATATCCAAATTTCACTTGAATGTTATAACATCTTTTTGCTTCCAATCCACTTTGAAAAACAGACATTTTTAAGTTTTCCCCCCAAAAATCGACTTTCACTGACCGCGACAAATCAGCGGCTGGCCAAAGAGTTATTATTACTTCTGCTGTTATAAAGATAATTGGTTTAGTCATTTGTACTGGAGAAGAAGACAAGTTTTGTCTTTCTGTATTCTTTGCATTTGGCAGTTTTCAGCAATTAAACCGAATATTACGATGTGTTAGTACAATAATTTAGGTGAATAGATCGGGTGTTTAATAGCTTGGGATGGCTTACTTTTTACAGCTTGAGGGTGGTGTCAATAAAGACCTACTATTGGGTTATGAGCTGGTGATTTTCTAGAGGAGAGAGATATGGCTTCATTTTTTCTTCTTATATAGATGGTGGTACTTGGTTCAATTAATCATGACTTTTTCTATGCGGCTACGTGTTCGCTCGCCAGTGAACTGGACTGAATTAGATTCAGGAAAATCATTTTTTCTTAACACTGAGAAGGCGCCACAGAAAACCGTCTTGCCAGAATTATTTTACGTGGAAAGAATAATTGCCAGAAGAGAATCAAAAGAGGTAAATATAATTTTCGCACATCTCCTCCTTTTGAGTCTCTTCCAACCTATAGGCAAATGCCAGTCAAACTGGATCACCCTTCCCCCTGCTAATTAATTTTTATACCCTGGATACTCCCACCGTCCCACACGCCGGTAATCTATATGATATCTCCTGCTAATTATTTTACCTATGACGCCTGCCCCAACCTGCTGATTTTATACTAGCTGCAACTGCTCGAGTATTAGGCTCTCCATTAAAACTAAGACTAAGGGGGGGGGGGGGGGGGGGGGGGGGCTAGCCAGTTTGTGATGGGTGGGGGGCTCCCATGATATTTGGGAGGTCCTAACTAAGACCTTCCAGTCTTTACCTCCTCTTTCTACCTCCTCTCAGACTTATGTTAATATGTGATACATTATCATAAGAATCTGTGTCTTTGTTGCTTTCCAAAAGCCAACTGCCTTTCAAATTTTATTGTATTTTTATTATTTGGTCTCAAACACATGCTTATGACCCCTCATCCGAACGAGTTCGTTCCAATGAGGGGTCATAAGTTATGTTTTTGAGACCAAAAATGAATTCGTTCAGTTATTCAGAAATTGTATTTCTTAGTGTCATCTGCTTTCCGCATTTGGTAAAGGGTTATTACATATTTTTTAACAATTGCCTTTCACATTTTATTGTATTTTTATTATTTGGTCTCAAACACATGCTTATGACCCCTCATTCGAACGAGTTCGTTCCAATGAGGGGTCATAAGTTATGTTTTTGAGACCAAAAATGAATTTGTTCAGTTATTCAGAAATTGTATTTCTTAGTGTCATCTGCTTTCCGCATTTGGTAAAGGGTTATTACGTTAATACTAAACACTGCATTATATTATGTTATTGAGAAAGCTTTATTGGTTTGCCAATTTTCTTCTTACTCCCATGAGGTGTTAAATCCCATTGTCCATTGTTTTCTGCAGCCACTCACATAGTAGTTGGTCATAAAACTAAAAATACCGACTAGCGGTTTCACACCTTTGGAATTTTTATTACTGTAACCGAACTCATAGGTGACAGGCTTGACATACGAAATTATTAAATTCAGACAAAAATTCATTTATATATTTTTTTTCAATTACAGGGTTATCAGTATTTGATCAAGTGGGTCGGATACAGAGAGTGGGAATCATCGTGGGAGCCGGAATCGCATATCAACAAAAGTTTAGCTTCAACTTTTCTCTCGCCATGTGTAGAATCCACCCGACTACAATGTGCAGCCAGATCATTTGAAGATGCAGTCCAACGACGATTAAAAAGTGAAAAAAATTGCAACACAATACTATTTGACTTAGACACCTTCAGATATTGTTTTGAAAATGATAAGCAGGTCGTTTTCCTCTTCACATGGGAGGAAAAGATGTTCATATGTGAAACAGACTGATCAATACTGGGAAAAAGGTATTTTCAACCAAAGGTCTGAGAAGAGGAGTGAAATTTTAGAAGAAATAGCAAACAAAGAGTGTAATATTGTACAAATGAACACCGAAACAGACCTCGAATCACTTTCTGTCGATGAAATAAAACAACGACTTTCAGATTTGGGGATAAAGACAAGGTTTCGAAAAAAAGAGAAATTGTTATTACTTTTACAAAGTCACATGGGTTAATGAATGATACCTTTCCTTTCCCCTGAGAATTTTCCCTCACAATCTCATTATCTTTTATCAGCTGTTGAGTGAGCACGTAGTTTTTTCCCAAGCATATTAGGTTTCGTGATTGTCGGTGAAAAAGATATATCACGTAGCAGGGCCGCCGAGAGAATATCTGGCCCCTGGGTAGTCCAAACTTGGACCCAAAGTCCGTAGTATAATTTTTTGGTGTGGTACGTCCCAAAGGACGTACCACACCAACAAATTATATTATGGACTTTGGGTCCAAGTTTGGACAAGGCCCCCAGGTAACTGTCTGGCCGTAAGGCGATAAACATCACACCGAGCCGCACAGCGGTGAGCGGGGGTGGCAGGGTGTGGAGGCATAAAATCTACAACTCTGAGCTTTGAAATGGCGCCTTTCATAGAATCATTTTGAAAATGTGTCGCACCGGCCCAATTTGGCCCGGTGCGAGAAATTTTCAAAATAAGCCTATGGAAGGTGCCATTCCCTCGCTCCGAGAAATTTAATTCACTGCCCCGCGAAATGTGCATTTCTTGTCTAGCCCCCTGCCGGGGATTTTCTGGCGACACCCCTGATTTCAACAGGAAAATGAGTATTTCGAACAGTATGAAAAATTCCCTGCCAAAGTGTCAAATGTGGGGCCCCCTCTAATGTTGGGGCCCTGGCCGTCCACCCTGTCTGTCCCTTCCTAAATCCGGTCCCCATTCGATAGGACCATACGCTGTGACAGCATCAACCCTCAGTCGGATACTTCGAGAGCTTTGACCGACCGGGGCATCGATCCCAGGATCTCGCATGAGAGACCAGCACACTTATCCACTCGAGCACCACTCTATTTTTGATCTGATAACGGCGGGCCCCGGTTTACTACACCCCCCCCCCCCCTCTCGAAGGCCCTGGCACGTAGTACGTTATGTTACAGTCAGACTTTGAAATCAGTAATTTCGTGAAATGACTAAACTATTCAATCATTTGATGAAACTCCTGTGGGTGTTAGTGAATCAGTCGTTTCATGAAATAACTGAATAATTTCAGTCATTTCATAACATAACTGATTTCACAATCTGACTGTAACCATTCTCGGGTATTAGCAATAGTACGATATTAAGTTAACATGATCGAAATAATATTTTCACACAATATTTCTGATATGTATATATGGACACTGTTTCGTTAACATGATCGAAAAAAATAATATTTTCACACTATTTCTGATATGCATGTATGGACACTGTTTCACTGTTCAAAACTCACATCAAAATATTTTATCTCTTCATTGTCTTTTTTGTATAAACTGTATTGTTGAGTGCTATTTAGTCATGTGCTATATTTGTTTCAATAAACATCAGACGGCAACTGTGAGCGTTATTGTAATATTGTCCATTCTGTCGCTAATTGCTAGCCTGACTGCCCATCGTATAATAATCTAATTACTGATCAGGTTTGAATTATCACCTCGGATAATGAGTTATCGAACTTAGCCCACCAAACAGATTTCTGGCAATGAGCAGCAACATTTCAGTTTTTTTGTAAGTCAAACTTAATGTACTACTGTAATTCATGTCTCATTGTTCATGCAGACTTCAATTGGGATTTATCTCAGAGGAGACTGATTGCTGCCGAAAGGGAGGGTAAACTACAAGAGGTCGCAAAAAGAGAATGCCTGGTAGAGTTTAATCCCCATAAAACAGAGAGTATGTTGATATCGCGCAAAAACATCCCTGTTGCCCACCCACCACTATTCTTTAGTAAAACACCGATATCTGAAGTAGAAAAACACAAACACTTAGGAGTCATATTAAACAGTTCTTGTACGTGGGACGATCACATTGACCACATCTGCTCCAAAGCTTGGGTTCGTTTAGACTTATTAAAGGAAGCGTCGCGAACTCGGTCGTAGATGTTTGCATACCGACGATTGTGGTGTTTGGTGGTCTAAAAGTATTTCCGTTAATAAGACATATCATTTGAGGACTGGGGCTAGTCTGTTGTATGTCGAAAAAAAAAGATGGAATAATTGGTCGCAGGGTTAAAAAAACAAATCTTTCATTCCTCTTGACCCTCAACCAGATGCTTCCAACATTCTGGAAGTAACGCGAAAATATTCGTCTCTGGAGCGGCAACCTGGGTATAAAAGAAGAATAATATGTTTTTCAAATAATTCAAATGCGGTGGTAGAATACATTGGCACTTTCCCCGAAAATCAAAGTATCCACGACAATGCAAAACAAACCGAACGTTCTTATAGTCGGTTAACATCTGATCAATCAAATATCATAAACGATGGTTTACTGCAGGGCTGGAAACCCAGGGAAATTAAACGCGCTGTTACTAAAGAGTGCCCCGAGGACAAAATATGTTTGAAGCAGATACACGATATGACTTATAGACATAAAAAAGCAATGAGACAAACTGGCGATTACCATCAAAATACTGCCGATGATATAATATCAATGATCAATAAAGCAACATAAATAAAATAAATAAATTAATTAAAAACAATTTTAAACCAGTCAAGTCTCCGACTTGCAGGTCCAAAGCCCTGGTAAATGGTGACTGGAATTGTTTGGGTTTTTTTTCAACCTAAAAATTATTTATTTTCAAACGACAGTAGAAATGAATAAATAAATAAATAAATAAATAAATAAATAAATAAATTAATTAAAAACAATTTTAAACCAGCCAAGTCTCCGACTTGCAGGTCCAAAGCCCTGGTAAATGGTGATGGGAATTGTTTGGGTTTTTTTTCAACTTAGGGCAATGTCAAGCCGAGAGGACATGATTTACCGAGAGGTCAATCGCGGTACTCAATAAATAACACCAAGCTGTGATTATCGCGACAAATTGCATCATTAATGACCAAATCCCCGAAATAAATGCATAAAATATACCGTTTGCATTTAATTTATAGTGAAAATAATTTATAAAAAGCTTTTTCCCGTACCTCTCGGTACTTCTTGTCAAACCGAGAAAACACGATTTACCGAGAGGTCATTCGCGATACTCAATAAATAACACCAAGCTGTGATTATCGCGACAAATTGCATCATTAATGACCATATCCCCCGAAATAAATACATAAAATGCATTAAATATACCGTTTGCATTTAATTTATTGTGAAAATAATTTTCAAGAAGCTTTTTTTGCGTACCTCTCGGTGCCCTCTGTCAAACCGAGAAAACACGATTTGCCGAGGTCAAACGCGCTACTCAATTAATAACTCCAAACTATGATTATCGCGAAAAATTGCATCATTAATGGCCACATTTCCAGAAATAAATGCATAATAAAATGCATGAAATATATCGTTTGCATTCAATTTATTGTGAAAATAATTTTCAAGAAGCTTTTTGTGCGTACCTCTCGGTGCCTGTTGTAAAACCGAGAAAAGACGATTTTCCGAGAGGTCAACCGCGCTACTCAATAAATAACTCCAAACTATGATTATCGCCACAAATTGCATCATTAATGGCCACATTTCAAGAAATAAATGCATAAAATGCATTAAATATATCGTTTGCATCCAATTTATTG
Organism: Pictodentalium vernedei; assembly: GCA_031216915.1. Classification (NCBI taxonomy): domain Eukaryota; kingdom Metazoa; phylum Mollusca; class Scaphopoda; order Dentaliida; family Dentaliidae; genus Pictodentalium; species Pictodentalium vernedei. The sequence goes on from CM062296.1 coordinate 756,720,967, forward strand.
TGAAAATAATTTCTAAAAAGCTTCTTTTCCGTACCTCTCGGTACCTACCGGTACCTCTAGAGAAAGTAGAAGCATTTCTCCAGTAGGCTGCATGCATAACATCCGACAACTTGACGGAGTTAGCATAAGCCCAAGAGGTAGACAAGGCACGCACCTCGTGGGCAGAAATACGATTGGTATTACAATCATTAGTCTCTAGATGAGCATAAGCCGCGCGAATAGCAAGACAAATCCATCGAGAAATGAATTGAAGAGAGATCTTCTGTCGACCAGGAATAAGATACAGAAAGAATCGTTTCCTGCCATTTCTAATGAACTGCGTCCGGTTGAGATAAATACGAAGTGCACAAAGGGCGATTACCCTCAGCAGAAGGAAGAGTCCTGATACAGATAGGAGGTGGAGTTGTTTCTGGAATCTGATTTTTGGCCAGAAAGGAGCAATCAGTGGTAAAAGTAACACCGTTAGCAGAGTTCCTGAAAAAGGCCAGATCAACCGAGAGGGCGTGAAGCTCACTAACCCGTCTGGCTAAGGCAAAAGCCATCAGAAAAACCGTCTTGTATGTGAGAAAACACATATCCACCTGGGATAAAGGTACAAACAGAGCCCCCCCCCCCCCCTATGATCGTGACCCCCCCCCCCCCTCTCCAAGCAAAGCAGCACCCAAGAAAAATTCCATCTTGGGGTAAGCTGCAAAATCCTAGGCCTTAGAAATGTACCGAATAAGCTTGGAGAGGTATGGATTAGTGCCGATACGACGCTTTCCCACACGCAAAAAGGTAACCGAAAGCATGGACCTGTGCCCTTTGATGGTAACAGGCTTGAGACCCCGAGAATCAAACAGGTATACCAGAAACTCCACAATCTGTGTTATTGAAGGATTGGCATAATCAACAGAGTGATCAGAACAGAAGTAAGAAGTAGAAGCGGCGGCAGGAGGATCAGCCCTTGGTTTCGCAGGGGAAGCAGAAGGGCGATTGTTAGGCTGAGAACGGCCCCTGTCTCCAACAGAAGGCTGATCAGGCTGTCGAAGGAATGATGCACAACATCATCCCGGACCGTTGCCATGGAACCATGGAAAAGTAGCGGACCCGCCAAAGAAGCGGATCGAAGAGCAGCGTGCTGCCCCTCAGGAAGGGAACGGTTGTGTCCAATGCAGCGTCCCAGCGAGCTAATTCCAAGTTAACCGTGTTACAGGCATGCATGTAAGATGCATGATCGCCTTGGAAATCACATGCAAAGAAGGCTGTACGTCGTCAAACCTATCTGGAGGCAGATAAGCAGCCAAAGCAGACGACGTGATCTGAGAGAGAAAGCATACCCAGAATCTCTCTCGATAAGCCCAACAGGGACTCCAGAGTCGCCATAGGAATAACAGACGACTTGGGCTAGGAAAGCTCGAGGGAGGTGGAGTCCTGATCCAAGACCGTCAAAGTCTAGCAGACTGATGGATTGGCGGAATGTAGAACGATAACGTACTGGAGGCAAAAGGTGTCAGCCCTGGTGAAGAACAAAGTCTTCATAGCCTTGGAATTCAGTTTAGAGTCCAAAGCTGCAAACGCTTCAACCACCTGTATCGAAGGCGCCCAGAAGCGGGTTGCTGCACAGGACTGGAAGTGTGCGACTGATGATCGCGGCCTGGCTGACACCATCAGAGTCCATGGTGACCCCACCAGGAACATCCTAATCCAAAGAGAAGGCTGCTGGGCTCGACGGCTGAGAGACCACAGCGGATGGGGCGGCCGGCAGCCCCCTTCCAACTTCGCCAAGTCAGCAAAGGCTGAGGCCGATATCCCATGTCTGCACTACCAGACATCTCTGCAGACCCCTGCAGGGATAAGCCGAGCCGGCTGAAACGAAGACCGATGACGTTGCAGATGGAACAGCAGTAGCAGCAGATACGACAGCTGTTGAAACCTGTGGAAAAGTCGAGAGAGCAGCCGAGCTCGTCTCCAGAGGAGGAGTCACAACCCTAGTGACTGCCTCAGAAGTCGACTGGAAAGGGACCACAGTCCCAGAACCAGGCATCTCTTCACCAGACAACACAGTATCCACTACAGGAAAAGACCGGCACGTCTTTTTACCCAAATGTACCCAAAATGATACCCAAATGTACCCAAATGTAACCAAATTATAGATTCTAATGCAGCCTACTCTTACGTTTCAGTAAAAAAGTATATTATTCAGTTTTAAGACAAAAATAAAACTCACTGCAGCTGCCATTCAATCTGCTGCTACATCAACACCAGTACTCCAGTAGGTTCGCCTGTCGAAGAACTGTTTGGGACAGAAGTCAGTTTAGATGATTCTTTTGAGATTGCAGGAATTCAAAGTGTGTTACAACAGACTCCCAGGCCGAGTACCAAGGCGCGGAAACGAAATGAATCATCTTTTTCAACAACACCGTCACCAAATGCACATTTGCAGCCGAAAAAAAACGTCAACGAGTGGAAACAAAAGTGAATAAACTGAAACCTGTTTTTTCATCGATCCCCACCGTCTGAACAGAATTACAGTGTTAGTGTTTCAAACAGTTTCTAGAGCTTCAGCGTGGAAGATAGCAACGAGGTTGCCAGTGGGTTGGAATAAGAAACTCCCGGACACCTTGTTTTTTAAAACAAGTTATATTTAATTCATTCTGCAGTGGTAATCCTTGTCAGAAAATGAATTTTTTTATGACTAATTTGGCCGCATTTCTGGGAATTTGGGCACACCGTTTTCCGGCTCGAATTTGGGAATTTAAAGTTCTGTTTACCCTTCAATACAGTACTGCCTATTATTAAGAGTAGGCATGCCGCTAGGCAACAATATAGCTTGTTAACTGCGCCAGAATATCGTCTCGTTATTGCAAGATTGCTAAAGTAATCGGGCAATAATGAAACGATAATCTGGCTCATTGAAGAGAGTCAACCAAAGTCATATTCAGTCCGTGAGTTCCTGTTGTAAAAGGCGTTTGGAGACGCTTATTTTTCTAAATATTACAATAAAGTAGCCTTATCGCGTTAAGTCGCGCGATGGACGTTCCACTTAATTATAGTCGGTCCTTTCTTTAGTAACTTTATTTGATATTTTTTCTTATATTTTTAGTCGATTCTCACAAAAGGGAGAAAGTGGAAACAATAACCGGTTTAGTTATCAATGTTCGAAGTTTGAATTCTAATGCCAAGCTTCAAACTTTGGGTGAATAAACTTTTGCGACGACTCAAGCAGTGTAAATTGGCAAAATTTTTCAATTAACTTCTAACTTAACGCTAGTAGCAGACGACACTCGTGAGAAAAATTCTCCTATAACTAATAATTTATATTTTTTGCTTCTAAAACATGTCTTATGACCCCTCATTGGAACGAACGCAACGCGCCCGTTTCAATGAGTACTTTTTAGTCATAACCTATATTTTGGAAGCAAAAAGAAAAAAAGATTGAAAAAAAAGAAAAGATTTATACATCTCCCTTTCTAGGGTGACATCCCGATTGTCCCACTTCTTGAATTAAGGAAGGTGAAGAGAGTGGGACAATCGGGACTTTGCTAATTAGTTACTTAGCGGGAACATCAAACAGTTTGACTTATAGTTCATTTCATTTACAAATAATTTATATTATGGTTTTAAACGAGACCATTCTATATCTGCTTCTTATCACAGGAAAATGAAAAGATTTTCACAACATATTAGGTAAATAATTTTAAAATAATTCATTTTAACTCTCTGCACGCTGATGTCGAAATAACAAAATTTAGAGACTCAAATTTCTCCTCCCATAATGCAACTTGGAATTTAACCATTCAATCTTCTTTGACAGAACTCACAGAGCTCTGTCAAACAAGATGTATTGGTTAAATTCCCTATTGCATTATGGAAAACATCTCCTCTTGAAACAGTTTTTTTTTTAACTTTTTACATAAGAGTGCAGGGGAATTCACCCTAAATTTACATGGCTTCAGGTCCTAATACGTGTTCACTTAATTCTGTAACACGGTATTGATATTTATTCGACTTCTTCATTATTTCATTTTTGCACACGTTTGCTAAACTTTTTTGTATTCTTTTACGCAAAATCCTAATAAAGTTATAGGTATATAATATTTGTTATTTATTGGTGTTGAACGCATCATGTTCCTGGGGAAATAGACAGGATTCTACAAGGGGGGGGGGGGGGGGGGTGGTCTGTGATATTTGAAGCTACTTGTAGTAGGGGTTTGGGGAGAACTATAGTTCTGACCAGGATCCTCCCCTTATTAGCCCCTTCTCCTGATCCTGCCGGAGAGGGGGTGGGGGCTAATAACGGAATGGTTCTAGTTAGGAAAGGGTAATGAGAGGAGATGGTATAGTACACACGGAAGGTTCCAAGTCACAAGGACTACTGTGAAAACATTGCAAAATTTAGCACTCCAAGAGCTCGGAGGTGAAGGAAGCATGTGAAGCTCTATATCGACGAGAAGGCAGCCCCCCCCCCCCCCCCCCCCCACACACACACGCACGAAATTCATCACTGACATTTCCATGTTTTGTTGAAAATGATAGGCTTTGCTGTGAACTCTTCTATATGTCTTGATTTTGCAAGTAACACACAACACCGAATCGGCAGATTCGGTGCTGTGTGTTAGCTGCACAATTACATAATAAAATAAATTATTCAACTTTTACTGGTCTATTCGTAGGACAAAGTCAAATTCATTTTACCAGTTGTGGTTTCCGTAAAATATTCAAGAACTAAACATGATCAGGAATCTGTTCGTGTGAATCGAACATTTCCTTAGCGCGAATTTAGCAAATACCGGCTATATCACTAGATGCTACATCCACATAATGCACGCCACAGGGATGTAAGTAATGGTAACCACCTTTAAAGGCAAGTATCCAACATAAAGTTATTGTTTAGTTACATTTGGGTATCATTTGGTACATTTGGGTATCATTTGGGTACATTTGGGTATCATTTGGGTACATTTGGGTAAAAAGACGTGCCCGGAAAAGACTGCACATCCCCCACGGAGGGGGTATAACTCTCACCAGATTGTGGTCGTGTCAGGAGGCCCCGAACGACAGTGTTCCCCTTTCCCGCAGGTGCGGGAGAGGAACGGCCACAAAAATGCACCACATGGTTCACAGAAGCCCAAAAAGTAGATGACCAAGACCCACAGAGCCCACAGGGTCGATCTGAAGAACACCCATTACAAGTGGCACAAGAAGCATGGGAATCGTCTACATGCTTGTACAAAACGTATTGCCCTAAAGGAACAGTCCTGGGCATAACAGAGGTGAGAACAGTAGAAAAAAGGTGAACTCAACAGAAGTAGAAAGTAGAACACACCCAACTATGAGAGAAAGGTGGCAGAAAATAAAGGACCAGCGGGAACACAACTGAACCCAGACGCCCGACAGGGACCCCAAAACCAGAAATTCTGCCCTCAACAGACAGTAGAAATCCTGTCCATACAGCCCTCCACTGACACCTAACTCCAATAATAACAAGAGGCCCCACGTGGCCTTAATCGCTCACCTGACAAAGTGACTCTAAGAAGTATTTTAGGTCACCTTCACCATGTCATGCCTCATCAACATTAACTGGTTGAGTGATAGATTTTGTTTGAAGTTCAACATTTGTTACCTAAAATTAGTTTTATTTAAAATCGTTGGTGTGTGGCCAATCTCCAATGATTTTTAATAAAGCAAATTTATCTCTGCAGACAAACTGGTTTAGCATGAAGCACAAACAAGGAATGTGAAGAGATAGCCTTGGACATCTCTCCCCAACTGTAGATATCTTCCATGTGCTACATGTATATATTTGCATGCAAGAAAACAAAAATTTTCACAAATTTTCCAAAATATTAGTTTTTTTTATCATCATTGGAACAAGCTCAAACAGCTTATTCCAATAGGGATATGGGAAGATCAGGTATATTTTTGAGACAGAAATGTGAATATATAAATAATGGTGTTTTTTTGTGAATGATGCTGGAGAATTTTGCGTAAAGATATGGTAAATGGTTTGTTCTAGATACAGAATGATGCAAAAGTATTTAAATTTGATTAGGCAAGTTGTTCCTATAATGCATTTAAAAATTGAAGTAACTGTTTTTTTGCTGACAAACTTTTAGATGTGTGTGTCTGTGTTTGTGTGTGTGTGTGTGTTTGTGTGTGTGTGTGTGTGGGGGGGGGGGGGGGGGGTAAGAGTGTTCTTGCAAACAAAATTCCTGAATAAATGGAAAATTTTATTTTTTGTGTGAAAGACATAGTGCGTGAATGTTGATTGGAACAAGCTTAGAGAGCTCATTTTAATGTGAAGTCATAAAGCTGTGTTTTACGTACGAAATTCTGGAATAACTAAAAAAATTGCTTTTTTGACTCAAAAAGCATGGTGTGCGACCTCTCATTGGAATGATCTCAAAAAGCTCATTCCAATGGGGTATTTACAAGCGATAAGTACATGTATGTTTAAGAGACAAAAATTAAAATTTGAATAGCGATTTTTGCGAAGAATGCTGACAAGTTTTGGCAGTTATGCTGGTAAAAAGGTAAGATATGCAAAGTGGTTGTTTTTTAGAGGCGACATTTAATTAAGGGGAATTAACCCTTGATTACTGAGGTAACTTCTAAAAGTACTGAAATTTCATGAAGCAATGTGAATAACAGACAACAGTTGCCTAAAAATTTCATGAATAACTAAAATTTTTATTCCTTTGTCTCGAAAACATGGCATATGACCTTTGTTGGAATGAGCTGAATGCGTGTGTTCCAATGAGGGGTCATAAAATTTGAACGGAGATTTGTGTGAATAATGCATTAGTACTGCTAGATTTGGGTAAACGGTTCACCCTGGATACCACCCCTTCTATAGTAGATCTTTTCTGCAAATTTTGTCTAAGATTCTATCAACTTTACAAATAAATACGTTCATGAATCACAATCAGATCCACCCCACAATGTTGCATACCAAATATCAAAAGATTCTGCCTGCTGGATCTGGAGAAGAAGATTTTTTAAGAAATATGCCTGAAATGCACTAAGTTAAAATTTGGGCTCCTATACGGAGCTCAAATATAAACCCAGGGGGCCGATTTGAACAAACTTGAATCAGATCCACCCCACAATGTTGCTTACCAAATATGAAAAGATTCTGAAGCTGGATCTGGAGAAGAAGATTTTTTAAGAAATTTGCCTGAAATGCACTAAGTTCGAATTCGAGCTTCTATAGTGAGCCCAAATATGAAACTAGGAAGCCGATTTGAACAAACTTGAATCAGATCCACCCCACAATGTTGCATACCAAATATCAAAAGATTCTGCCTGCTAGATCTGGAGAAGAAGATTTTTTAATAAATTTGCCCGAAATGCACTAAGTGCGAATTCGGGCTTCTATATTAAGCCCAAATATGAATCCAGGGGGCCGATTTGAACAAACTTGAATCAGATCCACCCCGCAATGTTGCATACCAAATATCAAAAGATTCTGCCTGCTGGATCTGGAGAAGATGATTTTTGAAGAAATTTGCCCGAAATGCACTAAGTTTGAATTCGAGCTTCTATAGTGAGCCCAAATATGAATCCAGGGGGCCGATTTGAACAAACTTGAATCAGATCCATCCCACAATGTTGCATACCAAATATCAAAAGATTCTGCCTGCTGGATCTGGAGAAGATGATTTTTTAAGAAATTTGCCTGAAATGCACTAAGTTCGAATTCGAGCTTCTGTAGTGAGCCCAAATATGAATCTAGGAAGCCGATTTGAACAAACTTGAATCAGATCCACCCCACAATGTTGCATACCAAATATCAAAAGATTCTGCCTGCTGGATCTGGAGAAGAAGATTTTTTAATAAATTTGCCCGAAATGCACTAAGTCCGAATTCGGGCTTCTATATTAAGCCCAAATATGAATCCAGGGGGCCGATTTGAACAAACTTGAATCAGATCCACCCCGCAATGTTGCATACCAAATATCAAAAGATTCTGCCTGCTGGATCTGGAGAAGAAGATTTTTGAAGAAATTTGCCCAAAATTCACTAAGTTTGAATTCGAGCTTCTATAGTGAGCCCAAATATGAATCCAGGGGGCCGATTTGAACAAACTTGAATCAGATCCACCCCACAATGTTGCATACCAAATATCAAAAGATTCTGCCTGCTGGATCTGGAGAAGATGATTTTTAAAGAAATTTGCCTGAAATGCACTAAGTTCGAATTCGAGCTTCTATAGTGAGCCCAAATATGAATCTAGGAAGCCGATTTGAACAAACTTGAATCAGATCCACCCCACAATGTTGCATACCAAATATCAAAAGATTCTGCCTGCTGGATCTGGAGAAGAAGATTTTTTAATAAATTTGCCCGAAATGCACTAAGTCCGAATTCGGGCTTCTATATTAAGCCCAAATATGAATCCAGGGGGCCGATTTGAACAAACTTGAGTCAGATCCACCCCGCAATGTTGCATACCAAATATCAAAAGATTCTGCCTGCTGGATCTGGAGAAGATGATTTTTTAAGAAATTTGCCTGAAATGCACTAAGTTCGAATTCGAGCTTCTATAGTAAGCTCAAATATGAATCTAGGGAGCCGATTTAAACAAATTTGCATCAGATCCATCCCACAATGTTGCATACCAAATATGAAAAGATTCTGCCTGCTGGATCTGGAGAAGAAAATTTTTTAAGAAATTTGCCTGAAATGCACTAAGTTCGAATTCGAGCTTCTATAGTGAGCCCAAATATGAATCTAGGAAGCCGATTTGAACAAACTTGAATCAGATCCACCCCACAATGTTGCATACCAAATATCAAAAGATTCTGCCTGCTGGATCTGGAGAAGAAGATTTTTTAATAAATTTGCTTGAAATGCACTAAGTTCAAATTTGGGCTCCTATACTGAGCCCAAATATAAACCCAGGGGGCCGATTTGAACAAACTTGAATCAGATCCACCCCGCAATGTTGCTTACCAAATATGAAAAGATTCTGCCTGCTGGATCTGGAGAAGAAGATTTTTTAAGAAATTTGCATGAAATGCACTAAGTTCAAATTCGAGCTTCTATAGTGAGCCCAAATATGAATCTAGGAAGCCGATTTGAACAAACTTGAATCAGATCCACCCCACAATGTTGCATACCAAATATCAAAAGATTCTGCCTTCTGGATCTGGAGAAGAAGATTTTTTAAGAAATTTGCCTAAATGCACTAAGTTCGAAATCGGGCTCCTATACTGAGCCCAAATATGAACCCAGGGGGCCAATTTGAACAAACTTGAATCAGATCTACCCTACAATGTTGCATACCAAATATCAAAAGATTCTGCCTGCTGGATCTGGAGAAGAAGATTTTTTAAGAAATTTGCCTGAAATGCACTAAGTTCCAAATCGGGCTCCTATACTGAGCCCAAATATTAACCCAGGGGGCCGATTTGAACAATCTTGAATCAGATCCACCCCACAATGTTGCTTACCAAATATGAAAAGATTCTGCCTGCTGGATCTGGAGAAGAAGATTTTTTAAGAAATTTGCCTGAAATGCACTAAGTTCGAATTCGGGCTTCTATAGTAAGCCCAAATATGTATCCAGGGGGCCGATTTGAACAAACTTGAATCAGATCTACCCCGCAACGTTGCATACCAAATATCAAAAGATTCTGCCTGCTGGATCTGGAGAAGAAGATTTTTGAAGAAATTTGCCTGAAATGCACTAAATTCGAATTCGAGCTCCTATACTGAGCCCAAATATGAACCCAGGGGGCCGATTTGAACAAACTTGAATCAGATCCACCCTACAATGTTGCATACCAAATATCAAAAGATTCTGCCTGCTGGATCTGGAGAAGAAGATTTTTTAATGTTTTTCCCATTGCCTACAGTGTTAAAAAGTGCTGACTCAGCACTTTTTCAAAGTCCCGAAACTGTACCCTATGATAAAACCGATGGCAATTTTTTTTTACCAATCCTTTCTGTTGGTCCTAAGGAAGCTGCACACCAAATAAAAATTCTCAGTGCCGTGCAGTTTTGGAGATATGGGCGTTTTAATTTTTTTCTATTTTTAGCTCCTGCGGTTCCCACGGGGCTGCGGGAAAATTTTTTTTTGCATAAATCAAGTACTCATGACCCAATAAGCCCTCACATAAAATTTGGTTCAAATCAGCCTCTCGGTTTGGAAAATAGAAATTTTGGGTGGGGCAAAAAATTTTGCCCCTCTCATAACAACGCCAAGTATAGCCCCACAAACTTCTCTTGAACAAATCTGAGTCTACACCTCAAAAGGAAGCTGCACACCAAATATCAAGTCTCTGCTACTGCTGGTTCATGAGAAGAAGATTTACAAAGATTTTGGTGCCCCTTGGGGGCGTGGCACCACCCAGGAGGAGGGGCAACTTCATTTGAACAAATCTGAATTGGCATTAGGTAATAAACATTTAGCCAACATTTGAATAAAATTGGGCTAGTGGTTTAGGAGGAGAAGTCGATAATGTAAAGTTAACGCCAGACAGACGACGACGGACGACGGACGCCGGACAGAAAGTGATTAGTAAAGCTCCCCTTGAGCTTCGCTCAGGTGAGCTAATAATAATATCCAAAAGGATAACATAAATTCATCAACCAAAAAATAATATGTCCGAACCGCACGGTATGCAAAAGTCTGCGCAAACACAGAGAATATACAAAATACAATGAAAATGTGGTTGAAATTAATAACGAGAATATATAAAACACAGTCCTGTTATTATAAGATACTCAGATCCATAATTCCAGTCACAGGTAACCATTATCAACGAGTTGAATTATCACTGTTTCGTAATGCAAATGGCTGCACATCTTTCCAGGACGGCAGAAGAAAAAAGAATGAGTCATTAGTTACACGACTGCGCACTGGTACCAGAAGCCATAGATCTGTTCTAGGAGAAGAGCATGCCCTACTGGGTGTGCACCGGTAACACTCAACCCAGTTTTGGCTTATTTTGTCTTGGTGCTTTTGCACCACTTTTCTTTCCCAAATCGCTTGGGAATGGTCAAAATACAGAGTAAATTTTCCGAGTTAGGGACTTCCACTGTAGTGCAAGCCTGTAGTAAACAATTGTAGGGTAAGTTGATAAGAAATTGCTGTGAGTATTATCTTAAAAGTCAAATTAAGTACAGTAAAACCTGTCTTGAGAGACCACTGTCTTGAGAGACCACCTGTCGTGAGAGACTGCTGTGGCCTTGTACCATCTGGATGCATTACTCTATAATGGACCTGTCATGAGAGACCACATGTTTTGAGAGACCACTTTTCCATGGCAAAAATGGCGGTCTCTCAAGACAGGTTCTACTGTAGAGGGTAAACTTTCCTCAATACTGTTATGTACTTCCATTCTATACACAGAACATTATGAAATATTCCAAGACTAAAACCCTCTCCCTCTGATAGGACAAGAGCTCACAAAGTTTTTCCTATGTTTATGGCTCTAGTAGCATACATTACCGTTAGACAATGCCATGCAAAATGTTTCAAATGAAGTTGCCCGTATTGCAATTATTCCATCAATGGAGTGACTTGAAAACCGCTTCATCCTTGTATATTTTTCACACATGCAGCAGATGATGTTCTGAAGGAAGAGTTGTTTAACCCTTTACCCAACGAATCGCCCGCATCTGCCCACGTAATATGCAAATTCAGCAGTTGAAAAAATATTATTTTTCAAAAAATTTCAACAAAACCATATCACGTGACCCATGGCTGGAACAAGCTCGTCGAGCTCATTCCAACGAGGGGTCACATGATATGGTTTTGTTGAATTTTTTTGAAAAATTAAAAAAAAATGATATTTAAAATAATAAATTTTGATATCGTCTGCGTTGGATAAAGGGTTAAATTACAAATCAGTTTATGATTTGAACTAAGATGGTGTGACCTCAACCTTTATCTAATTTATTGATTAGTTGTCCAGTGATGTTGTGGGGAACACAAGATGTTTATTTACTAAGCTTGTTAACAGTAAAAGTTGCCTTGTTCATTTCACGATATGTATGTTAGGGGCTATGGTTAGGGTCTAATTGGAAAACATACATTATTGAGATGAACTGATGGTAACGTTGTTTGAGGTTTGCGGCTCGGAGATTATGTTCAACCTCAGTGCTTCGCACATTGGTTCAACATACCGGTAAGCTCCCAGCCACAAACTTCTGACCATGTTATAATCAATTCATCACAATAACTTATAATGTTGTGGTGTGTAGATGAGACAGGACCCTGTGAAGCTTCAAATTTCGATTCGTCATATGATATTTCAAATCAATTCTACTCAAGCTGATTCAGAAATTTTAAAATCATTGTGTCGTTCGCCAAAACCTTCCAAGTGTATACTCTTGAATTCTTTCTACTGTCATCAGGTGGAAGCGTGGTGGCTCAGTGGTAGACTGTTGGACTTTTATGCTAGAGGTCCCGAGTTCGATCCCCGTCCGGGATGACCCGATTGTGTCCTTAGGCAAGGCACTTTATCCCGGTTGCCTACATGGGGGCACGATGACACCGTGTACTAAGGCATACTGCACGTCGATGGTGCACGTCTTCAACCGCTGTAACCCTGCTTGAGCAGAGCTTGTTAGAATGTTGAGGTGCTGTCAGTTGCTTATCGATGCTTGGTGGTTCTCTCTGAATACTCCGGCTTCCTCCACCCGTAAGACTGTCACAGTCACGATTAGCCATTGTATATAAGTATGTGACCTTAAACACCAATAAATAAATTAATAACTGTCATCAATGCCGTAACCACCAAGTCACTGCGCTCCCTGTCTCCTCTTAAACTCTTCTACTATCACCTGATGGATAGAAGAGTAGTTGAAGGAGATTCCACTTCTGATACTACATTGATTCCGTTCAGGAAAAAATAGTCTGCCTTGTTTGATTGATTTGCCCAAACAGACGAGTTGCCATTGCATAAAAGACTTTAGTAGAGACTGACAATATTCACAGTTGTAAGAAGGTGTAATATCCACAACTTGAAGAGCACTGTGGTATCAAAATTCGATTCAAAATTCTCTGATTTGCTTTGACCCAAAATTTGAGATTTGCAGGGCCCTAAGGTGAGACTATCAAAACTTTATGTTAACTACAGATTTGAAATATTATCTTCTCTACGCCAGTTCATATGCAATCTATATGCTGCATGTTGAAGAGAGTGATACGACAGAAAATGAACAAATATGTCAAAGATAACGACAAAAGAGTCAATCACTTAAATTTTAATGATCATCGTGTCAACACATTATATCAACACAGACTGTCTAAGAGTAAAATTCCCCAAACCTCAAGATTCAGTGCTGAAAGTGATTATGCGTTTACTCACTCGTAATAACCCTTTACCTAACATAACGGCCATATATGACAATTGCAGTACACAAAAATGACTATTCAAATTTCATTTTTAAAAATTTTTGACTCCAAAACATACCTGATATGATCCCTAACTTATTGAGCTCATTCCAATGTGGGGTCATGAGCAATGTTTTAGAGGCAAAAAATGAAAACTTTTAATTGTGCAAGAGACTGTTTCAAAAGATTGAATTCCAAGATACTTTTTGCAGTCCAGCAATGTGACAGATTTTAATACCCTTTATATATTTATACCCTTTACCTAACAAATTGTGAGTGGCAGTGCTATATCCAAAAATTTCAATTCGAATTTAAATTTAAATGTATTTACTAAAACATAGGTAGCAATGCTTCCTCCATGGGCACAGGATAACTGACCCCATTCGAAGCATGGTCACAAATTATGCTTTGAAACCAAAAAAAAATTAAAATTGTTAGCCATTTGGTCAAATGTACAGAAAGTTCTGTATGTAAGGTCATGGATTAAACAACACCCCACTGAATCTGCAGAGGAGACCAACTGATGTTTTCTACTTGCAGCTAGTGGGCTCCAAGATGAGAATATTAATTTCTCTCACCCACAATTCAAATATCAGCTCTTCCAATTTATGCCAGTGAATTGATATGCAATGGATCTTTTTATTAAAAAGGCTTCAGTGAATGAATATTTTTTGACAGAGAAATTTCTTGCTTTATCTTGAGTTATTCTTCAGCATTAGTCTTGTATCATTGTACATAAATTACAATATACCCCTTCAATTACATATATCTTTACACACTAAAGCATTTACAGTAAAAAATTTAAACTGTCAAGTATTGCCTTAACCCTTAAGGGCCCAATACCGTATCTGATAACTTTTCAATGCAAAGGAATGGGTGCCCCAACATGCATTGTTTGGGTAAACTCAAAACTTGTTTTAAAAGTACCTTGTCAGTTGTTTCTAGGCAAGTCTTGGCTGCCTCCAGAGGCAGCCAAGACTTGCCTAGAAACAACTGCAAAGCCATTGAAGGTAGACTTTCAAAGTATGTTGAAAATGCATAGAAATCTCCAGGTCTATAAGGGTTAAGCAGAAATCCCTTCAAGTATTCATTATTTTACCATGATTGTTGTGTGTATTCAATGTTACCCAATAGAATAGTTATTAAAAAATGTATATGGAAAACCAATGTGTAGAATCCAGCCTGCAGCACGTAAGATCACGTCTGATTGGTCATTACGTATTCCCAGTAATGATGCAGGGATTCGCATGAGCCAATGGAATGCTATTTTGAGCCAATGAAATGCTATAACAAAAACATTGTCATGTAAGAAAATAAACAGGACGTCGAACATGGTATTTTTCATTAGAAATCTAAGCTTCATTCACTTTATTAAAATTTAACTGTGGTATAAACAGAGAACAAAACTCAGGTACAGTATAGTTAACAAGAATTAACAACAGTTATTGGTGTTTTTCCTCAATCTTTGGCTATATGATAACAACAACACAAGGTATAAAGTTAAGTCTAGCCAATCGTTAATAACAATGCTGCCACTGATGAGTACTCATACCTCATGCTCTGATCACTCCATGATCTCTGTTAAACAAAATATTATTGAATGAATACTTAATTCATCACCAGACAGAAGAGGAATGATAAAATTCTGGTTAACTGAATACTCCTGCTAACCCATAACCTAACAAGGCGATCGCAACCACTTACACAATTTACAAACATTAGTTGAAAGAAAATTTTTTTTTCATAAAGTTTAAACAAAACCATATATGACCACTTATTGGAACGAGCTAACTGGGCCATTCCAATGAGGGGTCACAATGACAAATTGGTGGTTTCACTAGTAGGGGGCCATTGTACAAACAATGAAGTGACATAAAAGCATCCATTCAGTAGACTCAATGGTGAGAAAGTTGAACAGCATACAATAATAACTCTTTGGCCAGCCGCTGATTTGTCGCGGTCCTCATAAGAGAAGGCCATCATTCCCCCTGCACCCCACCCCCTCTTCCCCTCCTCTCCACCCAGCATTCAGATATAAACTGCTTAATAGTGTCCCTCACTTCCTCTTTTTCAATTTCTTCAATAAGCATTCCTACCCTCTCCCTCGTGTCCCCCTTCAGCCATCTATCCTTTGTTTCTTCACCCCACTTCTGCATTATTCTTCCAGTAAATTTTATTCTATGAGGTATATACTGTGGGCATTCCAAGAGAAAATGTTCCAGGGTCTCCACTACTCCAGAGTGGCACATTTGGCATCCCTTTTCCCCATCTCTCCCAATTTTTCCCCGAAGCTCCAGTGATCTTGATCTCAGTTTGAACAGCAGTGACCCTCCAAAGGTGCCATCTAGGTACTTCTCAAAAGCTGGCTTTTCTTTATATTGTAACCCCTGCAGTGATCTTTTCACGCTAACCCCTGCTCGCCAGTTTCGATTGCAATCTTCCAGGACTCTCTCTTTGACAAACCTTTTGCCTTCTTTCATTCCTACTTCTATGTTTGTGACCTCTATAGAGTAATTGTCCATTAGTTCCCTCACATGTTTTGACCACCCCGTTTCTATATTAGAATTCCAAATGGTATCGAGCATCAATTTGCACCACCGGTTGTCAGGCAGGTTTCTCAAGTAGTTAAAGTAACACAGCTTTCCCAAATCTACCCTGTCCTTGATTTTCATCCACCCAAGCTCCCCCCTTACTGCTTCCAAAGCTGCAGCATTACTCGACCCTGTTATCCATCTGCCGGCATCATTTTGAGTATTTTCCAACTTCTTGGTAACGGTTTGGTTTAATGGAATCACGTCCGTGCCATACGTTATACTTGGTAAACCCACCCTCTCCCACAGTGTTTTCCCCACAAAGACCTTGTTGAAACTATTTTTCCCTAAAAGTTTTAGTTGGTTCAGAATTCTTTTCCCCTTCAGAATCAGTTTGGCTGAGTAATTTCTGTACACCCCTCTTCCCGTTATATTTATGCTTACCCCTAGATACTCATACTCTCCCGTTTCTCCTACAGTGATTTGTTTGCTTTCCCCTTCGGGGATTGAGAACTCCCCCACTCTCTATCTCTTCGTCATATCTACCTTGCGTCCAACGGGTATTACCTTGCTTTTATTTTCATTTAGTTTGAGCCGCCAAGTGTTCCCATATCTACCAACAATTTCCAGCAGTTTCTCTAGCCCCTCTTCAGTTCTAGACATTAACACCATGTCGTCCGCAAAGAATAAGCCTGGTATCTTTATGTCTCCAACATTTACCCCCTCCGCACTCTGAATTAGTTCGTCCCCTAAATCTTTAACATACAATGCAAACAAAATCGGTGAAAAGATACACCCCTGCTTGAGGCCTATATCCATAGGGACTCGTTTTGTAGTGATACTCCCTAGACTGAGTTGGCTTTGCACATCTGTATACAGTGCTTTCATGATTCCCACAAAGTCACCCCCCCAGTCCGATGCCCTCGAGCTTTCGAGCATAGAAAACATTACTTGCAAAATAGAAACATAGTTGCTCAAATTGATATTCTACACTATTATTTGAACTGATTTTGTGAAATCAGAGGCTTCGTTTTGAATCCTCGTGGCTAAATTCTGTACTTGATAAAATGTTTAGCCTTAGAACAGATACCCAGAATAATAGTCGAATTACTCTTGCAGTGGTTTCTAGTCAAGTCTTGGCTGTCTATACTGGTTGTAAACCTGAATAGAAATAACTGCCAAGCAACTAAGCTTACAGTTTGTAGTGTAAAAGAAATTCCCAAAACAATTTCCATACCTTAACTATAAACTCTTAACCTGCAGAGCATTTTCAAGATATTTTTCACCAAATCTAGTCATGGCTGCTCTGAAGCAGCCATGACAAGATTTGATGAAAAATTCATCTAAGTTTACCTCACAAAATTATTGGTCCAAAAATCCATGCAATTTACCGGGGGAAAATTTGATTAAATGCACCCAAATTATACTTATATCAGTGGCAAGAGAAATACTGTCCTGGGCAGGAATATCTGCCAAGCAGCATGCAAGGAGTTAAAAGCCAAATTCTGACTTTGACAATATTTCTTGCCTTGCAACAGGTGACCCACCAAGGAATTTTGAGTTTGTTTTTTTTGGACTCTGATGACAGTGGTTTTTTGTCAGGTTTTGGCTGCCTGTAAACCACTAGACTTACATGTTGCAATATAGTAGAATTTCTCAAAAACTGTCCAGGCCTTTATTTATTTTTTGTTGTTTAAGGTCACATATTTCTGCTCAATGGCCAATTGTAATCAAACATGGAGATGAAAACGAGTCAATAGTTTGCTCCCATATTCCCTATATCAGAGGGCTTCCACCCCAAGTATTGGTGACTTGGTCCTGTTTCACCAGTCAAACAGAGATTGTCTATCACACTGAACAAACACTGCTTCACTTCCCAGGATTCCCACGGGGACCCAGGCCTTTCTAAGTTAAAGTATTAACCCTTTACCTAACCTGAAAAGCAGACAACACTTGCAAAAATAATTCTTGAATAACTAATTTTTTTCATTTTTTGTCTCAAAAACATAGGTTATGACCCCTCGTTGGAACGAGCAAAGAGGGGTCATAACCAATGTTTTTGAGACAAAAAATGAAAAAAATAATGAAAATTAATTGGCGATTTTTGCGAATAGCGCTGGCCGGTTTTGGCCGTTATGTTAGGTAAAGGGTTAAGCAGAACATGAGTGACAAAAGAAGTGATGCTGAAATAAAATTTACTTGGAACAATTTTAAAATAATATTAGCAATATACAGGAATCCAGCAATTAGTCCACTAAATAGTTATGTTCTTTTTTATGCAGACATAAATAAAGCTACATTCCCTTCAAGACTTTCTTCTGCGATAAATTAATCTTGTCACCCATGCTCAAGGCCATTCCCTGAAATAAAAAAAATTAACATTGTTATCAAGATATTATCTAATTATATAAAATTTGTTGTGTGTGTGTGTTAATTTATCCGTCACGCTCCACATTGATCAAATAAAGTGGATATTGTGTGTTTCAAGAGGTGCAAGATAAATCACTGGAGAACTATGAATAGAATGGAAAACTGATGGCCATCCACACCATCCATCACATCAACGTTATATCACATCATGTTTTTCAGAATGCAATGTACTCCATATTTTCATGAAATCTGATGCAAATTTCTCTTTTCATACAGACTGCCCTATGCATTATATGCACAGCAAATTTGGGTTCCCCATTAGTGTATGTTCACAACTAGTTTTAACTAGAGGTACTGTGAGCAAGCTCACAAAGTGATACCCCCTGCGCCTGAATTGTATAAGTTAGATTAGCTTGGAAATGTCAGAACGGAATTATATTGCTTCATGCACATCTTCATATGGAGTTCTTCCATTGTGTAAAGCTTCATGAAAATTCTTCAAATGGTTTAGGAGGAGTTGCGTTTATAAGGATGGACATGCCTGAAATGTATACGTTAGATTATCTCCTCTTGGAAATGTCAGAATGGAATTATATTGCTTCATGCACATCTTCATATGGAGTTCTTCCATTGTGTAAAGTTTCATGAAAATTCTTCAAATGGTTTAGGAGGAGTTGCGTTTATAAGGATGGACAGATGGACGGACAGACGAATGGACAGGGTGATTCCTATATACCCCCCCCCCCAACTTTGTTTGCAGGGGGGGGGGGGGGGGTATAAATATAGTAACCAAGCCTGAAAATAAGTAGACATCACTAAATTTACCCTCTGTGAACCTCAATCTGAATCAAGGTCTCAATCCTATCAATAGGTACCCATAGGATAAATTGGCACACTGTATGGGATAGCATCAGCAAATTCACCCTCTGGGGACCTCATTCTGCAAATGACAGATTGCTTATTTTCAGGCTTGATAGTAACACACCCATCACTGGATGAGCACACCTTCAGTTGTAACATTTTCAACAGTTTAAAGTTAAAAAAAAGTACAAAAGAAAAGTTCATTTCACCCTTAGAGGCATAATTCCTACTCCAAGTTTTGTATTCTCAGTACAGGTACCCCAAAATGGAATCATGAACAAGGCCTGCAGACTACAGTGAAATTTCACTGGCAGAGATTTCTAATCAAGTCTTGGCTGTCACTACAGGCAGCCAAGACTTGACTAGAAATCACTGCTAAACCACTCAAATTGCTTGCTTATTGTTTATTGGTGTTTATGGTCACATATTTCAGCACAATGGAAAATCATGACTACAACATGGAGATAAAGCCAAGTTTAGGCCACACAAAGTAGATCTTCTGTTTCTCAGGCCATTATTTGTGAAATTGCATGCGGGCGAGTGGTTTTTTATTTCATTTTTTATTTCAGTAATTACTTTTTTGCCATCAAAAGTTCAGGTTCTTGGTTCAAGTTTTAGGCCTCATAATCTACAGAATAGCATGGCTGGTGGCGTATTTCACCCCTTGAGTGCAAGAAGACTTTGCAATGCTAAAGCATTGCAAAGCCTTCTTGCACTCAAGGGACAAATTCATCAATTTTTTTAACTTGGTTTAAAATATCAGACATAAACCATTTCATTTTTATTTTTTTTAAGTTTAAATTGATTATAAAAAGAGAGCATGCGGCAGCCAAAAGGGCCATGCGGGAGGGCCTGAAAACAGATTTTTTATTTTTTTTAGGCCTTAGTCAATCGTTTATACCCATGTTGCCCATTTTAGAGGTCTTCCACCCAAAGCATTGGTGACTGGGTCCTATTTTACCAGTAAAACAGAGCTTGTTTACCACAGTAAACAAGCACTGCTTTACTTCACGGGGATCCCATGGGGAAAAACCACTCAAATTACATAATTTTTCCCAGGCCTTAATGTTTAAGGTATCATTTACCTTTGTCTTTTCAGTCTCCATGCAGAAACAAATGAATTTTTAAGTCACAATATCAGTCTAATAAATTGATAAATTTGTAAAGTGTAACCAGAAGAAAAGCCTCTGTACCGATTTTCTCCCAATTGGAATGTTGAAATACTTGTAATATAATTTCTTAGCCAACTCCCCAATATTCTAGTGGTTACTCTGAACCTTGTATGCAAAATGATTCATGAAGTTTCAATTAAAAATTATACTTAGTTTATGAAAAGTAAGGCCAAAACTATATGACAGAAAATCTCTGAAGAAATAGTAAATTTAAAATAATTTCTATATTTATCATACCTAACACTGGCCCAGACACAGCTAATACTCATTTGACAGAACTCAGGCCAAACACTTAAGTCTGAAGCCACAAACTTAAGCCAAATAACAAAAAAAGAAAGAGTCCTGTATGGCACTCCATAGATAATGTCTGCACATATGCATTGGTCCATGAAGTGACCACCAATCCCATCATTAACCATTCTTTTGTAGTACCTGCTAAGATGTATGCAGAGAGGTGTGAGGAAACAACTCACGAGAGGGCACTTCCTGTCTGAGCCAGTGGTAGGCATGATAAATATAGAAATTATTTTAAATTTTCAATATTTATCCACCATTACCACTGGCCCAGACATAGCTGAATAAACATGAATGAAAGTGTCAAGGACACTGTAGCTCAACTTGTCAAGACAAAGACATGTACATGTATAGTATGTGACACAGCAATGACAAACATCTAGGTAATGACCTGATAACAAAGGTACATATAAAGTATTGTAACGGTCTGAACATAAATACTGACCGTTGCCTGTAACAAATGTATAGGAAAAGTATTGTAAAGGTGGGGGACAGTCAAATGCTAAACTAGAAAAAAATCTTTGGAGTCCCATAGTGGGTCTGACTGAACCCCAAAATATTTGTTCTCATAGCACAGTGATAACAAAGGCACCCCAAAACACACTCGTTCCTGTCCCAAGGTGAAAACAAAGGTACCCAAGAAGTTTTGTGAAGATCAGTTCATAAATACGAGCTGTATAGAACTTGTGACAAAAAACTGATTGGACCTAATTTCGGTACAAAATGGCCACTGGCAGCCATCTTGAATTTTGGACCGTACCCAGAAACACTCATTCTCGTCCCAAGGTGATAACAAAGGTACCCAAGAAGTTTTGTGAAGATCGGTTCATAAATACAGCCTCTACCCTGAGCTGTATTGACATGTGTGCTTACATTGTGTAAGTAGCACTGAATAAATCAAAGTTCATCTAATTTGCATAATTTCTGCACGAAGAAAAAACCCTTACAATATGTGATGTATTCCATGTTACTAAACATTCATACAAAAATTTATTCAAATCAGAACTTTCATACAGAAGTTCTGTACAAAAGACTGATTGCACTAATTTTGGTACAAAATGGCTGCTGGTGGCCATCTTGAATTTCGGACCACACCCAAAAACACTCGCTCTCATCCCATGGTGATAACAAAGGTACCCAAGAAGTTTCATAAAGATTGGTTCATAAATATGGCCTCTAGTCTGAGCTGTATAGAAGTTGTGTACAAAAAACTGATTAGACCTAATTTCGGTACAAAATGGCCACTGGCAGCCATCTTGAATTTTAGACCGCTCCCAGAAACACTCGTTCTCGTCCCAAGGTGATAACAAAGGTACCCAAGACATTTCGTGAAGATCAGTTCATAAATACAGACTCTAGTCTGAGCCGTATTGACATGTGAACTTACTGTGTGTAAGTCGCACTGAAAAAATCAAAGTTCATCTAATTTGCATAATTTCTGCACGAGAAAAAAAAACGTATTATATGTGATGTATCCCATGGTACTAAACATTCACACAAAAAATTATTCAAATCAGCGCTTTCATATGGAAGTTCTGTGCAAAAATCTGATTGCACCTAATTTTGTACAAAATGGCTGCCATCGGCCACCTTGAATTTCGGACCGGACCCAAAAACACCTGTTCTCGTCCCACGGTAATACCAAAGGTACCCAAGAACTTTCGTAAAGATCGGTTCATAAATACGGCCTCTAGCCCGAGCCGTATTGGCATTTGCACTTACAGTGCTGAAAGTAACACCAAAAAACATCAAAATTAGTCTAATTTGCACAATTTACGCACGAGAAAAAAACCTGTATTATATGTGATGTATCACATGGTACTAAACATTCATACAAAAAATTATTCAAATCAGAGCTTTCATATGGAAGTTCTGTACAAAAAACAGATTTCTGCATCGTCGGTACAAAATGGTGGCTGGCAGCCATCTTGAATTTCGGACCGCACCCAAAAACACTCGTTCTCGACCCACGGTCATAACAAAGGTACCCAAGAAGTTTCGTAAAGATCGGTTCATAAATACGGCATGTAGCCTGAGCCTTATCCAATTGTTGACGTACGGACAGACGGACAACGGGCCATGTCAAAAGCTCAAATTTGGCTTCGTCAAAGTTGAGCTAAAAATGTTGGTACAGCCAACATATGCTCTCCAGAATGCAAACTGGATGAAACAGCATACTGATTTTTTTAAATGCAGAACTGTGAAAAGGTTTGAGCCATATAAAATAATAAGCATGAGTTCCTAGTCATATGTCTCTGTTGATACTGAATTAATAAATATCTTATCTTATATTATCTCCATTAAACCATACAACAGGCCACCAAATGTGTCCATGGGACACTAATACTCCCACTTTAGGTAAAACTATATTTTAGTGGTTAACAAAGTCCAAAAGGGGCCATAACTCACATAGAAATTACCGCACCACACTCTGGTGTATTGTCTACAGTAAGCTATATTCCAAGTTTGATTGAAATCGGACACCTGGAACTCAAGTTACCAATATCATCAACATGTCTTCTAAGTTGTAAAAGGGGCCATAACTCTATCAAAAATGATCGGACCATGTCCATTATCAATTGCAACCTGTATAATGTGGTTATAAACCTATGTATAAAATTATGTTTCATTTCGTTCAGTCAAACTAAAGTTATTGTCCGGAAACCAATATCAACATGTTTTCGAAGTCAGAAAAGGGCCATAATTCTGCCAAAAAATATCAGACCAAACCCACTATCAATTACAACCTGTATTATGTGGTTATAAACTTATGTATAAAATTTTGTTCAGTCAACTAAAATTATCAACCGGAAACCATTTGTTTCGGATGAACAGACAGATCCTCAGACAGACGGATGGACAGACAGATCGACAGGGCGGCGTCTATATGCTCTCCCAAAAATTTTTTGGGGAGCATAATAACGGGATGGAGAGCCACAACACGACTTAAGATACAGTTGTAATCAGGCTTGCGTAAGTAACTCCAGGAATAAAGAATCTCTAAAAGAGATTACAGATAATAATGAATAGCACTCTACATCTATCAATATTTAATTAACAAATTATTGACAGATGTAGAACCTATATAGGATACAAGAATCCCAACCTGGAGTGACATCAATTACCTCTTTTAATGCCAAGCATTTCCCAAAATGCTAATTTAGGTAAAGAGAACCAATGTAGAAATGCGTCCAGAGACAATACAGTAGAGCCCACTTAATTGGATATCTTTTAACTGAATAACCTTGTTAATTGAATATAATTTCCCAACACAAAACAATTTACCACACCTCCAGTACTAATTTGACCTGTTAATTGAACAGAAGTTACAGAGTTAACTCCTGTTAATTGAATATTTATTATTTATTTATTGGTTTTTAAGGTCACATATTTATGCACAATGGCTAATCATGACTGTGACAGTTTTATGGGTAGAGAAAGCCGGAGTACCCATAGAGAACCTCCGAGCAACGGCGAGCAACTGTCATCTTCCCAACATACCAACTCCACACAAGCAGGGTTAGCATTGGTTGAAGACAAGTACACCATCGACGTGCAGTACGCCTTAGTACACAACGAATAAAAAATCTTGTTACCTGTCGAACAATTACCGACTCTCCCCAGTTTTCCTTTATAAACATGTTTATAGACATATTTGGCCTCAGTACATCCAATACAGGCATTTAATCTATTATATCTTGTTTGACAGAGCTCATGGAGCTTTGTCAAACATGATATAATAGATTAAATGCTAAGTTTCTCTCTGGAATACAGGAAAGTGACACAATCCCTGTTAATTGAATACTCCTGTTAATTGAATAATTTTCATTGGCAAAGTGGATATTCAATTAACAGGGTTCCACTGAATAAATAAGATAATCTATATTAAGATTACAAATCATGAGGTATTGTATGGAATGCACTCAATACTCCTAAAACTATATATACAAATAGAGTGAACAGAGATGTCTATTCTGCCAGGTATAAGAGAAAGGAAAAATCTTCTTCCTTTTCTTGCCAAACAAACAAGCCAGAAAGTAAACAGACTGTCAACTGCAAAATGAGGTCTCCTGAGGGTGAATTGAATTTAGTGATGCTACCCTGCACAGCAGGGTAGCATTACTAAATTTACTCTCTGTGAACGAACCTCAATCTGAATCAGGGTCTCAAAACTAAACAGAAAGAGGTATGCAGAGGATAAATTGGCTCACTGTATGGGATGACATCATCAAATTCACCCTCTGAGGACCTCATTCTGCAAATGTCAGACTGCTTATTTTCAGGCCTGACAACAAAACCTTCTTACTGAAGTTCTGAGAGTCCGTACTCAGCATAATAAGGGTCATGTATTATTTACGGAGGTAAGGCATTGATAATAAAAGGTGCCGGTAGTTTATCTGTGCCTGATTTTTGGCTACGAAACAAAACCCAATCTGAGTAGTAAGAGCAATATTATTTCCCATACTACGGTAATTCAGGGGGAACCCAAGAACTGGTGACCTTGGATTGTCGTTTTCAATGTAAACAAACATGGAAAATTTTTTTACAATAATTAAAAAGGCCAGAAAATGTGGAAAAGAAAGGGGAGACAGGAAAGGGGAACAGTGAGCAGACATAATTAATTGTAAAAAGAATCCAAATAATTATACACCTGAAAAGACCCAAATGAGGGTGACACGGGATTCTAAAATTTATCTAAGTAAATATTTTTAGAAAACACTGTTCTGATGGAATTCTTTCTTCTGTCTGCCATCCTTCCTAGACACCATATAATTCTTCTACTTCATCCTTTCTGATTAACAGAGCGTTTGAGCAATCGAAACTTGAAAATTTTAAGAGCAAGTAAACTGTGAACAGCTAACACAAACAAAAGAATGATTATTGGTGGGAAGGAAGGTCACTTCCTGGACCTCGGCACATGTGTAGACGTCATCCATGGAGTGTCATAAGGACACTTTTACTTTTTTTTATTTGGCTTGGAGTAATTTGGTGGGTGGGAGGTTCAAAATTAAGTGTTTTGACCTGAATTCTGTGGAATTGAGTATTGGTTATGTCTGGTTCAGAGATAATGGTGGATAAATATATTTTAATGGAAATGTACAAACTCATTTCAGTGGATTATTCAGACATTTTATGCTTATCTACCAGTAAGCAAGTGCTCTAATAAACCAGATAAAGGATCTAACTCTCTGCACAATGATGGTAATATAGAAAAATTTCAAGATACAACTTTTTCCCATAATGCAACTAGGAATTTAACCAATTTAATCTTGTTTAATAAAGCTTAATGAGCTCTGTCAAACAAGATAAAATAGGTTTAATTCCAATTTTCATTCTGGGAAAAATTGTTGTTAGAAATTTTGGTATTTTGACAACATTGTGCAGAAAGTTAATTTCCCAATTCCATTGCGCTTGTTCTGGACTCTTTTAAAATATTTAACCGCAAAATCAAAATATCTTGAGATACTAACCAACAAGACACTAATGTGATATATGATTGGTATGACTCAGAGAGCTTATTCTTGAGTGTGTGTCATATAGCTGTATTTCATCAGAATGGTCAGAGAATACCAAGATTCTATCTCCATTCGATGAATGGTCAGAGAATACCAAGATTCTATCTCCATTCAGGAAAACATCACAGTGCCCAAACAGTTAAAAGACTTCAGCTGGTCCCTCAAGATATATGCAAGCTTATTGAGACAAGGTGGATGGTTCCATAGGCTCCACAATGAAAAAATCGTGAAAATTTGAAAATGTCCTCAAAATTAAGTGGCACAATTTTGTAAATTTTGTGTAAAATAAACTATTTCAAAAAGATAAAAAGATTTGTGATAATGGTGACTCACTTGACTTTTAGCTCGAATACGGATATGGCCCTGCACAGGTGCATCTGCACCATGGAGAGTAGACTTCTCAATGCTGATATTGGAGAGAACATCTTCACCAAAGATCGACTTTGCATACATATTGGCAGCCATGAATCCACATTGTCCTGAGATTGCCTGAAAAATAATATACAATTTTCTCAATGTTTCTTGAAAATAAATTATTTTCCACAATAAATGTGTACAATAATTTTCACAATCTCTAACAATTTTAAAAAACTTTGTGATGGGCATCAAAATGTTCACAGTACAGTCAACATGGACTGGTCCTAATCCTCACATGGGCAGTAATGTCCACACATGCATTTACCAGGTAATAGAATTCATCATCAGCAAAATTTTAATTAGTGAAGCCCTGGGTTGTTTGTACCCAGAGTTTCATTAACCCTCTGCACACTGATGTCAAAATACCAAAGTTTTCAGCAGCAAATTTTTCCCTTAATGCAACTGAGAATTTAATAAATGATATCTTGTTTGACAGAGCTCACTGAGCTCTGTCAAACAAGATATAATTTGTTAAATTGTTCATGCTGCATGGGCAATAAGGGGTCACTGATGAAATTTTTGAAATATTGCCAGAGTGCTAGGAGTTAATGAATTTTTTGATGATTATTCCAATAATTAGTGTTTGGAATCTAATATTATTGCATCCCTGGAAATATTGCCCACCCATGGAAAGTAATCAGTACTGTACAGCAACTGCCCCAAACTGCAATTACTTTGAATTAGATGAATTTATCAGTTAATGAAAGTGTCAATGACACTGCAGCCCAACTTGTCCAAGAAGGGACTGAACTAAATAGAAAGATCCAGTAATGCTATGTCATTCACTCAAGTTTCTACAGAAAAGACATCACACCATAGCTACATATGAAATCAGAAAATGAAAGTGTCAATGACACTGCAGCTCAACTTGTCCAACAAGGGACTGAACTAGATAGAAAGATCCAGTAATGCCATGTCATTCACTCATGTTTCTACAGAAAAGACATCACACCAAAGCTACAAATGAATCAGAAAAAAATCGGGTGATGGATGGGGCCTGTTGGGTGTACTGAAACTGTTGACAATTTATATGACAAATCTAAGATGGCCACAGGAGGCTATCTTTTTCATTGGAATGCAGAAAAATTTGATAACCCTGGACATCATACCAAAGTTACATATAAAATTTGAAAAAGATCGTGTGAGAGGTGCATCCTGTAGGGTCTGCTAATGGAATTGTTGACAATTTATATGCCAAATCCAAGATGGCCACTGTCGGCAATATTTTTCAACAAAATTCAGAAACACTTGAAAGCTCCCATCTAGACATCACACCAAAACTACAGATGAAATTTGAAAAAGATTGGGTGAGAAATGCGGCCTGCAGGGTGTGCTAATGGAATAGTTGACAATTCAAATGCCAATCAAAGATGGCTGCTAGCACCCATGTTTTTAAACAATATTCAGAAAAATTTAGTATCTCCCATCTAGGCATCACACCAAAGCTATATTTGAAATTCGTAAAAGATCAGGTCAGAGATGCGACCTGTAGGGTGTGCTAATGGAATTGTTGAAAATTTATATCCAAATCCAAGATGGCTGCTGGCAGCCATATTTTTCAACAAAATTCAGAAATATTCGATAGCTCCCATCTAGACATCACACCAAACCTACATATGAAATTTGAAAAAGACTGGGTGAGAGGTGAGAGACTGGTGTGCTAATGGAATTGTTGACATTTTATATGCCAAATCTAAGATTTCCACTGGCGGCCATGTTTTTCAATGAAATTCGGAAAAATTTGATAGCTCCCATCTAGACCTTGCCCCAGAGCTATGTATGAAATTTGGGACAGATCGGGTGAGAGCTGCGACCTGTAGGGTGTGCTAAAGGAATTGTTGGACAATATATATTCAAATCCAAGATGGCCACTGGTGGCCATGTTTTTCGAAGAAATTCGAAGAAAATCGATAGCTTCCATGTAGACATTGCCCCGATGCCACATATGAAATTTGGAACCTATCAGGTGGGAGCTGTGACCTGTAGGTTGTGCTAACAGAATATTGGACGGACAGATGGACGAAATGTTCATCATTTGAAAAACATTTCTTGAATAACTAAAATGTATCATTTTTTGACCACAAAATACAGCTTATGACAACAGACTGTTACCTGAACATCCATACCATAAACAGGACCTGAGCAATCACAGTCGGAATGAATCAGCATGCCTTGATGATACAGTTCAACTACCCCCTTTACCCAATGCAGACAATATCAAATTTCATTATTTTAAATACTAGTTTATCAAAGTTTTCAAAACATTTCACCAAAACATTATCATGTGACCCCCTCATTGGAATGAGCTCGATGAGCTCGTTCCAATGAGGGGGTCACATGATATTGTTGGTGAAGGTTTTTGAGAAATAATATTTTTTCAACTGCTCAATTTCATATTATGCGGGCGCATGTTTTTGATTTGTTTGGTAAAGGGATATTATTCATTCCAGAATACAGTTAAAAAAACCCTCAAAATATCTTGAAAATTGAATTGCTGGTAGATAAATAATGACAATAAATCAATATTTTTGTAATTACACGGGTATTCTATCTACACTGGTTTAAATTCCAGAATATACCGGTTTATCGATATATCGTGCAGCCCTAATTGGAACAAGCTCAAAAAGTTTATTCCCATGTGAAATCATACACTATGCTTTGGGGCAAAAAATAATGAAGTGTGAATGGCAATGTTTGTGAATAGCGTTGGCCATTTTTTTTCTTCAAGTTAGGTAAAGGGCAGGGCTGTCATGATTATTTGATTAGTTGACTAACCATCGACTATTGTGGTAGTTTACGTTTTTATTTTTAGTCGACCATTGTTAATTTTCAGAGCGATGCAAGTCAGGTTTAAATTGCACTGTACAATGAGTTGAATGAACAGTTAGATTATTAACCTTTGGAATGTCTAAGGCCTAAAAAAATAAAAAATCTGTTTCTCAGGCCCTCCCGCATGGTCCTTTTGGCTGCCACATGCTCTCTTTTTATAACCAATTTAAACTTTAAAAAAAATTAAAATTAAATGGTTAATGTCTGATATTTTACCCAAGTTAAAAAAATTGATGAATTTGTCCCTTGAGTGCAAGAAGGCTTTGCAATGCTTTAGCATTGCAAAGCCTTCTTGCACACAAGGGATGAAATACACCACCACCCATGTTATTCTGTAAATTATGAGGCCTAAAACTTGAACCAAGAACATGAACTTTTGATGCAAAGAAGTAATTACTGAAATAAAAAATAAAAAAACACTCGCCCGCATGGAATTTTACAAATAATGGCCTGAGAAACAGAAGATCTATTTTGTGTAGCCTAACCATAGTTATTTGTAATATTCTGGAAATTAGTTTTTGAAATGAAACACTTTAATCTGTTTAAATTTTTCACATCAATCATAGATATTTTGGTGTGTCCATTTTATCTCAACACAGAAGCATACACATTCATATATAGTCAATTTTAAATTTGCTAGAAAAAACAAGATAGTTTGTTGAATTTGTGGGAAATGATTATTAATCGACTGTCGATTAATGGCAGTTATTAGTCAACTACAAAAATTGAAAATTGCGACAGCCCTTGTATTATTATTATTTATTGGTGTTTAAGGTCACACACTTATGCACAATGGCTAATTGTTACCATGACAGTTTTACGGGTGGAGGAAGCTGGAGTACCTGGAGAGAACCACCGAGCATCGACAGGCAACTGTCAGCTCCTCAACATTCTAACTCTGTTCAAGATCCGCTCAAGCAGGGTTACAGCGGCTGAAGACATGTGCACCATCAACGTGCTGTATGCCTTAGTACAAGTCGTCATCATGCCCCCATGTAGGCAACCTGGATAAAGTGCCTTGCCCAAGGACACAACACAGGGCATCCCGGACAGGGATCAAACTCTGGACCAGGCCTGAAAATAAGCAGTCTGATATTTGCAGAATGAGGTCCCCACAGGGTGAATTTGATGATGCTATCCCACACAGAGGGCCAATTTATTCTCTGGGTACCTGCTGTGCAGGGAAGCATCACTACATTCACCCTCTGGGGGCCTCATTTTGCAGATGACAGTCTGCTTATTTTCTGGCTTGCTCGGGACCTCTAGCATAGAAGTCCAACAGTCTACCACTGAGACACAGTGCTCCCCAACAGCCCTAATAAAAGGTTAAAGGATGTTTGGGGTATGTATATGTGGGGTGGGGGAAGGGTTATGTGATGAAGGTAAATACCAAATAAAGAAGACACCCCCTAAACATGTGATGATTGGAAGTTAGAGTTGAAAAAACTTTAACCTACTGTTCCAGTCAAACGTAACCTTGATTTTGAAGGGTGTATGAAAGATGGATCTCAAAAGAGGGTTACCTGCTGAATGTACAAATCAAACATGGAATCAATTTCTTGAACACAGTTTATTACAACAACCGATGATGTCACCATTGATATGTGCCAGCATGAATGTCATTTTGTATCAGCTTTGCTTCAAAAATCAAAATCAAAATATGACGTCCAAACAAACAATTTTCACAAATTCCATCGATATCAGTCTGTTAGTTTCTGGAGAAGTTGTGAATACAGAAGTTGACGGGCAACAGATGAAAAGTGATCACAATAGCTCACCTTGACTTTCAGTCAGGTGAAATAAAAATCAAGTGTTCACAGTGACAAATACATGAAGTAAGGTGAAGGTTGTTGCTCAATGATGCAAGTGAAACCAGCAAGATTCAAACTCATGACCTCTCAAAAGAAGTCTTTCAACCTATGACCCACTGCACCTATGACAGTGTCAAGATAAATATTCTTGAAAAAAAACCTCAAACTGAATATCATTCTGTTCTTCCAAACGGATCATGATTCGTCATATGAATGATCTTGAGAATGTGTTTCAATGATAGGCCAAAACTAATTTTTTTGAAAAAAAAAAGAGAAGTTAACAGAATTTTTTATTGTATAAAGTCCATATATGGCAAGAAATGAGAGCAGGAATATAACTATAGGTACTTTGCTTCCAGAAGAAATGTTTTAATTTTTTCAAATTTGTCGAAATTCTTCAACCAAACCATATGATGTGACCCCTGATTGGACTGAGCTCAACTAGCTCATTCCAATGAGGGGGTCACATGATATGTTTTTATTGAATTTTCTTAATTTGTAAATTACAAGGGTGGATACTTCCAATTTGTTAGGTAAAGGGTTAAAACAACTGATATTGAAAATTGCTTAAGTGTTTGCCATTTGGAAATTATTAAATGTGGCAGGTGCCAAAATTTTTGGAGATCGTGACAGCACTGAAAACCTTTGAAAACAGTGGAAACAAGAACAACTGGTATTGGAAGTTGCTAGTATTTTTGGAAATGATGGAAACACTGGGAACACTGAAGCAGTAGGAACATTGGAAACATTCAAATGGATCAAAATTTGTTATTCAATTATTTTTAAACAAATTTTTCAAAAAGTTTCAACAAACCCATTTAATAGGAACCCTCAATGGAATAAGCTTGACAAGTTCATTCATATGAGGGGTATGGTATGAGAATTTTTTTTTTGCAGTCTGATGCTTCTTTGCTTCTTGATTCATTAGGTAAAGGTTTAAGTCCTTGACCTAATGTTTCTTCAGTTTCCAATGTTTCCACAACTTCTAATTTTCCCAGTTTCCTTCGTTTCCACTGTGTCCACCATTTCCAAGGTTTCAACTGTTAACCCTTTACCCAACGCAGACGATATCAAAATTTATTATTTTAAATATCTTTTTTTAATTTTTCAAAAACGTTCAACAAAACCATATCATGTGACCCCTTGTTGGAACGAGCTCGACGTGCTCATTCCAATGAGGAATCACATAATATGGTTTTGTTGAAATCTCATTGAAACTGCATTTTTATTGTTTATATCACCCCAAATAAAGAATATATTTAATTTTTAATAGGATAATGTAATTATCACAAAGTTAATATTACTACGAAGATTTTCAGTTATCCAACTTGCTCAAAACAAGAGCTGGACTTTCGTCCTGTGCATACCCCCACGTGGTGTACCGCCTAGTTTGGGCATACCTATGACCAACAAATATTTATGAATATTCTCGTACGGACTGACAGATGGATACACAGATGGACAGACACAATCCAGTATACCCCCACCTTCCATTTTCTTCGAAAGTTTTCAATAATTTTCAACAATTTTCTAAGTCAAAAGGTATGGTAAATTGTTTCGTGTTTGGAAGTTTTATGCTATGAGGCAGAAGCCTTTGTCATAGGCAAACTGCATGCCATATTTCACTGAAATCCAATAACCCCAATCCAGTATGCCCCACCCACCCCCCTCTCATTTTCTTCGAAAGTTTTCAACAATTTCCAACAATTTCTAAGTCAAAAGGTATGGTAAATTGTTTGGTGTTTGGAAGTTTTATGCAATGAGGCAGAAGCCTTTGTCATAGGCAAACTGCACGCCATATTTCACCAAAATCCGATAACCCATACCTGTGATACAGGCTGATCAGACAAATAATGTCTATTTCCTACAATTTCTAAGTCAAAAAAGGGGGATAACTCTAAAAAGGAGAATGTGAGAAATATCGCAGAATCCTTTTTTAAAGCCTATACCATAAGCAGTGTTCAGGGCAAATTTCACTGCAATAGAACATTCGATACCCAAGATACAGGCTGAACAGATAAAATTTGGCTCGGACGGACAAATTTCTAAGTGAACAAGAAACAAACAAAAATAATAATAAAAAAAAAAATATCTATGACCAACAAATATTATAAAAAATAATAATTTACTTAAGTTCTGAATATTTTCGGACGGACTCACACACGGACGCACAGACGGATGGATGGACAGATGAACAGACACATGCAATCCAGTATACCCCCATTTTATTCGAAAGTGGGGATATAATAATATTGCAATTGACCTGTATGGCAAATATTAGTCAAATCGGAGAACGACTGTTCAAGTTATTGTGCTGGCAAGCTCAAAATTCATAACAACTGACTAATTAAGGCCCATAACTCTATAACAAAAAACTGGGCTGAGCCAGTTTTCGAACTTTCTTGAGATATTATTTCAATTAACCTGTATGGCAAATATTAGTCAAACTGGAGAACTTTTGTTCAAGTTATTGCGTTAACGAGCTCAAAATTCGTAAAAATTTACTAATTAAGGACCTTAACTCTGCAACAAAAAATTCAGACCGGGCCAATCAAATTGGAGAATGTTTATTCACGTTATTGTGCTTACAGTGCGAGGATGCCTGGATGCTCACCTGGATGCACACCGACTGTCGCCAAACCATCGGTCTCAGTTATTAACACAACTTAACGAATAATAAATTTTGCTATCATGTGTGTTGGGTAAAGAGTTAACCCACTTTTCATTCAGTTAGCACACAGACTATCATTAATGTAATATGATGTCCCTTTTCTCATGCTCCAGTTAAAGATATTCCAATCAATAAGTATTTAATTTACCTTGCAAACATCAAGATATTAACACAATTAGTTGAACTACATGGCACAATCATAAAACTACAGCTGTGATGAGTCTTTATTTATAATTATTTAATAAACAAACATGTCTGATGGTAAAGATGAAGTCATCAAAGATTTGGTCAAATCAAATCTCAATGGAGGAACATTTCTTGGGTTGATTGAAAGAAAATGAATGTTTTTTACATTCAATTGGAGGGAATATTTCAGTTGATTGGAAAAGCAAACCTTAGGTTTGCTTTTCTGACCAACTGATAAATTCCACCTGAATGAATCTAAACATAAGGGTTGGGATATTTAACCCTTAAGAGCCTGGAGATTTTTTTATACATTTTTGTTTCAAGGCAAGTATTGGCTGCCTAAATAGTCTTACAACTGCAAAGGCACTTTTGAAGGTATCTTGCAAGTTCACCCAAAGGCTGCATGTTGGGGCACCTGTTTTGTTGTAGAAAAGTGTGATTAAAGTCGCAATTGCCCTCAAGGGCAAAAGGCTAGACTAGTTCCAGGCCATAACAGCATCAAATTTCTTTCAGAATTTGACTGATGGCTTGAGAGCTTACCAATGTCCAAAAAGATAGAATAATTTGGGATGAGTGAATTTTTGTCTTCAAATTGTTTCAGGTAATGATAAAATCACCATACACACTCTTGGTTTTATTTTCAATGAAGAAATATCTCTGAAAATATGCATGCAGTTAAATAAGCACTCACAACAACAATGTACAGTCAAGCAGGGGAAACACATTACTTTGTTCTTCTTGTTTTCAAACAGAGTGCACAACTGATCTCAAATACTGCATACAGAGAGAGAAAGATGGCAAGAGAAAGACAGAGAGAGAGAGAGAGAGAGAGAGAGAGGGGTAGAATATACACATCTAAGGCTCCAATGACGATCCATATTTCATCTGATCAACAAAAGCAAATACAGGGGAGCCCACTTAACTGGATCTCCCTTAACCCTTAAGGGATAATTCCGACTTTGATAACTTTTTAATACAAAGGAACATGTGCCCCAACATTGTTTGGGTAAACTCAAAACTTGTTCTCTGAGTACCTTGTCAGTTGTTTCTAGGCAAGTCTTGGGTGCCTCTGTAGGCAGCCAAGACTTGACTAGAAACAACTACAAAGCCTGTGGAGGTAGACTTTCAAATTATAGTGAAAATGTATAAAAATCTCCAGACCCTTAAGGGTTTACTGATAACCCTATTAACTGGTAGAGTGCTGGAAGCCCATATTTGGGCTTTAATCTGACATGCAGTGACCACAATGTAAAGGCCTCATGTTCAGTGGATATGCTTCATATTATCTTTGAAGTGAAATTATTTAGTCTGTATAGATTTGCCTTGTTACAATTTATGGGAGAGTGCCTTTAGGCACTTTCCCATAAATTGTAACAAGGCAAAGACATGTAAACAAATTTTGATGGTCAAAAATAATTTAGCACTCTACCAGTTAACTGGTAGAGTGCCAAATTATTTTTGGTGATCAAAATTCGTTCACATTTTTTGTATTGATACAATTGATGGGAGAGTGCACACTTGTAACAAGACATCATTTGAAATTACTGATTCTGATGACATCATGTGGATGGTGGTGGGAAAAAATCATCCTCAAGTGGGGCTGGGGTGGGACAGGAAGCTGTGTCAATGGAAGTGAAACAGGGTGCATGTTTGTTTACAAAATACACTTGGTCGGGAAACAGCCCTGCAATTATTAAATATTAAAATGAGGATGGTCACATTAGTAAGATAGATCTGTCTCACCCAGGACACGGATATCTCAAATGGAAGGTGGTGGGAGAAAAAAATATTCTCAGCCCCATGATTTCTAGGGGATAAAACTGTTTCAACAATTCCTTGGCCTGTTCTCAAATTCTGGCCTCTAGTTGAGGCACATACAACAGCATACTGTGATGAACACACACAAATGTTTGTGTGTGGTGGTAAATGTGTGTGTTTATGTGTAAAGATGTGTGTGTTTTTGTGTAAAGGAGTGTTTCAAATACTCTAAAGTTAATGTTTAATTCTGGGCAGAGAACAAGAAAAAGATCTAAACATTATCCATTTCGTATCAAAATAAAATGACAACAGCAAAAGAATTTGATTAACTAATTTTCATTCTTTGCCTCCTAAACATTGTTTATGACCCCTCATGGAATGAATGGGGAAAACTACTTCCAATGAGGAGTCATAGGCTTTTGGATTCAGAAATTGATGAAATAAAAGTTAAAATAATTTTTGTGGATAATGCTCATTGGATATGGCCATTACATTCAAGCCAGGAAATAAGCAGACCGTCATCTGCAAAATGAGGTCCCCAGAGGGTGAATTTAGTGATGCTACCCTGCATAGCAGGGTAGCATCACTAAATTTACCCTCTGTGAACCTCAATATGAATCAGGGTCTCAAAACTAAACAGAAAGAGGTACCCAGAGGATAAACTGGCCCACTGTATGAGATAGCATCATCAAATTCACCTGCTGGCGACCTCATTTTGCAAATGTCAGATAGCTTATTTTCAGGCCTGATTACATTATCTGAAGACTTAAAAATAATGAGAATATATTTTATTTTATTTGTCTTGTGCTGAAAAATCACTTGGGAATTCTGGGTTTTTTCCTTTGTAAATAGACAACTTACAACAATTCTGTCAACCCTTGAGCACTGATGTAAAAACAATAAAAATTTCAACCTTAAAATGTTTCCCATAATGCAACTGGGAATTTAACCAATTCAGTCTTGTCTGACAGAGCCCCTTGAGCTCTGTCAAAGTAGATTAAATTTCAAACTGCATTATGGGAAATTTATTTACTATTTATTGGTGTTTAAGGTCACATTCTTCTGCACAATGGCTAATCTTGAACGCAACATGAAAGTAAAGTCAAGCCCAGCCAATCGTTTATACCCATGTTGCACATTTTAGAGGACTTCCACCCCAGGCATTGGTGACCAGGTCCTATTTTACTAGTAAAATAGAGCTACTTAACCACAGCAAACAAGTACTGATTCACTTCCTGGGGTTCCCATGGGGAGCATTATGGGAAAAATTTGCATCTTGAAACTTCAGTATTTTGCTATCAGTGTGCAGAGGGTTAAACTCTTCTCCTCCCCCTCCCCCCCCCCCCCAAAAAAAAAAAACCCCAAAAAAGAAAAACTGTGAGCACTGCTCACTAAATATCACCCACTCCCACCAAGAAACATTTTACAACAGTAAAAGAGTGTTTAATGTAGAGAGCACAAACACTGACCCCCCCCCCCCCCCCCCACCACCACACCTCCACCCCGAAGCTTGAATTGACAAAGCCCATTTTTCAATATGTGAAACTGTAAAAATGAAAATATCTGAAAACAAAATAGAAGGTACACATCTTCACTGAATGTAGAAGAATGTTTGAAGGTTTCACTGAAATCCATTCACTAGTTTAAAAGAGGTCGCGGATAGCAAATGTCAACAACCCCCCCACGGAAGCTTGAATTGACAAAGCCCATTTTTAAATATGGGAAACCCTAAAAATGAAAATACCTGAAAACAAAACAGGAGGTGCACATCTTCAATATATGTAAAAGAATGTCTCAGAGTTTCAATGAAATCTGTTAACTGGGTTAAGAGGAGTTGCGGATAGCAGGTGTGTGCCATGCCCCCCCCCCCCCCCCCCCCCCCCAGCATAACACCCCTATAGCATAAGGGATGGGCGGACGTATGTCGGAATATGAAAATATCTGAAAGAAAAATAGGAGGTGCACATCTTCAGTGTATGTAAAAGAATGTCTGAGAGTTCCAATGGAGTTTGTTCAATGGTTTAAGAGGAGTAGCGGATAGCAGATCTATACCCCTCCCTACTAAAACCTGAATTGACAAAGACCATTTTTGAATATGGGAAACTGTAAAAATGAAAATATCTGAAAAAAAATAGGAGGTGCACATCTTCAATGTATGTAAAAGAATGTCTAAGAGTTCCAATGAAGTTTGTTCAATGGTTTAAGAGGAGGAGCGGATAGCAGATCTATACCCCTCCCTACTAAAACCTGAATTGACAAAGACCATTTTTGAATATGGGGAGCCATAATATGAAAACATCTGAAAAGAAAATAGGAGGTGCACATCTTCAATATATGTAAAAGAATGTCTGAGAGTTTCAATGAAATCTGTTCACCGCTTTAAGAGGAGTTGCAGATAGCAGATGTGTACGCAGCCCCCCCCCATCCCCCTCCCACCCCCCCCCCCCCCCCCACACCCCCAAAGCATAACACCCCTATAGCATAACTGACGGACATATGTCGGAATATGAAAATATCTGAAAGAAAAGTTAAAAAATTTATAGTAATTTATATATTTTTTATACTTACCAATGACCCAGACATAGCTGGTGCTAACTCTTAAAATATAGGGCCAAACACAAATTTTGCCCCCCAATCCCCAAAATTTGCATCTAAAACTAAAGAAAACATGTCCTGAAAGGCCCTCCACACTTCGCCCCTACTGCGCATGCGCAGTGTCAAGGACGTTCCGAAATTGGCGCCATTAATCATTCTAATAACCAGTGCCTGGTAAGCGCTATGTACTCAGCGGGGAGGCAAGAGTTCCCAACTCCTGGGAGGGCCATCCCCGTCTGGGTCATTGGTAAGTATAAAAAATATATAAATTACTATAAATTTTTTAACATTTTTATACTGTACCAATGACCCAGACATAGCTGAATAGTAAAAAGGCTGGAGGGCCAAGGACATAGAGCAAAATGGAATACGCTCAATAAAATAAAATAGAGTCATCCCCTGTAGGGAAAAGAAGTAATAGGCCTTACATGTATCTTTCTTATTTATGATAAATTAGAAAGATACAACACCTTCCAAAATTGAGCTTCATACATCCATGTACTCTATTAATATCCAATATAATCCTTATACTAATAATTTTTAAAGTAAGCCAATAAATAAAGTAAGTCTAGAGAATAGAGACTCTTATACTCCTAAAAGTGTCTGAGGATTGCATAATCATGTCCGTTGACATATGCAATATTCAAAAGCTATACTTTAAAAACTAAGACTTGAATGAATTTTAAAAACCTAAACTTCTCACTAAACAACCATCCCAATAACAGCTCAGAATTACTAACTCCGGAGGAGGTATCCCCTTGTTTTCATAGTAAAACAGGTGACCCAAGGGAACACCCTCCCCCCCTTTTTCTTGCCCTGGGTCAAATAGCCCAGAGCGAAGAGGGCAGCCGAACGGAGACACTGCCGAAACAGACAGCCTATCTAGCTATAGTAGCAACTGTTAAGTGAATGACATTCTGAGCAGTAGATAATAGACCTAACAATAGAGGCCTCCAGAAA
This sequence comes from Pictodentalium vernedei, assembly GCA_031216915.1. NCBI lineage: Eukaryota > Metazoa > Mollusca > Scaphopoda > Dentaliida > Dentaliidae > Pictodentalium > Pictodentalium vernedei. Next base: position 756,760,268 of record CM062296.1, read on the forward strand.
TGGACTCGATATTTCTGAGATAAAATTCATGAATGTGGATGGCTGAGCGCAATGAGCGGCCTTCAAAAATCTATAATAGCGACACTATTAATGTAAGCCCAAGAAGTAGAAGAACTCTTACTTCATGAGCCGAAATCTTAAGCACAACTGCTAAGTCAATGATATACTATAAGCAGTACCGATAGTTAATAGAATCCATTAACCATAAAATGGAGCGTAACGTCCTTCTACTAGACATCAAAGACAGAAGAAGCTTACGCCCAGAGTAATAAACAGAAATCTGTTTATAAATACATAAACTGTACCCGGAAAGAGTAAAGGCCTATGCCCATACGAAGACGGAAGGACCTTAAAATAATAGGTTCCGGATAATAGGAGCCTAACTCTTATGCAACAATCCAACCTAAATAGTAACGGAAGTATTGATTCCGAAACTATGAAAGTGAAAATCATCCATCGATAGTGCATGAAACTCACTGACTCTACAGTAAAAGAGAAACCAACAGAATTACTGTCTAAAAGGTCAGAATTTGAAAACTACTGTTTCCAGAGGCTCAAATGATTACTTAGCTAAATAAGAACCGAAGTTAAAATCCGTATAGGAATTTAATCTAAAGATTCTAAGTCTATTTATCAAAAAGTTACTAACTGACTTAGATAAAGAGACAAAAAACTCAATTGTAAACTATCGTAGAGTGCATAGGTATGAGGTAACATAAACCTATAACCTAAATAATAACAGGCTGCAGTAGATCTTGTGAAACAAGTATACTAAAAAATAGCAATGAGTAGTATGGAGGGATCAACAATATGAACATAATGATCCCTACACCACAACGGAAGAGCCTCCACTTTAGCCGCATAGAATAGCGAAGAAGAGGATCTCCTATAGTAAGAAATCGCGTCCAAAGCTCGTCCAGTACAGTGCTTACAATGCAATACGGACCACACAACGGAATACATGAAGGTTGCGACCTTGCAGGTTGTGATAAAGATGACACGATTTACCCAGTGAAAAAGATCCTCACATAGAGGAAGATTTCACGTTAAAACCCACAGTAGACAAGAGAGAAAATTACTCATGATCTCTGTGAAGATAGAGATGCTATCAACAGAAATGTATTGTGGTTGTTTATCTTAGCAATACCTGCTAAAACAACAGCGCCGGAGGATACGCGTATCCTATCATTCCGTCCTATAGATCAATAGAGCGTTAACAATATTAGCTCAGAGATCTGGACAAGCCAACACATACGTCTGCAATTGATTAGCAAGCTGTGTCATAAATAAATCATCATTGGGCGCTCCCATAGATAGCAAATCTGATTGAATACTTGTTTGTTGAGAGTCCATTCTGACAGCAACAAGCGACCCGTAAGAGAACGGGAGTCCGATAAAACAATCAGACGACCCGGAATATGACGGACCAAAACTGAACTTGGTGTACTATAACCAACAGACGGATTCTTTCCATTAAATTGAATAACGGAAACGAAAGAGTGCCTCCCTGGTTCCGGAGATACGCCACTACTGTCGAATTAAAGGACAGGAATTTGGGCATGCGTTTCTGAATAATGTTCATGCAATGACATAAAGCAAGCCTAAAAAACATTATTCCGCGGAAGAAAACTGATTGCTAAAAGACTGCGGAACCCAAAGACCCTGGCACTTCGAATCCGTAGGGATCAGTATTATATCCCAATCTGTATGACTGGCAACCGTCATAACAGCAACACTCGGGTCCGGCAACTGCGGCGGCACTCTCTGAGTCAACCACCGAATGTTTGCCCCAGTCTGAATCTCTTGTAACACTAGATAGACAAGAGAACGTGTAAATCGAGCAATTCATGGATTGCCGAAAAGTTGCCGTCGAAGAGAAGCTCCTCCGAGAACGAAGCGACTCTGAGAGAGTTCTTAACCTTACTATCCACGCGAGTGGATGTAGCTAGGGCTGCGTCACGTCTAACTAACTCCAATCAGCCACTGAAGGGCGGAGTTATACGTGAACAAACTACTGCCCTCAAAAGAAATTACATTGAGAATAATATCCCGTAAATCTTTTCTTGAAGACGTAATGATAACGCCTCAGTAAGGCGGATTACGTATAATAAAGCGTCTAAGTTAAGTCTACTATACATAATGTCGTTCCCAACATTGAAATTGGAAAAGACATAAACGGCGAAAAAGAATATATGCAGTTTTAATCACACCGTCTAGACGCATATGCCCTGCTCTGCCAAAATAAACTATTTGTATAAATGAAAAAATGGCAGAAATGAGCAACGCGGACAAGAAACTAAACTATCATGCTTAGTAGCAGGCTTGTATATATATATATAGCGTCGAAAAATAAAACACATGTTGTAATGACAATATTGGACTACGTCGGTAAGTCAGGGACAATGTCCCCGAACCGATCGAAAAATCCGAGTCCAATGACGCTATAAGTCTCTTATCCAAGATCGCAGCAATGAAGTCCGAAAAAATAATCACTGGAAGATAATGCAAAAAGATATGAAAGGCATCTTCCGATACTACTAAAGGGAAAACTCGAAATCTTTCGAATCCCTTTCGCCGTCCTGTCGGACCCTATAAAGCGTTCGGTCGTCCGTACCTGATGCAACCGCGGACCGCACCGACCCAGCGCCGTCGGATAATTCTTGATTCGACCGAGAAACTGTCAATTGCTGGGATGCTGCGAAACAACTGTGCTAACTCGGATAGCACGTCCGTCACTGAGGCCTGAGGAGAAGCGGTCTTATGATGCATTGCCGCTGGAAGCTCCGTGATCGCTACCCCCGTGCATACTACCAATATGCGAGCGAACGGAGTGTATAGGCCTCGTGTCCCTTGGCTACCGGATGGCGCGACCTATTCGCCGTGGAATCACTGAATGCCGAAACTGATCGGATACTCGAGGTCACATAGCCAATGTGCGATCGTGTGCCCTGGTGTGAGGATGAGGAAGCATTAAAGACAGTCTCTCGGACTGTCAATATAACGGAGCGTCCCGACCAACGGACATATGCTCCGAATGTAAAATATCTGAACCACAACATGCAGTCCCCTATGTTGTTGGGCGAGAGAGGGACCTCTCTCGCTCACAGCCCGGACGGACCTGGACCAGCCAGGAACCGGACTAACAGGCTTCCTCCGATCTGTCCTCAATCTGCCGTCACTGGGTGAGTACTAAAGTAATTAAAGTGCTCGCATCACCCAAATCTCCTTCCTAGACCACAACGGACGAACCCGGCAGCCGAACTATTCGATGAATGTACGCTACACCGGGTGAGCTAGCGAATGTCACTCTGTAGGCGATAGACATATTCCATGAGCACTTATTGCCGCTAACTCTTCATTAACTATGACGACAGAGGCACACTTTTGAAAGACATCTCCATAACTCTTCGAACAAGAAACCAGAAATGCTTGGTTAGCAAGCATAAAATAATAATATATATAGCGTCGTTCAATAATTCAAAAGTTTGTGTGACATTATTGGACTATGTCGGAACTGAGGGACGATGTCCCTGAACCGAACCAAAAATTTCTAAGTCCACCGACGCTATCAGTTTCTTATCCGGCATCGCAGCATTCTGGTCCGACGAAAGAAGCTGGAGAAGACCAAGTCAGATGACATACACAACAGCATATGTTGTTCCAAAAGGGAAAGCTCGAAATCCTCCGAATCCCTTTCGGTATCCTGTCGGACCGGATGAAACTTTCGGACGTCCGTACCCGCTTCCGCGGAGCGTCCCGACCCAGCATTGTCGGATAAAATATATGCGACAGATTCAGTTGATGCTGGTATGCTGCGATAAACTGTGCTATTAAGGAAAGCACGTCCGTTCCCGAGGCCTGTGCAGTAGCGGTTTTATGATGCATTGCCGCCGGAAGCTCCGTGTACGTTGACTCCCGCACACTTCCTATGCGAACGTCCGGAGTCTGCAGGCCTCGTGTCCCTGGCTACCGGATGGTGTGACCTGGTCGCCGAAGAATCTTTGATTGGCGAAGCTGGTAATATATCGGCGGTCACGCAGCCAAGGTGCGGTCGTGTGCGCTGACGAGAAGAGGAAGCCTTAGCAGTCTCAGCGGACTGCCTATACAACGGAGCGTCCCGAGCGACGGACGTATGCTCCGCTTACGACACATTTTGTACCACAACATCTGGGGCCAGATGTTGTTGAACGAGAGAGGGGCCTCTCTCGCTTGCCGTCCGGATGGACCGGAACGAGCTATGAACCGGACTAAAAGGCTTCCTGCGTTCTCCCTCCGATCCGCCGTCACTGGGTGTGCATTAGGTTAGTTTATAGTGCTCGCATCACCCCAAAATTCCTTCTAGACCGCAACGGACGAACCCGGCTGCCGAACCATTCGGTGAATGGACGCTACACCGGGCGAGCTAGCGGACGTCAAAGGCCGTCGAACCTACTAGGGTCCTCTTAGGCAATTGGCGTATTTACATGAGCACTTTTCCGCTAGCCCTTCATTAATTGTGACGACGGAGGCACACTGTTGGAAGACATCACAGATACATCACCCTAATCTTGATCGTCTGAAATAGAAATTGATAAAGTAGAGTGACCCTGCGGGGAAAGGACCGGAGTGTCCAAATCCCCAACAACATACCGTGACATACGCTTCCCATATTGTCATCGAAATCATACGATACAGAACAGGAGTTAATGCGAGTACACTGACCACATATAGAATGATAATAAAGTCAGAGGAAGACTTCCTCTTAAAACAATTGATCAATATCCTTTCAATGTGAAAAGAAAACAAGTCCTGGTACTCGCACTAACCCCTGGCAATCAAAATACATAATAATAATATGATCCATTGATATAGAAAAAATAATTGAAATCAAAATATTTTGAAAAAAATATTTTTTCAGAACAGCCCAAGTTTCTGAAAAGTAACGTTGAGCCCCAATGGATCCCAAGCCTAAGTGTGGACAAAAATTTTTAAAATATTTTAAACAATTTATTCAACACTTACGAACAATAATAATGTATCTAGTTATGATTAAAATAACATCAAGATATTATTCTTTAGAAATCCCCCCCTCACACAGAGGGCTGTTGAAAATGTAAACAATGAGTGTAAAAACACTAAAATAAGACTCCATGCACCCAGGCCCGAAATCACTTACCAAAAATACACTATCTGATGCAAAACAGAGACTTCCAGGGAAGAAACTGCAGAACATCAGATGGTAGATGCAGAACACAACGCCTAACCACCCCTAGGTGAAGACGTAAACATGGGGAAAGAACAGAATTCATTCTGTTATTCAGCTAAAACTCCCAAGAAAATTTAGTAATAATAATTACAAAAACTATGCCAAAAGCATGGGAGAATAGCAAGGGGGAACTTAAAGGACAGGGAGAGAGGAAAACACTTAAAAAAACAGTGTAACTAAATAATCAGAATGACAACAAAATGGCTGCTGCCTTGAAAATAGGTAACTTAACATAATTTCATTAAAAAATTTTAAGTTACAGCCCTGATAATATTCTGTCACACATTCTTTTCCTCTCCTCCTTCTCTATCCTCCTTAGAATCACCATTTCACTAATATTTATGTGTCTGGCATCATTTAAACTGAGATTTATAAGCACAAAGATCAGTCAGATGTTAACTGATGAAGGGCCAAACTTAGAATGATTAATGGCGCCAATTTCGGAACGTCCTTGACACTGCGCATGCGCAGTAGGGGCGAAGTGTGGAGGGCCTTTCAGGACATGTTTTCTTTAGTTTTAGATGCAAATTTTGGGGATTGGGGGGCAAAATTTGTGTTTGGCCCTATATTTTAAGAGTTAGCACCAGCTATGTCTGGGTCATTGGTACAGTATAAAAATATAGGAGGTGCACATCTTCAGTGTATGTAAAAGAATGTCTGAGAGTTCCAATGGAGTTTGTTCAATGGTTTAAGAGGAGTAGTGGATAGAAGTTCTATACCCTCCATACTAAAACCTGAATTGACAAAGACCATTTTTGAATATGGGGAACTGTAAATATGAAAATATCTGAAGAGAAAATAAGAGGTGCACATCTTCAATGTATGGAAAAGAATGTCTGAAAGTTTCAATGAAATCTGTTCAATGGTTTAAGAGGAGTTGTGGATAGCAGATCTGTACAGAATGTCAATTGAATTTGACAAAGTTCATTTTTCAATATGGGAAACTGTAGAAATGAAAATATCTGAAAACAAAATAGGAGGTGCACATCTTCAATGTATGTAAAAGAAGGTCTGAGAGTTTCAATGGAATCCATTCACTGGTTTAAGAGGAGTTGCGGATAGCAGATGTGTTCATCCCTAAAGCGTAACGGATGGATGGGCAGGCGGACAGACAGACAGATGGATGAACGGACATAGTGAACACTATATACCACCCAATTTTCAAGTGGATGGTATAAAAATGAACAATATTTATTCCCAGGTATTTCAAACAGTTATTTTAGAAAGTCTATCAACACCAGGGAGATTCCAGTCCGAAGTGTTAAATAATATTTGGAAGAAAGAAAAAAACTAAAGTTAAATTTCCTGGCACTTATCTTTTTGTTCACAACAGGGACCTATTTTGCCAATTTCTTAAATAAGAGTCATCAACAAATGTTGACATTCACATTTTGATTAGAGCTGATTTGTTTAACCGATTAATTGATTAACCAATGATCAACTTCTTAATCGATCAAAAAAGTAATTGATCGGTTCACCGTTACTTTTGAACAACGGTATTATATGTGTTAACAAAGGAACAAACATGCTCCAAAACAGGCAAACACTGTCACACTGGCTTACATCAATTATATGAGACAGAGTAAAGCATGCCAGTTACGTGCTGACATACTTGTTCATTTGCATGATCATTATACTGTAACAGTAGCTAGAAATGGTCACGCTCAACCCTTCACCAAATGCGAGTAGCAGACAATACTTGCACGAAATTCTTGAATTACTAAAGACTTTCAATGTTTGTCTCAAAAACATAGCTTATGACCCCTCACTGGAATGAGCTCAAGCTATGTTTTGAGACAAAAATTGAAACCATAATAAAATTTGAATGGGCATTTTTGTATATGGCGCTGGCCGGTTTTATCCGTAACATTGAGTCAAGTTTTAATTATATAAATCATTAACGGTACAGCAATTATTCAGCTACCTATTAGGGTAAGTGATTAATCAGTTAACCAAGGTTAACCATGTGATTAATCGATCAAGAAAACCCTTTAACCGTTTCAGCTCTAATTTTGAGTTCAAATTACATTAAATCTTAAATCAACTGCCTTTGAAGCAATAATACACCATGTTCTTTTTTATATATATAAAAATGATTTATCTGGACAAATTATATAGCATATCCAAGTCAATAAATATGTTTAGTGGGGTCAAGGAATAACATGCACTCTATCTATTAGGGATCACTTGAGTGATAATTATTTCTGCCTCACAGCAGCTACAAATCAAGAGAGAATGAACAATTGAAAAGGATGCACAAAAAGCTGAACTCCTATGGCATTCATTAAATATGCTGTTGTACTTACTACTTTTGAAAGAGGCTACAAAACAAACATTAAATGATAAATTCAAAATAATGAAAGAAACAGAAAAAAAAAAAATCCATAAAATTGAACCCTCAAGGGTCTATTTCCGACTTTGACAGCCCTAGCTCAGAAGCCCTTACCACGCCATCATGAGGAGTTCCTGCTGACAAAAGACAAATTAATAAGGTTGTGGTTTCTAGTCAAGTTTCAAGACTTGACTAGAAATCACTACTTAGCCACAGGACCTGTACAGGTTGTGATCAGTTGTAAATTCAGGACAATTGTCAAGGCCCTTGAGGTTAAGAAAACAAAAAAAAAGTGTATCCTTAACTATTTTAACAGAATCAAAAATTACAGATCCAATGTGTTGGCCTGCAATAACAAATATGTTAAACAAGTACAGTCATTTTTCCTTTCATGTTCACCCATTAAAATCCTATCTTGAATCACATTGGAACTAGACTGAAGCATGTCCCCGCACAGCACATGGACACCGGAGGGTGAAGAGCAAACAGTGATTTGTTACTCGAACATGTGCTGTGTCTGTAAGACACTTATGATGCTCCCGCAAGTTCTACCATGAACTTTAGCCAGACAAACCACGTACCAATACAGGTGAAATTCTCCAAAAAATTGACAAAGTTCCAACAATCTGTAATTTTGTGAAATATTGAAGCAAATCAAAATCCTGACAATATACACACCTCTGGTATATGTACAAACATCCTGTGAAATAAAAAAAAGTTCTAGCTTGAAAACTGTGAGAGGAGTTAGCCGGACAAACAATGTACCCTAGATGCAGATAGACAGATGGATGGACAGAGGGATGGACATTGATGGACAGAAGGGTGGATGGGTAAAATAATATGCCCCCTCCCCACCCTATTTGTCGTGGGGGCATAAAATGAAAACGGATACCTCCACCAACCTTGATGTGCAAACTTTAAAAACTATCAAGGTCTCTAACATACAAAGAGTGTTCAAAACTTCAAGTGTTTCAAAAGAAGGAAACCACAATCAAGATCACATTCAATACATTGCTACCAAGATAAAGATATGATATACTTGGGACATTTGACATACATGTACTAGCGGGTGGACCCAAGCTATGCGTGTTTTTTCGCTACGTGGCAATTCAGAGATGAATATTTTTAAATCTAACGGCATGAATAATGGGACAATTCAATTTTGAGTTACCTCCCTTATACTATAGAATGCTCTGAATTCATAAACCGTTTACCTACAGTAAATACCCCTATCTATCGAACATACCAAAACATTTAGTTATATCGAACAAAAATACACCTACCGAGTTTAAAGTCGATCGGGCCTGTAGAGGTTGAGGAGATAGGGCATGTACTCACGACAAACTGAATTCACAACAAACAGAACACGAGTCCCCATGGGGGCTGAGGCACTTACCTGACCAGAGTTGTTTAAAGGATTTAATTTGTATATATGGCTAGTTAATACTACAGATGAATGAAGTTATTTAATTATTTGTAACTCAGTTGCCCATGCCAGATGTTTCTTTTTTCTAGTATTGGGATGCTACCTCGAAATAATGCCAAGAGTTTCAGTAATGCAAAACTAGGGAGTCCAAATACCAACCTAGTGGCTTAACTTAAACTGTAAAATTTGCCCCTGTACATTGAATGGATTTTTTCACCAATGATTTCTTGTTATATTTAGATTAATTTTTCATCAATACCAGCAGACATGACTAGATTTGATGAAAAAATATCTTGAAAATACACAGCGGGTTAAGAGTTAAGTACTTTTCAAGGAGAGAAACAAATTCAAGCACTTTTCAAGGAGGGGTCCAAAATTCAAGGACTTTTCATTTGAGTGGGAATCCTGATCTAAACTAGAGGTACTGTGAGCAAACTCACAAAGTGATACCCCCTGCACCTGAAATGTATAAGTTAGATTATCTCCCCTTGGAAATGTCAGAACGGAATTATATTGCTTCATGCACATCTTCATATGGAGTTCTTCCATTGTGTAAAGTTTCATGAAAATTCTTCAAACGGTTTAGGAGGAGTTACGCTTACAAGGATGGACGAAATGTATAAGTTAGATTATCTCCCCTTGGAAATGTCAGAACTGAATTATATTGCTTTATGCACATCTTCAAATGGAGTTCTTTGATTGTGTAAAGTTTCATGAAAATTCTTCAAACAGTTTAGGAGGAGTTGCGCTTACAAGGATGGACAGACGGACTGATGGATGGATGGACTGATGGATGGACGGACAGATGGACGGACGGACGGATGGACAGGGTGCTTCCTATATACCCCCCAAACTTTGTTTGCAGGGGGTATAACAAAAGGATCTCTTCAAATATTTCAAGATTTATCCACAAAACCTAAGCAGCCAATAAATGACATCTAAACAAAAGGATCTCTTCAAATATTTCATAAGATTTATCCACAAAACCTAAGCAGCCAATAAATGACATCCAAACAAAAGGATCTCTTCAAATATTTCAAGATTTATCCACAAAACCTGAGCAGCCAATAAATGACATCTAAACAAAAGGATCTCTTCAAAAATTTCAAGATTCATTGACAAAACCTAAGCAGATAATAAATGACATCTAAACAAAAAGATCTCTTCAAATATTTCATAAGATTTATCCACAAAACCTAAGCAGCCAATAAATGACATCCAAACAAAAGGATCTCTTCAAATATTTCAAGATTTATCCTGAAAACCTAAGCAGCCAATAAATGACATCTAAACAAAAGGATCTCTTCAAATATTTCATAAGATTTATCCACGAAACCTAATCAGCCAATAAATGACATCTAAACAAAAGGATCTCTTCAAATATTTCAAGATTTATCCACAAAACCCAAGCAGCCAATAAATGACATCTAAACAAAACAAACTCTTCAAATATTTCAAGATTTATCCACGAAACAAATCTGGTGTCTTAAGATTGCTCACTTCACTACAAATGATCAAACTCATCTGACGAATTGGGGACAACTTCATTTAAACAAGAGCTGAAATGGTTAACCAATTAATCAATTAACCAATGATCAACATCTTGATCAATCAAAAAAGTAATTGATTGATTAACCATTACTTTCGAACAACTATATTATATGGGTTAACCCTTTACCTAACATGAAAAGCAGACGACACTTGCAAAAAAAATTCTTGAATAACTAATTTTTTTCATTTTTTGTCTCAAAAACATAGGTTATGACCCCTCGTTGGAACGAGCTCGACGAGCTCGTTCCAACGAGGGGTCATAACCTATGTTTTTGAGACACAAAATGAAAATATTTTGAAAATTAATTGGCGATATTTGGGAATAGCGCTGGCCGGTTTGGGCCGTTATGTTGGGTAAAGGGTTAACAAATGAACAACTTGCTTCAAAACAAGCAAACACTCTCACACTGACATCAATTATATGAGACAGAGTAAAACATGCAAGTTAGGTGCAGACATACTTGTTCACTTGCATGATCATTATACTGTATAATTAGCTGGAAATGGTCATCTTTACCCTCTACCGAATGCGGGTAGCAGATGATACTTGCAAAATAAATTCTTGAATGACTAAAAAATTTTAATTTTTGTCTCAAAAACAAAGATTTTAACCCCTCATTGGAAAGAACTCAATGAGCTCATTCCAATGAGGGGCCATAAGCTATGTTTTTGAGACAAAAGTTAAAAAATTTATAGTAATTTATATATTTTTTATACTTACCAATGACCCAGACATAGCTGGTGCTAACTCTTAAAATATAGGGCCAAACACAAATTTTGCCCCCCAATCCCCAAAATTTGCATCTAAAACTAAAGAAAACATGTCCTGAAAGGCCCTCCACACTTCGCCCCTACTGCGCATGCGCAGTGTCAAGGACGTTCCGAAATTGGCGCCATTAATCATTCTAATAACCAGTGCCTGGTAAGCGCTATGTACTCAGCTGGGAGGCAAGAGTTCCCAACTCCTGGGAGGGCCATCCCCGTCTGGGTCATTGGTAAGTATAAAAAATATATAAATTACTATAAATTTTTTAACATTTTTATACTGTACCAATGACCCAGACATAGCTGAATAGTAAAAAGGCTGGAGGGCCAAGGACATAGAGCAAAATGGAATACGCTCAATAAAATAAAATAGAGTCCTCCCCTGTAGGGAAAAAGAAGTAATAGGCCTTACATGTATCTTTCTTATTTATGATAAATTAGAAAGATACAACACCTTCCAAAATTGAGCTTCATACATCCATGTACTCTATTAATATCCAATATAATCCTTATACTAATAATTTTTAAAGTAAGCCAATAAATAAAGTAAGTCTAGAGAATAGAGACTCTTATACTCCTAAAAGTGTCTGAGGATTGCATAATCATGTCCGTTGACATATGCAATATTCAAAAGCTATACTTTAAAAACTAAGACTTGAATGAATTTTAAAAACCTAAACTTCTCACTAAACAACCATCCCAATAACAGCTCAGAATTACTAACTCCGGAGGAGGTATCCCCTTGTTTTCATAGTAAAACAGGTGACCCAAGGGAACACCCTCCCCCCCCCCCCCCCCTTTTTCTTGCCCTGGGTCAAATAGCCCAGAGCGAAGAGGGCAGCCGAACGGAGACACTGCCGAAACAGACAGCCTACCTAGCTATAGTTGCAACTGTTAAGTGAATGACATTCTGAGCAGTAGATAATAGACCTAACAATAGAGGCCTACAGAAATGGACTCGATATTTCTGAGATAAAATTCATGAATGTGGATGGCTGAGCGCAATGAGCGGCCTTCAAAAATCTATAATAGCGACACTATTAATGTAAGCCCAAGAAGTAGAAGAACTCTTACTTCATGAGCCGAAATCTTAAGCACAACTGCTAAGTCAATGATATACCATAAGCAGTACCGATAGTTAAAAGAATCCATTAACAATAAAATGGAGCGTAACGTCCTTCTACTAGACATCAAAGACAGAAGAAGCTTACGCCCATAGTAATAAACAGATATCTGTTTATAAATACATAAACTGTACCCGGAAAGAGTAAAGGCCTATGCCCATACGAAGACGGAAGGACCTTAAAATAATAGGTTCCGGATAATAGGAGCCTAACTCTTATGCAACAATCCAACCTAAATAGTAACGGAAGTAGTGATTCCGAAACTACGAAAGTGAAAATCATCCATCGATAGTGCATGAAACTCACTGACTCTACAGTAAAAGAGAAACCAACAGAATTACTGTCTAAAAGGTCAGAATTTGAAAACTACTGTTTCCAGAGGCTCAAATGATTACTTAGCTAAATAAGAACCGAAGTTAAAATCCGTATAGGAATTTAATCTAAAGATTCTAAGTCTATTTATCAAAAAGTTACTAACTGACTTAGATAAAGAGACAAAAGACTCAATTGTAAACTATCGTAGAGTGCATAGGTATGAGGTAACATAAACCTATAACCTAAATAATAACAGGCTGCAGTAGATCTTGTGAAACAAGTATACTAAAAAATAGCAATGAGTAGTATGGAGGGATCAACAATATGAACATAATGATCCCTACACCACGACGGAAGAGCCTCCACTTTAGCCGCATAGAATAGCGAAAAAGAGGATCTCCTATAGTAAGAAATCACGTCCAAAGCTCGTCCAGTACAGTGCTTACAATGCAATACGGACCACACAACGGAATACATGAAGGTTGCTGTTTGTGATAAAGATGACACGATTTACCCAGTGAAAAAGATCCTCACATAGAGGAAGATTTCACGTTAAGACCCACAGTAGACAAGAGAGTAAATTACTCATGATCTCTGTGAAGATAGAGATGCTATCAACAGAAATGTATTGTGGTTGTTTATCTTAGCAATACCTGCTAAAACAACAGCGCCGGAGGATATGCGTATCCTATCATTCCGTCCTATAGATCAATAGAGCGTTAACAATATTAGCTCAGAGATCTGGACAAGCCAACACATACGTCTGCAATTGATTAGCAAGCTGTGTCATAAATAAATCATCATTGGGCGCTCCCATAGATAGCAAATCTGATTGAATACTTGTTTGTTGAGAGTCCATTCTGACAGCAACAAGCGACCCGTAAGAGAACGGGAGTCCGATAAAACAATCAGACGACCCGGAATATGACGGACCAAAACTGAACTTGGTGTACTATAACCAACAGACGGATTCTTTCCATTAAATTGAATAACGGAAACGAAAGAGTGCCTCCCTGGTTCCGGAGATACGCCACTACTGTCGAATTAAAGGACAGGAATTTGGGCATGCGTTACTGAATAATGTTCATGCAATGACATAAAGCAAGCCTAAAAAAACATTATTCCGCGGAAGAAAATTGATTGCTAAGAGACTGCGGAACCCAAAGACCCTGGCACTTCGAATCCGTAGGGATCAGTATTATATCCCAATCTGTTTGACTGGCAACCGTCATAACAGCAACACTCGGGTCCGGCAACTGCGGTGGCACTCTCTGAGTCAACCACCGAATGTTTGCCCCAGTCTGAATCTCTTGTAACACTAGATAGACAAGAGAACGTGTAAATCGAGCAATTCATGGATTGCCGAAAAGTTGCCGTCGAAGAGAAGCTCCTCCGAGAACGAAGCGATTCTGAGAGAGTTCTTAACCTTACTATCCACGCGTGTGGATGTAGCTAGGGCTGCGTCACGTCTAACTAACTCCAATCAGCCACTGAAGGGCGGAGTTATACGTGAACCAACTACTGCCCTCAAAAGAAATTACATTTAGAATAATATCCCGTAAATCTTTTCTTGAAGACGTAATGATAACGCCTCAGTAAGGCAGATTACGTATGATAAAGCGTCTAAGTTAAGTCTACTATACATAATGTCGTTCCCAACATTGAAATTGGAAAAGACATAAACGGCGAAAAAGAATATATGCAGTCTTTAATCACACCGTCTAGACGCATATGAACTCTCGGTATGCCCTGCTCTGCCAAAATAAACTATTCGTATAAATGATAAAATGGCAGAAATGAGCAACGCGGACAAGAAACTAAACTATCATGCTTAGTAGCAGGCTTGTATATATATATATATAGCGTCGAAAAATAAAACACATGTTGTAATGACAATATTGGACTGCGTCGGTAAGTCAGGGACAATGTCCCTGGACCGATCGAAAAATCCGAGTCCAATGACGCTATAAGTCTCTTATCCAAGATCGCAGCAATGAAGTCCGAAATAACAATCACTGGAAGATAATGCCAGAAGATATGAAAGGCATCTTCCGATACTACTAAAGGGAAAACTCGAAATCTTTCGAATCCCTTTCGCCATCCTGTCGGACCCTATAAAGCGTTCGGTCGTCCGTACCTGATGCAACCGCGGATCGCACCGACCCAGCGCCGTCGGATAATTCCTGATTCGACTGAGAAACTGTCAATTGCTGGGATGCTGCGAAACAACTGTGCTAACTCGGATAGCACGTCCGTCACTGAGGCCTGAGGAGAAGCGGTCTTACGATGCATTGCCGCTGGAAGGTCCGTGATCGTTACCCCGTGCATACTACCAATATGTGAGCGAACGGAGTGTATAGGCCTCGTGTCCCTTGGCTACCGGATGGCGCGACCTATTCGCCGTGGAATCACTGAATGCCGAAACTGATCGGATACTCGAGGACAGCCCGGACGGACCTGGACAAGCCAGGAACCGGACTAACAGGCTTCCTCCGATCTGTCCTCAATCTGCCGTCACTGGGTGAGTACTAAAGTAATTAAAGTGCTCGCATCACCCAAATCTCCTTCCTAGACCGCAACGGACGAACCCGGCAGCCGAACCATTCGATGAATGTACGCTACACCGGGTGAGCTAGCGAATGTCACTCCGTAGGCGATAGACATATTCCATGAGCACTTATTGCCGCTAACTCTTCATTAACTATGACGACAGAGGCACACTTTTGAAAGACATCTCCATAACTCTTCGAACAAGAAACCAGAAATGCTTGGTTAGCAAGCATAAAATAATAATATATATAACGTCGTTCAATAATTCGAAAGTTTGTGTGACATTATTGGACTATGTCGGAACTGAGGGACGATGTCCCTGAACCGAACCAAAAATTTCTAAGTCCACCGACGCTATCAGTTTCTTATCCGGCATCGCAGCATTCTGGTCCGACGAAAGAAGCTGTAGAAGACCAAGTCAGATGACATACACAACAGCATATGTTGTTCCGAAAGGGAAAGCTCGAAATCCTCCGAATCCCTTTCGGTATCCCGTCGGACCGGATGAAACTTTCGGACGTCCGTACCCGCTTCCGCGGAGTGTCCCGACCCAGCATCGTCGGATAAAATATATGCGACAGATTCAGTTGATGCTGGGATGCTGCGATAAACTGTGCTATTAAGGAAAGCACGTCCGTTCCCGAGGCCTGTGCAGTAGCGGTCTTACGATGCATTGCCGCCGGAAGCTCCGTGTACGTTGACTCCCGCACACTTCCTATGCGAACGTCCGTAGTCTGCAGGCCTCGTGTCCCTGGCTACCGGATGGTGTGACCTGGTCGCCGAAGAATCCTTGATCGGCGAAGCTGGTACTATATCGGCGGTCACGCAGCCAAGGTGCGGTCGTGTGCGCTGACGAGAAGAGGAAGCCTTAGCAGTCTCCGCGGACTGCCTATACAACGGAGCGTCCCGAGCGACGGACGTATGCTCCGCTTGCGACACATATTGTACCACAACATCTGGGGCCAGATGTTGTTGAACGAGAGAGGGGCCTCTCTCGCTTGCCGTCCGGATGGACCGGAACGAGCTATGAACCGGACTAAAAGGCTTCCTGCGTTCTCCCTCCGATCCGCCGTCACTGGGTGTGCATTAGGTTAATTTATAGTGCTCGCATCACCCCAAAATTCCTTCTAGACCGCAACGGACGAACCCGGCTGCCGAACCATTCGGTGAATGGACGCTACACCGGGCGAGCTAGCGGACGTCAAAGGCCGTGGAACCTACTAGGGTCCTCTTAGGCAATTGGCGTATTACATGAGCACTATTCCGCTAGCCCTTCATTAATTGTGACGACGGAGGCACACTGTTGGAAGACATCACAGATACATCACCCTAATCTTGATCGTCTGAAATAGAAATTGATAAAGTAGAGTGACCCTGCGGGGAAAGGACCGGAGTGTCCAAATCCCCAATAACATACCGTGACATACGCTTCCCATATTGTCATCGAAATCATACAATACAGAACAGGAGTTAATGCGAGTACACTGACCATATATAGAATGATAATAAAGTCAGAGGAAGACTTCCTCTTAAAACAATTGATCAATATCCTTTCAATGTGAAAAGAAAACAAGTCCTGGTACTCGCACTAACCCCTGGCAATCAAAATACATAATAATAATATGATCCATTAATATAGAAAAAATAATTGAAATCAAAATATTTTGAAAAAATATTTTTTCAGAACAGCCCAAGTTTCTGAAAAGTAACGTTGAGCCCCAATGGATCCCAAGCCTAAGTGTGGACAAAAATTTTAAAAATATTTTAAACAATTTATTCAACACTTACGAACAATAATAATGTATCTAGTTATGATTAAAATAACATGAAGATATTATTTTTTAGAAATCCCCCCCTCACACAGAGGGCTGTTGTAAATGTAAACAATGAGTGTAAAAACACTAAAATAAGACTCCAGGCACCCAGGCCCGAAATCAGTTACCAAAAATACACTATCTGATGCAAAACAGAGACTTCCAGGGAAGAAACTGCAGAACATCAGATGGTAGATGCAGAACACAACGCCTAACCACCCGTAGGTGAAGACGTAAACATGGGGAAAAGAACAGAATTCATTCTGTTATTCAGCTAAAACTCCCAAGAAAATTTAGTAATAATAATTACAAAAACTATGCCAAAAGCATGGGAGAATAGCAAGGGGGAACTTAAAGGACAGGGAGAGAGGAAAACACTTAAAAAACAGTGTAACGAAATAATCAGAATGACAACAAAATGGCTGCTGCCTTGAAAATAGGTAACTTAACATAATTTCATTAAAAAATTTTAAGTTACAGCCCTGATAATATTCTGTCACACATTTTTTTCCTCTCCTCCTTCTCTATCCTCCTTAGAATCACCATTTCACTAATATTTATGTGTCTGGCATCATTTAAACTGAGATTTATAAGCACAAAGATCAGTCAGATGTTAACTGATGAAGGGCCAAACTTAGAATGATTAATGGCGCCAATTTCGGAACGTCCTTGACACTGCGCATGCGCAGTAGGGGCGAAGTGTGGAGGGCCTTTCAGGACATGTTTTCTTTAGTTTTAGATGCAAATTTTGGGGATTGGGGGGGCAAAATTTGTGTTTGGCCCTATATTTTAAGAGTTAGCACCAGCTATGTCTGGGTCATTGGTAGAGTATAAAAATATTGAAAACATAATAAAATTTGAATGGAGATTTTTGTTTTCAGTGCTGACCAGTTATGTCCATTTCATTGGGTAAAGGGTTAATGCTGTAAATCATCAATGGTATGGCAGTTATTCAGCTACCCATTAGGGCAAGTAATTAATCAGTTAACCAAGGTTATTCCATGTGATTAATCGACCAAGAAAACCCTTTAACTGTTTCAGCTCCAATATAAACTCATGCAACCTTGTAAATTTTTCCTAAGGACTAATATCTGAATTTGTGCCAGAATTTCATCAGATGTACTCAAAAGCCAAAACTGGCAAATCCTACCCATCTTATTCTAATGGTCTCTAATTCACCTGTAAGAGAATGAAGAATGGACAGATGGACAGGATGCATTTGTGAGGCTTTGGCTCTACATATTTGTGATTTTGAAGCAAAATGGAAAAAAACAATAAAACCTGACTTACATTTTAACTGGCAGAGTGCTAGAAGTCACTATCATGGCTCTACATGTACTGAAAAGTGCTGAAAGCATCTATAGTGACGGCTTTACACTCTATGCATTAACTTGATGTTTTCTCACCTGTTTATTTATTTATTTATTAAGGTTTAATGACACTTTAACAGCCAAGGTCATATCGTGTCGGTGACAGTTTTATGGGTGGAGGAAGCCAGAGTACCTGGAGAGAACCATCGAGCAGCTCCCCAACATAACACCGCACTGCGGCACAGGCAGGGTCAGTTTGGTTGAAGACATGGGCGCCATCGACATGCAGTACGCCTTAGTACACGGCGTCATCGTATCCCCATATAGGCAACCGGGATAAAGTGCCTTGCCCAAGGACACAATGCGGGAGTCCGAATCGCTCGCTCAGATGATCACCCATCCAAGGACTAACCGGGATTGATGTTGCTTAACTTCGGTGATCTGATGATAACCGATTACTGCAACGCCACCGCACCCCCTTTCTTACTTGTAGAACAAAAAAATGTTTACATAAAATAGCTTGGTTACAATTCATTGGAGAGTGCCAATAGGTACTCTCCAATAAATTGTAACAAATCAATTATCTATGAACAAAATTTTGCTAAACCAAGGCTCGCCTTGCTGGTAGCAACAGAATCTTTAAAACTGTTACACATCACCTTTGAAAAAATTCAGCACTCTACCAGTTAAAATTCAAGATTGACATTTGAAAAATAACCTGTTATTACAATATTTTTAGGTTTAACCCTAAATTTACAATGTATATGCCAAAAATGAAGTCATAAGTTCCAAAGTATGGCATAGCAATTAAGATGGCACTAACTGCAGGCTTATTTTCTGGCTTGCATATATATGCATCTCTGAATATGCATATTTCAAAATGTATGTTTACCCTTATTTGGGGGGAAAAATCCCTGAAAATATCAACATCAAATTTAGAGAGGATGGTGCATATTTTTTTAATGTTCTGAATACCTTGTCCATTGGATGACCACAAATAAAGCTCCATGATCAACACGAGGCAAAAAATTAATTTTGCCCTGTGTACACTTCAATACTGTAATTACTTAACTTTAAATTTGTTATCAAATCAACAGGTATGACTTCATTGCACAAAAAAATTAAGAAAATGTACCGGATAAATTCTTGAGTGCAATATTTTTATGAAGCCACTAAAAAAGGAACCGACTGGATGACCAATACTTGTTTATACAAAAGTTTTCTTTTTTCCTGAAAAATGCCATGCTCATGTCATTAACCATTAAATTCATTATTTTAATTATTGTTTTTTTAAAAAATTTTTCAAAATATTTCCACAAACTCATATCATGTGACACCTTGACGAGTTTGTTCAACTGGGATGCTTTGGGGGGAGAGGTGCGGGGGTCACATGATATGGTTTTGGTGAAATTTTTTTTTTTTTTCAACTACTAAATTTGTAAATTAAGTGGGTAGATGCTGATTTGATATGTAAAGGATTAAAGCATTAGCAAACAGCACAAACAAATGTTTAGATTCCATTCATTTTATATACTGTTCATGTCGCTAAGAATGTAATAGTGAAAGATGTCAAACACTAACTGGTAGAGTACTGGAAGCCTGTATTTGGGCTTTATTATGAAGTGCATGTACCACAACTTGACGGCTTCATATTCAGTGGATGTGCTCCTTATTATCTTTGAAGTGAAATTATTAAGTCTCTTTGGATTTGACTTGTTACAATTTGTGGGAGAGTGCCTCTACAAATTGTAATAAGGCAAATACATGTGAATAAATTTTGATGACTGAAAAAAAAAATTTAGCACACTCTACGAGATCAGTAAGAGTTTTGTTATCTAATAAAACTGAGTTTAGCTTTCAATGATAAGTATGGGTGAAAAAGACTTGTAATAAGAACACTGGATGTTGTACATGTATGGTACATCTATCGAAAAGCCAGATTCAGAATAATTTGCTACATTTAATACATTGTTCATATTAGCATGCAATTATATCTCAGCTCAAACTGTATGTTCATTCATGCATCATCATTCCACTACACAAGATATGCTTATATTACCAAATGCTTGCCACTTTCTAATGAAGAGAACACACAAGGACAATGAACACAGATGAAATGCAAATCATGACAAGGTCCCCTTACACCTTCAGGAACTATAGTCAATAAGTTTCAAGGACTATTTTGGGTTGAACTCAAGAATCTTCAAGGTTATTTTGATGACTCTGAGACTGCTTTTAAAAACTTGTAAGGAACTTTGATAAAAAAACCCCAGGAGGTTCCAAGGGACCTCAAGTGCTCACATGAGAAAGGCCCACTGATTTTTCATAATGTGATTAAAGGATATTTTAACAATAATTTGTCACTTGTTATTTCCTTTTTTACTTCACCAATTTGGACCGTGGTTTCAGAGAAAAAGCAATGACAAACATCTAAGAGTTCCTGCATAGAACAGCATTCATCCAAACACTTAATATGAACAGAAAATCATCAATTTCAACAAAATACAGAGTAATAAAGGTGAAAGGGTTCAAGTAACAGAAGACTTTATTGGTAGGAACTTGATTTGAATAAACCTGAATCTGACTTCACTGAGGATGCTGTATATCAAATATCAACAGATTCTGACTGGAGGATCTAAATAGTATGATTTTTAAAGAATTTCCTCATAGTGCAAGAAGTAAAGATTCAGACTTTTGCAGGGAGCCCAAATATGAACTCAGGGACTTGGTTTGAGGAAACTTGAATCTGATTCTATAAATAGCCATATACCAAGTATGAAAAGATTAGAGCTGGTGGATTTGAAGAAGATTTTTAAAGAATATTCCTCATATTGCAAGTTAAAATTTGACTCAAACAGGGAGTTCAAAACCTACGAACTTGATTTGGAAGCAACTTGAATCTGAGCTCCATAAGGATGCTTTACACCAACTGTCAACTGTAGTAAAGGATGTTTAAAGAATCTTCCTTAAAAATATATTGCACCAAATTAACATTTGGGCTCCAAAAGAGAGACCAATTAAGAACCCAGGGACTTGATTTCAACAATCTTGAATCAAATGACTTTGTTCAAAAGCTAATAAGAAAAATCGTACATTTTAAACTTGTTCAGGTACAAGGAATATATTATTGGCCTTTAAGGTTTCAAGTTCCTTCAGATACTATCTCGTCTTGGAAAAGAGATTTACTACCATTACACCACAGGCGACCATTTTTTCAACAAAATTAAGAAAAATTTGATAGCTCCCATCTAGACATCACACCAAAGCTACATATGAAATTTGAAAAAGATCGGGTGAGAGATGAGGCCTGTAGGGTGTGCTAATGGAATTGTTGACAATTCATATGCAAAATCCAAGATGGCACAGGTGGCCATGTTTTTAAACGAAATTCAAAAAAATTTGATAGCTACCATCTAGACATCACACCAAAGCTATATATCAAATTCGAAAAAGATCGGGTAGAGATGCGGCCTGTATTGTGAGCTAACAGAACTGTTGACAATTTAGATCCAAATCCAAGATGGCTGCTGGCAGCAATGTTTTTCAACAAAATTCAGAAAAATTTGATAGCTTCCATCCAGACATCACACCAAAGCTACATATGAAATTTGGAAAAGATCTGGTGAGAGATGTGGCCAGTAGGGTGTGCTAACAGAATTGTTGACAATTTATATGCCAAATCTAAGTTGGCCACTGACGGCCATGTTTTTCAATGAAATTAGGAAAAATATGATAGCTCCCATCTAGACATTACCCCAAAGCCACGAATGAAATTTGGAACTGATTAGGTGAGAGCTGCAGTCTGTAGGGTGTGCTAAAGGAATTGTGGATGGACAGAGGAATGTATGGATGGACGTACAGATGGACAATGGATAGGAACCCATCCTAAAAGCTCATACTTCACGTCGTCAAGTTGAGCTAACAAGAAAAACTGCATCTGATGGAAGTAAGAAGTCATTTAGCTGAAAGTTTGTTTGTGTTTCCTATAGTACATATGGGGGTGATTTGGCACTTGAATACAACCTATGACCTCACCCCCTCCCTTCACACACCACAATGGATTGGCAACTCAACACAGTCTCTTATATGCAAGACCAGGAGAAGCTTGAGGAGCAACAAGCAAATTTATAGGTCACAGACAACAGGATAGATATCATAGTTGTTGATGGACAGGAAATTTGCTTGTTGGTTCCCTCCATATGTTCTGACTCAGTAAATGATTATATTGGTAGATGTCCACTAACTGGGTGACAAAGTATCAAATCCACAGTGTGTACTATATGCTTTTTCATGTCGTTTGATAGTTACTGTATCTGTACAAATTTAACACTGCTGCTTTTTTTTATAGTTAATGACTCTTGCTATATTGTATGCGATAAGCCAGAATGAAAAATATCTATCATAACAGTTGGTCTATTAAAAACAAGAGCACCGCTTAGCGGGGCAACATACGCCCTTCAAAACTGGACCATGCACAAGTTTCTTTTGGGTAATGTTTGAAATTTTTGTTGACTCGACTATGTCTGTCCCCCCCATGCAATTATTGCCCAATCCCCTGCCCTTCATATTAAGCGATCTGAGGTCTTCACAAAATAAAAAAATAGGCCGATGAAATCATATGTGTACCCATATGCGCAACTAGTAGAAAGCTGTATGACGGAGGGCCACCCTGGATGCCGACATTATGTACACCATACATGGTGTGGGTACATATAGAAATGAATTGGAGGAGTGCCGAATTTGATGGATAATGGGTTAATATCTCCGGGTCAAATTATTAGATTTACATAATGAGATATTATGCCCATGAAGCTGCATATTAAATCTGAAAAGAATGTGATTAAGTTCACGGTCTGTAGAGCACAGAAAGCATAATTTGCCTGATTTCTAAGTATTAAAGGGCAATAACTCCTACGGAAACGAAAAACCTGACCCGAATTTGCAGTTGTGCGAGATACCATGCTCATGAAGCTGCATATTAAATTTCAAAAGAATCCGATTAAGTTCACAGACTGTAGAGCACAGAAAGCATAATTTGACTGATTTCTAAGTATGAAAAGGGCAATAACTCCTAAGAAAACAACCGAACATGACCCAAATATGAACTTGTGCGAGATATTATGGCCATGAAGCTGCGTATTAAATTTGAAAAGAATCTGATTAAGTTGACGGTCTGTAGAGCATGGAAAGCATAATTTGCTCGATTTCTAAGTATTAAAGGGGGAATAACTACCAGGAAAACTGTCGAACATGACCCAAATTCAAACTTGTGCGAGATTTTAATCTGGTTGTGCAGTATATCAAATATTTTTTAAATCCGATTGAAATCACGCTCTGTAGAGCACGGAATACAACTGTCTCCGGACAGCTCCATAACATAAATTTTCAAACGGGCGTATAAAAATTCTTGTTTCTCCGGCACATCCATCATCATTAAAAATCTGCCTTATCACTTTCTTTACCTGGAAATCTATTTGGTGAAACTACTTTGTTGTACTTGTAGGACTAATTATTTATTTAGTTATTGGGATTTAACCCTTTGAACTCTAGTGGTATCTTCCATGCTAGTTGAATGGCAGCAATTAGAAGAGTTCATATTCATTATTTGGGGTAGACCAATCAATATTTTCAATGTGCAGCCTTGGGCTGTATGTTGAAAATATCAATTGGTCTACCCCACACATTTACTGAACAGCCATCCTATTTAATGACGTTATGACATATCATGTTGCTGGCTGGAAAAAGGGCCACTAGTGTTCAAAGGGTTAAGGTCACATATTTATACACGGTGGCTAATCGTGACCACAACATGATGATAAAGTCAAGTTTAGTCAAATGTTTATACCCATGTTGCCCATTTTAAAAAACTTTCACCCCACGAATTGGTGACTGGGTCCTATTTTACCAATAAAACAGAGCTTGTTTACGTCAATAAACAAGCACTTCACTTCTTGGAGCCTTGTAGGACTAAAAATTTCATCAACTATATCCGGTTTGACAAAAAAAGAAAAATCTATAATACCATTAAAAAGTGAATGTTTTTCTCTAGTTTATGAATTCATCTTTCAAGTGAAAACAGGCTGTCTACTGCCAATTTAGCCAAACCATCTTAATCCATATTCTACTTCTATTGTTGAGGCAAGCATTAAGTCAATTCCAGTGTTTTTTTCAAGGCTTTCATTACCTATGGAAAGGAATGTCTTGTCAATCACTATAGGTAGATACATTGGGCCCTATTGTATAGTATGACCTGATCAACTACAGATATTCCCATTTCTCAAATACAAATTGATATTTTAATTACATCAGGGTTCTCATCTGAATCTCTTATGACTTAATCAAAATGGTGTGATCCATTCAAGATTCCTGAAGGCAAAAACAGAAGTCCTCAGCTGTACAACCCTTTTTGAATCAGTCCTGTTATAAGCATTTAATTCATTATATTTTATCTGCAAGAGCTCTGTGATCTGTCAAACAAGGTATAGTGTATTAACTGGTTGTGTGCTAGTAGCCACAATCATGGCTCTATTGAGAAGTGCTAGAAGCCACTTAAGTGGCTTTACAATGTATGCAATATCTTTTAGTTTGCAGAGCAGAAGAAAAAGAAAGAAAAAATATTGTATAAATATAAAATTGTTTGGTTACAATTTATTGGAGAGTGCCAACTCTCCAATAAATTATACCAAAACAATTATTTATGAATAAAATCTTGCTAAACTAAGACATCGACTGGCTACTCTTGCTGGCAGCTTGGTATTTTTGAAAATAAAATACCCATGTTTCAAATTCCCTTTGAAAAATAATTTAACACTCAACCAGTTATAGCTCCTCTCTTTACACAAGCAAAAAAGTAGATAACAGATTTCTAGTTAACTGAATTTTCCCGTCCACTGAATAGTCACAGTGATCATTTTTATAAAATGAAATTCCATGAACAAATGGAAACTAGATTTGTCAAATACAAATTAAATGGGTGAAGGCTTATCTTCTTGGCATAAAAAGTGAGAATAATAAGTTGTTTTTAACAAATGGGCTTGAAGAGAAATGATAATCTTTCAAGATGGAGCTTTCCACCTACTCAATGAAGAAAACATCTCAACTTGGAAACGAAAACAAATTGGGTTGTGACAAGTGAAAATGATAAATTTAAAGTAATTTGTATATTTTTTATACTTATCTATGGCCCAGACTAGCTGGTGCAAACTCAAAGTTATCAAGGGTCAACCACAAATTTTGACCCCCCTCCCAATCCTCAAAATTTGCTTGCAAAACCGAAAATTATAAGTCCTATCTGTTCCTCCATACTTTTACTCTCTGCATATGTGCCGCCATCAGGAAGTGACCAGAATTGGCGCCAACATCATTCTTTGTAGAAGAGAGTACTACATAATAACTCAGCGGGGAGGTATGAGTGCCCACTCATGGGAGGGCCATACTCGTCTGGGCCATTGGTAAGTATAAGAAATATACAAATTACTTTAAATTTATCATATTTTTATACTATAAACCAATGGCCCAGACTAGCTGAATCGTAAAAAGGCGGAGGGCCTAGGACTTCAGAATTAGCAGACCATCATAGTTCCCAAGCCTGCAATCCAAGGTGAAAGGAAATTAAATTTAAAAGGAATTACATGTATGTCTCTCTATACAGTAATAGAGAAGACATATCATAAATAAGGAACCATATCCAAGTAATTCCATATTCTTAGCATGAATGACTATGCTAAGTGGATGTAACAAGTTCCCAAATTTTAAGGGTAGTCCGGATTAAGCCCTAAAAATTAGGATGGCGTATTTGAGAATGAGAGGTTAATCCCCACAAACATACCCCATATACAATAATACACAAGCTGTATCCAGGATATAATCTACAGATAAAACAGCTTCACTCATAGTTACACACTTATCAAGCCAGAGGAGATTTAAAAAATCCCCCCCCCCCCCACCATTTTGAAGGAATCTTCTTCAAAAACAAAGAGGGGAGTGCTCTGAAATCAGTAAAAGCGGTACCAAATACAGTGGAGCCCACTTAAATGGATATCTCTTATTTCTATATCCCTGTTAATTGAATATAATTTCCCAATACAAAACCATTTACCATACCTCCAGTACAAATTTGACCTGTTAATTGAATATAGGTTATAGAGTAAACTCATGTTATTTGAATAAAAAATCTTGTAGCCTGTCGGGAAATTACCCTGACTCTCCCCAGTTTTCCTTTTTTTATAGACCTATTAGGCCTCAGTACATCCAATACAGGCATTTAATCTATTATATCTTGTTTGACAGAGCTCATAGAGCTCTGTGAAACAAGATATAATAGAATGAATGCTATGTTTATCTCTAGAATACAGGAAAGTCACACAATCCCTGTTAATTGAATACTCCTATTAATTGAATAATTTTCATTGGCAAAGTGGCTATTCAATTAACAGGGTTCCACTGTAACACTATATATATTCATCGAACAAGCACTCGGATATTAATTATTATGAATAAATTGGTGCTTAATGCCACTTCAGAAGCTAAGGCTATCACGGCAATCCCGGTAATTAATAGCGCCCGCTTGTAACGTATACCAGAGTCGGCATACGTAGATAGGTTGAAAACCGGTGATATAATATATACAACATACACATATCCAATAGAATCACAATGGACGATCTCTGGAGAGTAAACACACTTCCGAGGTAACCCACAGGTAACCCACAGGCGACCCCATTCAGGTGTACAATAAATTCCAATAAATAACACTCTCAGACGTGTTCTATCCAATATCTATGCTCCCAGACACGTGCAAATATACAAGAATGTATAGACAAGTTATATTCGATTGGGTACCGAAATTTATAGAAACCTGGATTGAGAAATGGAATGAGCTATGATTAACAGACTCGTCATGGACCGCCACTGAAATAATTCATTGCTTCTAAGGTGCATAACATACAATAATGCATCTGCCTAATAATACACTTATTATGCATACAAGCATTGAAATCCCACATGTAATCATCTGAATACCAGTTAACTGACTAGATAGCCTTACAGAAACCCAAAGGCTAGCAATTTATTGATGATGCATCACATGCTCGTATATGACATATAGACGAACAACCACAGGAAACAAACCAACTAATAAGTGGATGTGCCCTTGAGGTCACCATAGAACACGACCCAGCCGCCAATCGAGAAGTCATGAAATGCATATATATACTTAAATGCATACAAGGCTTACGGGAAGAAAACTACGTCTTGTTCGGTAATCGCCTCTTAACACATTGGCAGTGGGGAGGGGGGTTCAAAATCATATCGAACCCCCCTCACCCGCATTACTTGAATCGTTCTTGTGTTTGTCATCAAATAGAATGGGAACTGCAAGGATCTCTCACAGATGACCGCCTCCATAATGCCACTAAAGGCAGAGAAGGACATGATGAACAAATACACAGTATTAACATAATAAATCACACCAAACCATACCGGTTTGAAGAGAATAACCTCCTCTAACAAATGGTATCATGTCCGATAGGACAAAGAACTCAGCCTAGCTGAAGCAGCTAAAGGTCTTCCTGTACGTGAAGACCATTAAAAGCTGATAACTGAGGCCCTAGAAGCTCACTAAGGAGACTTACAACTCTAGCCATAGCTTATAAGTCTTCATCTTCGTGAAGACTGATATATCGGTGTAAGTTGCGACCCTGAAGGCTCACTTCATGGAGACTTATAATTATCGTTGCGCAAGGTAGGGAATGAAGAGCCGCTATATAAACAGCCCTGAATTCCCAAAGAGACCGCAGTCCCAAGAGATAATAAATTCAGTTATGCCACTGCATAATACTGAAAAGTTAAAAAATTTATAGTAATTTATATATTTTTTATACTTACCAATGACCCAGACTTAGCTGGTGCTAACTCCAACAAAACCAGGGCCAAACACAAATTTTGCCCCCCAATCCCCAAAATTTGCATCCAAAACAAAAAGAAATCATGTCCTAAAGGACCTCCATACTACGCCTCTACTGCGCATGCGCAGTGACGCAGTCGTCCCGAAATTGGCGCCAATCATCATTCTTACTGGCAGTGCCTGGTCAGCGCTATGTACTCAGCGGGGAGGCAAGAGTTCCCAACTCCAGGGAGGGCCATCCCCGTCTGGGTCATTGGTAAGTATAAAAAATATATAAATTACTATAAATTTTTTAACATTTTTATACTGTACCAATGACCCAGACTTAGCTGAATAGTAAACAGGCTGGAGGGCCTAGGACATAGAGGAAAATCCAATAAGCTCAACTATATAGTAAAGAGGTAACCCCTTAAGGAGAAAAGGAGTATTAGGCTTTACATGTATCTTTCTTATTTAATATTAAATTAGAAAGATACACTACCCTTAATAATTGAGCACAATAACATTCATGTTCTCTATTAACATCCAGTATAACCCTTATACTAATTATTTTTAAAGCAAGCCAATAAATAAAGTAGTCCAGAGAATTGAGACTCTTTATAATCATTTAAAAGTGTCCGAGTATTGTATATTAAAGCCTGTTTGACACTTGACATATACAAATGCTTCACACCGAGCTACACTTTAAAAATAAGACATGAATGAATTTAAACATTAATATTACACTTTAAAACCATCCCGGAAGCGACTCAGAAATACTGACTTGGAGGAGACATTCCCTTGCTTTTCACTATAAAGCAGGTGACCTAAGGGAACACCCCCCCCCCCCCCCCCCCCCCTTCCCCTTGCCCTGGGTCAAATAGCCCAGAGCGAAGAGGGCAGCCGGACGGAGTCACTGCCGGAACAGAAAGCCTGCATAACTATAGTTGCAACTGTTTAGTGGACGACATTCTGAGCAACAGATAACGGACCTAAACAATGCAGGTCTCCAGAAATGGACTCAATATTTCTGAGATAAAAATTCGTAAATGTGGATGGCTGAGACCAATAAGCAGCCTTCATTAAATCTGTAATAGCAACACTATTAGCATAAGCCCAGGAAGTAGAAAGAGCTCTTACTTCATGAGCAGAAATCTTAAGCACAGACTGCTGAGAAGAAGATAAATCTTCATAAGCAGTACGGATAGTTAACTGAATCCATCTAGCAATAGAATGGACTGAAATGTCCTTTCTATTAGGCATCAAAGACAGAAAGAAACGTTTCCGTCCCTTTCTGATAAACTGAGATCTCTGTTTATAGATACGTAGTGCTCTAACAGGACAGAGTAAAGGCCTACGCCCGTCTGAAGACGGAAGAGCCTTAATAACAATAGGTTCCGGATATTTATTAGGAGCCTGATTCTTAGCTAAAAAACCCACATTAGTAGTGAAGGTGATAGTGTTCCCAACACTACAATAATGAGAATCATCCACCGATAGTGCATGAAGCTCACTGACTCTTCTGGCAGAAGAGAAAGCTAAGAGAAAAGCTGTCTTATAAGATAAGAATTTGAAATCTACTGTCCCAAGAGGTTCAAATGGCTTTTCCCTCAATTTAAGGAGAACCCAAGCTAAATTCCACTTAGGAATTAATCTAAGAGTTCTGGGTCTATTTATCGAAAAGTTTCTAACCAACTTCGATAAAGAGACATTAGATCCAATTTGTAAACTATCATGATGTGCATAGGTATCAGATAACATAGATCTATAACCCTTTATAGTAACAGGCTGCAGTTTGATTTCGTCAAACAAGTATACTAGAAAGTTTGCAATGTCTGGTATAGAGGGATCAAATATATCTACAGAATGATCCCTACACCAACGACGAAAAACCTTCCACTTAGCCGCATAGTTTAGCGAAGAGGAGGTCCTCCTACAGTTAGAAATCGCGTCCACTGCTCGTCCTGTAAAGTGCTTGCCATGCAAGAAGGACCGCACAACGGAAAAACGTGAAGGTTGAGACCTTGCGGGTTGTGATGGAGTTGGCGCGATTTCCCCTGCGAAAGAAGATCCTCTCGTGGAGGAAGCTTCCGCGGTAGGTCCCACAACAGACACCTGAGTAGATTTATCCACGGTCTCTGTGGCGACAGAGATGCTACCAACAGAATCTTGCATTGAGATTGTTTTATCTTTAGCAATACTTGTTGAATTAACGGCGCTGGAGGATACGCATATCCTATCATTCCGTCCCAAGGGATCGACAGAGCGTCTACTGCAAATGCTCTTGGATCCGGACACGGAGACACATACGTCTGCAACTGATTGTTGAGATGTGTCGCAAATAAGTCTATCATTGGCCGTTCCCATTGGTAGCAAATCTGATTGAATACTTGTTTGTTGAGAGTCCACTCCGACGGCAACAAGCGACCCTTTCGTGAAAGGGAGTCTGCTAGCACATTCAGACGACCCGGTATGTGACGGACCGAAAGAAGAACGTGATGTTCTAACGCAAACAGAAGGATTCTTTCCGTTAGATTGAACAACGGAACTGAATGAGTGCCTCCCTGATTCCGTATATACGCCACTACTGTCGTATTGTCGGATAGGATTTGGACATGAGCATCGTGAATAATGTCCATCCAGTGACGTAACGCAAGCCAAATTGACATCATTTCCTTGATGTTTATGTGCTTGCACAGGAATTGTGGATCCCAAAGACCCTGGCATCTCGAATCCGTTGGGATTAATGATGCACCCCAACCTGTTTGACTGGCATCCGTCATAACGGTAAAACTCGGATCCGGCAACTGCAGCGGAACTCCTTGAGTTAACCACTGAATGTTTGCCCAAGTCTGAATCTCTTGTTTCACTTGATCTGACAAGAGAACGTCTACATCGAGCGAATGAACTTTCACACTCCAATTCTGAGTCAGGAAAATTTGAAGAGGACGTGTGCGTAGCCACCCCATCGGAATGAGATCCGCGGCGGCTCCGCACAGACCTATCAGTCTCATAAATTCTCTCGCCGTGACTTTGTCTGCGTGCAGACAATAGCGAGCGTAACAACTGACTAATTTCGCTCTGGTTAACGGCAGACGAACGAGATTGTTGTGCGTCTCGAAGCTCATTCCCAGATGAGTGAATGACTTGGACGGCACCAGATCCGACTTCTCCTCGTTTACTATAAAACCGAGACGTCGGAGCAATAGAAGAAGATTCTGAACATCGTTCTGAAGCGTTAACTCGTTGCCGTACCTCTGAAGAATGTCGTCCAGGTAGGCCGACGTTACCGCAGACGAATGAGCTCGGAAGTAGATCATTACCGAGTTCATTACCCGAGTGAAAGCCCAGGGTGCTAGATTCAATCCGAAGCACATCGCCCGGAATTGATACACCACTCCTAGGACTGCGAAGCGTAGATACTTTCGGAATGTCGGATGTACCATGACGTGAAAGTACGCATCTTTGAGATCTATGCTCGTTGCATAATCGTTCACCCGAATACTCGCTCTGACCGATCGAATCGTCTCCATATAAAACTTCGGAGCGACGATCAGCTTGTTTATCCAGCTTAAATCTATGACTGGACGGAACGAGCCGTCTGGTTTCGGAACCAGAAACAGATGGCTGTAGAATCCCAGAGATGCCTGGTTTTCTACGACCTCTACCGTGTTCTTCATTAAAAGAGACTGCACCTCTGATAACAGAGCGTCTCTTTTCTGTGGATTTGACGGAAGATGAGTCCACTTTGGACTTCGAGTTAATGGAGGCTTTCGTTTGAAGGATATCTTTAGACCTTCCGAAGTCACTCCTCTCACCCAAGGGTCGTCCGTAATCGACGCCCACTCTTGTGAAAAACTCGACAACCTTCCGCCAACCGGAACGCGATAGAGGTTTAAGCCATCACCTCCTGGACCTGCGAGGCCTGCGGTCGGAGAAACCACGTCTTCCACGACCCGCACCTCGCCTCGTCGACCTCGGGGCGTCCGACCGATTGTCCCGGCCTGAAGGACGTCCCGAACGAGAGTCGCTATCCTGACGGTCTCTCGAATAAGACCAAGAGGACGCACCGGAACCTCTATAGGAACCTCTCTTGGGCGCATTAGACCCAGAAGTGCCTGTCTTATTCGTGTCTGCTGTATCCGACTTTTTAGGAGCCGATCTGAACAACAGAGAATCATTAGCTTTCTTTTTAATTTTATCATAAATAGCGGAAAGCTTGCCGTCAAAGAGAAGTTCTCCTGAGACCGAAGCGACTCTAAGAGAGTTCTTCACCTTAGAATCCACTAGTGTGGATGTAGCTAGGGCTGCGTCACGTCTAACCAACTCCAGATTTGCCACTGAAAGGGCGGAGTTACACGTGGAATAAGCTACTGCCCTTGAAAGAAGTCTTAAAGAGGATTGTATATCCTGAAACTCTTCCCCTTGAAGGCGCAGTGATAACGCCTTAGTAAGGTGATCTGCGTAAGATAAGGCATCTAAATTGGCTCTGTTAGACGCAATAGCTGTTTCCAACACCGCGGTTGGAATAGAAGCTGACGACGGTAATGATAGCTCTAAGTCTTCCGCCTCGTCGTCCATACGCAGAGGAACTCTCGGTATACCCTGTCCTGCCGTATCGAATTTATTCCTTGCATTAATGAAAGGCAGGTTGAGAGTATTAGCGGACAAGAAACCTGCTTTCCCCGTCCTGGAAGCAAGTTTAAATATAGCGTCGTTCAATAATTCAAATGTTCTTGCAACATTATTGGACTGCGACGGAAACTCGGGAGCGATGTCCCTGAACCGCTCAAAAAATTCAGAGTCCAATGACGCTATAATTCTCTTGTCCGGAAGCGCAGCAGTCTGGCCCGACGGAACAACTTGAGGGAGAAAGTGCCGGATGAAGTCCACGGCAGCTTTATGTTGTTCCGAAAGGGATAGCTCCAAGTCATCCGTATCCCTTTCACCATCCGGTCGGACCTCCCGATGTTCCCGGTCGTCCGCCCCCGATGCTTCGGCGGAGCGTACCGACCCAGCGCCGTCGGATAATTCTCGATCCGACACCGTTTCTGTCGGCTGCTGGGATGCTGCGATAAGCTGTGCTATCTGCACAAGAATGTCCGACGTCGAGACCTGCGGAGGCGCAGTCTTTCGTTGCTTCGCCGAGGGCAGCTCCGCATCAGATGGCTCCCGCATACTTTTCCTATGCGAACGTCCGGAGTCCATCGGTCTCGAATCCCTGGCTGCCGGATGGTGTGACCTGGTCGCCGAAGAATCCTTCATCGGCGAAGCTGGTAAAATATCGGCGGTCACGCAGCCAAGGTGCGGTCGTGTGCGCTGACGAGAAGAGGAAGCCTTAACAGTCTCTGCGGACTGCTTATACAACGGAGCGTCCCGAGAGACGGACGTATGCTCCGCTAAAGACACATTTTGTACCACAACATCTGGTCCCAGATGTTGTTGTACGAGAGAGGGACCTCTCTCGCTCGCGGCCCGGCTGGACCTGGACGAGCTAGGAACCGGACTAAAAGGCTTCCTCCGTTCTCGCTTACTATCCGCCGTCACTGGGTGTGCATCTATTATGTTTATAGTGCTCGCATCACCCAAAATTTCCTCTTGGACCGCATCGGACGAACCCGGCTGCCGAACCATTCGGTGAATGGACGCTACACCGGGCGAGCTAGCGGACGACATTTGTCTAATCTCCATGAGCACTTTTGCCGCTAGCTCTGAATTCATTTGTGACGACGGACGCACACTTGAAGAAGATAACATGGAAACAGCACCCTGTTCTGGTTCCTCTGAAATAGAAACTGAGAGAGTAGAGTGACCTTGTGGAGAAAGAGCCGGCATCGCTATTTCTCCAGAAACAACATATCGTGACACACGTTTCCAATGTTTCTCATCCCAATGTTCACATATAGGACAGGGATTAATGCGAGAACACTGACTACAATTAATACAATGATCATGAAAGTCAGAGGAAGATTTCTTCCTATTACAATTTGAACAATGTCCCTTCATTGTGAAAGAACAACAATAAGTCCTAGTTACTCGCAAAAACCCCTGACACAAAGATACATAATAACATGATCCATTAATAAATGAAAAAACAATTGCAAAACAAAATAATTTTGAAAAAATATTTTTTCAGAGAAGCCCAAGTTGCTGAAAAGTAACGTTGAGCCCCGATGGATCCGATGGCAAAGTGTGGTCAAAAATTTTAAATTTATATAAAATAATTAATGAGACACTTTCGGATAATATAAATGTATCTTATAATGAGATAAACTACCACAAAGGCAAACAGCCCCCCTCAAAAAAGGCTGTTGCCAATGAAAACAAACAGTGTAAACACACTAGAAAACAGGACTCCAGGCACTGAAAAAACTGGCCCGGAATCAGTCATCAATTACACTCTATCTGATGCAAAACAGAGACTCCCAGGGGAGAATCTGTAGAACATCAGATGGAAGATGCAGAACACAAACGTTATACACCCATGGGTGAAAACGTAACTGTGGGGAAAATAACAGAAAACATTCTGTAACCAAGCAACTCTCCCAGGAAATTTTAGAAATGAAATTTCTCAAAAATATGCCAAAAGCATGGGAGAATTGCCAGGGGGGACTTTAGAAGGCTAGGGGAGAGGAAACACTGAATAAGCAGTGCAACAATTAGCAAGAATGACAACAAGAGGCCCATGCCTCGAAAATAGGCAACTTAACATAATTTCATCAAAAAATTTTAAGTACAGCCCTGATTATTTTTTGCCACTTCTTTTTCCTCTCCTCCTTCTATCCTCCTTAGAATCACATTTTCTCCAAAAATTACGTGTCTGGCATCCTTTAAACTGAGATTTACAAGCACAAAGATCAGTGAGATGTTGACTGATGAAGGGCCAAACAGAGAATGATAATTGGCGCCAATTTCGGGACGACTGCGTCACTGCGCATGCGCAGTAGAGGCGTAGTATGGAGGTCCTTTAGGACATGATTTCTTTTTGTTTTGGATGCAAATTTTGGGGATTGGGGGGCAAAATTTGTGTTTGGCCCTGGTTTTGTTGGAGTTAGCACCAGCTAAGTCTGGGTCATTGGTACAGTATAAAAATAATTTCATTCATGATTTTAGCTAGGCTACTATGGTGTAACAATAAGACTCAAGTCTATGACACCTAGGAAAAACAAACCGAAAAGCACAGTATCTTTTTCGGTTTTATTCCCAAAAGACAGCAGACAGAGCCTAACCCAAGAGATCGCTGTAACCATACAGAAGGCTACTATAGCGTCCACAATGACATAACTGTCTTGTCGCCAATCTATTCTCGACGACCTCAAGATTATCGTTCCATCAACTGGCAAGCAATAGAGGTCATGTCCATCACCTGTATGACTTACAATGCTTACAGGAGGAGAAACTAAGTCCTCCCCACAAAGAAACTCGTCTCGTCAATCTCAATTGTTCCCTTTAATGAGAGAGCCTTTACCTCCACAAGGAGCGACTCTCTTTGAAAGAAACTTCCGTGATTAACATCCAGTTTCTCGTGAAGATGATAACCTACCATTAATCGTCTACCTAGGGGCATCAGATCCATAGCCTTGATCAGACCTGTGCCCCTTTCCGAGTCACTATAAGACGACTTCCGAAGTAAATATAAGAGGGTTATTGTACCCTCGTGAGACATTCTCGTGATGCTTTCTTTGAAGCAGAATGGCCTCGCTTACCCTGGTCTGCTGAAGTGTGTTGATGGGTCACCGACTATAACAGCTGAGCACTAGAAGCTTTCTTGTAGCCTGCTCATATAGCAATGTAAGCTTGTCGTCAAATAGTATATTTCTAGTAACCGGAGCGACTCAGAAAGAGCTTTTCACCTTGTCATCTATAAGTGATGACGACGCAAAGGCAGCATCACGTCTTACCAACTCCATACGTGGCACACATGACTGCCCTGGAAAGAACTCTTAGCGAGGAACGACGTCCTCATATTCCTTTCCACTGAGACGTTGCGCCATAGCTCTGGGAAGGTGATCTGCTTAGGACATTGCATCCAGATTAGCTCTTTTGAATGAAATAGCACATTTCATTATTCCGAGCATATATTAAATGATGCAGGTAGGGACATATTTTTATCCCCGGCCAGACTTATATTCAGATGGAACAATATTCTAAGAGCTTAAGACTTGAAATTTCATAGTCTTTAAAGTGCCCTTCTGTGCCCTTCTGTGAGGGATGCAGACTCACACTTCTTAGCCCTCTCACCATCCAAATGTTCCATCAGCAATTATAAAGTAATTTGACAATCCAAGCAATATTTTTCAAGTTATCAAATGCCAAAGGGATTGGAGGAATTTTCAATTTGAAGGATAAAGGGTTAATATCTCAGGATCAAAATAACAGATTTACACCAAAAACTATACAGCTCGGTACATCAGTAACCTGAGCACAAATATAAAGTAACTTGACAATCCAAGCAATATTTTTCAAGTTATCGAATGCCAAAGGAATTGGAGAAGTTTTCAATTTGAAGGATAAAGGGTTAATATCTCAGGATCAAAATAACAGATTTACACCAAAAACTATACAGCTCGGCATATCAGTAACCTGAACACAAATATAAAGTAACTTGACAATCCAAGTAATATTTTTCAAGTTATTGAATGCCAAAGGGATTGGAGGAATTTTCAATTTGAAGGATAAAGGGTTAATATCTAGGGATCAAATCATCAGATTTACACCAAAAACTACACAGCTCGGCAAATCAGTAACCTGAACAAAAATATAAAGTAACTAGACAATCCAAGCAATATTTTTCAAGTTATCGAATGCCAAAGGGATTGGAGGAATTTTCAATTTGAAGGATAAAGGGTTAATATCTCAGGATTAAATTGTCAGATTTACACCAAAAACTATACAGCTCGGCACATCAGTAACCTGAACACAAATATAAAGTAACTTAACAATCCAAGCAATATTTTTCAAGTTATCGAATGCCAAAGGAATTGGAGAAGTTTTCAATTTGAAGGATAAAGGGTTAATATCTCAGGATCAAAATAACAGATTTACACCAAAAACTATACAGCTCGGCATATCAGTAACCTGAACACAAATATAAAGTAACTTGACAATCCAAGCAATATTTTTCAAGTTATTGAATGCCAAAGGGATTGGAGGAATTTTCAATTTGAAGGATAAAGGGTTAATATCTCGGGATCAAATCATCAGATTTACACCAAAAACTATACAGCTCGGCAAATCAGTAACCTGAACACAAATATAAAGTAACTAGACAATCCAAGCAATATTTTTCAAGTTATCAAATGCCAAAGGGATTGGAGGAATTTTCAATTTGAAGGATAAAGGGTTAATATCTCAGGATCAAATTATCCAATTTACACCAAAAACTATACAGCTCGGCACATCAGTAACCTGAACACAAATATAAAGTAACTTGACAATCCAAGCAATATTTTTCAAGTTATCGAATGCCAAAGAAATGGATACGGACGCCGGACGGACAGACGGACGCTCCAACATTTCGGGATTATGGGCTACCAAAAAAACATTTTGTATGTCCAAAACCTTATTTTACCCAGAACCCCACCCCCTCCACCCTAGAACTTATATTTAACCCTAACCCCACCCCTCCACCCAAAAACCACACCCTAACCCTAACGCTACCCTACCCTGACCCTAAACCCTAAAAGCCCACCCCAGACCCTAACCCCCCACCCACCCCCGGGATCTAACCCCCCCCCCCCCCAACCTTAAGCCCTACTCTGGGGCTACCACTAACCCTAACCCCACCCCTGACCCAACCCCACCCTAGCCAAACCAATAGGATTAGGAGCTATTTTTCGGTTTAGGGGCTACTAAAACTAAAACCTCACCCCTGACCCCAACCCTAACCCCCTGGGACCTAACCCTCCCCAACCTTAAGCCCTACTCTGGGGCTACCCCTAACCCCACCCAACTCCTAACCCTAACACTACCTTAATTTGGAGGTAGCCCCTAATAATAATATACCCTAAACCTCCAATGTTGGCCCGGACGGACAGACAGACGGACGGACAAAGGATGGACGAACGACGGATGGTCACCCCAGATGCTGGCATTATGTGTACCATACATAGTATGGGTACACATAAAAAGGAGATTTAAAAGCACAGATGTCAGTTCAATGTTGGTGACTTTTGGGCCAAACAAAGAATGACAGTGCCAATTCCAGTCACTTCCTGACGGCTGTGCATGCATGGAGAGTAAAAGTATGGAGGACCAGATAGGACTTTTAATTTTTGGTTTTGCAAGCAAATTTGGGGGATTGGGGGGTTCAAAATTTGTGTTAGGCCCTTGATAACTTTGAGTTTGCACCAGCTAGTCTGGGCCATTGGTTTATAGTATAAAAATACTGGTTTATTGTAGTGCTGTATTAGGATAATAATGTGTTACTCATCGGCAAGGATAGGCTTATAAAAAAATATTCCTCAGTTTTCAGAGGAAGGAAGGTTTTTTTTATTTTGTTAATTCACAAAGCAGTCTTGAAGAAAGTTGTAATTAGAAATTTAACTCCCTGCACTCTTATGTGGAAAAAAAACAATGTTTTCTGCAGTGATAATTTCTGATACTACAGTTGCATATTCAACCAACGAATTCTGTCAAACAAGATATAGTTGGTGAAATTTTTAGTTCTACAAATGAAAAGTAGTAACACTGAAAAGATTTCTGGGGCAAAAAAAAAACAAGAGGCCCCAGGGGGCCTTAAGGCACTCACCTGACATGGTAGTCTAAATATCAAACCAGGGACTTGACTTGAATAAGCTGCATACGCCCCTCCTAAGAAAAGCATATACCAACTAGACGAAGCTATTGTGCCCACACAATACACAGGATTTTCCTTCTATTTTCATTTCCTGCACTTGTACGTCCCAAAATTGAGACAAACGCAAAAAAAACAGATTTTTTTTTATTTTTGTTCGGAAATTTTCGAAGTCCCAAACAAAATTTTTCCAGACTAAAATTTTTTTTTCTTCTTCTTAAAATGGACCAAAACACATAAAAAACCAAAGTCCCACCCGGCCCCCAAATTTTCAGAGTAAAAAAAAATTTTTTTTTTGTCTTCAAATTGACCAAAATGCATAAAAAACAACAAAACTCATTTCCGGATTTTAGTCCAAAATTTTCCAAGTCCCACCTGGACCCCAAATTTTCAGTGTAAAAAAAAAATAAACATTTTTTTTTGTCTTAAAATTGACCAAAACGCATAAATAACCAAAAAAACTCATTTCCGAATTTTGGTCCAAAATTTCCAAGTCCGGACCAGGACCCCAAATTTTCAGCCTAAATATGAACCCAGGGATTTGGCTTGAACAAACTTGAATCTCACCTCCCTAAGCATGCTGCATACCAAATATCAAAAGATTCCAATTGGTAGATCTGAAGTAGAAGATTTTTAAAGAATATTCCTCATACTGCCCGATTTTAAACATCTGGGCTCCCATAGAGAGCCCAAATATGGACCCAGGGAATTGATTTCAATAAACCTGTGAAACAATCTTCTAAGGATGTTATACGTGAAATTTGAAAGCTTTTGGAGCCGTGGTTTGGGAGAAAAGAAGTCTTAAATTATTTTCCCATTACCCACAGTGTTAAAAAATGCTGACTTAGCACTTTTTCAAAGTCCCCAAAAAGTACCTTGTGATAAAACCGACAGCAATTTTTTTTTACCATTCCATTCTGTTGGTCCTAAGGAAGCTTCACACCAAATAAGAATTCTCAGTGCAGTGTAGTTTTGGAGATATGGGCGTTTTAATTTTTTTCTATTTTTAGTTCCTGCGGTTCCCATGGGGCGACGGGAAAAATCTGCCTCTCGGTTTAGAAAATAGAAATTTTGGGCGGGGCGAAAATTCTTGCCCCTCCCATAACGAAGGCAAATATAGCTCCTCGAACTTCTCTTGAACAAATCTCAGTCTACACATCAAAAGGAAGCTGCACACCAAATATCAAGTCTCTGCTACTGCTGGTTCATGAGAAGATTTTTTAAGATTTAAGCACACTTTTTAGGTGTGGCCCTACCAAGGGGCAGGTCAACTTGATTTGAACAAACTTGAATTGACATATGATTGGGAACATGCACAGCAAATTTTGTTGAATTTGGTCCAGTAGTTTGTTAGAAGAAGTCGATAATGTAAAGTTAACGCTGGACGGATGACGACAGACGGAAAGTGATTAGTAAAGCTCCCCTTGAGCTGTGCTCAGGTGAGCTAAAAAAGTTAGGAGGAAAATTTTCAGTGAGGGAGGTGCCAGAGAAAGAAAAATATTTTTAGTAACCTTACCCAACTGCAGAGCTTTTCACCTGAGATCTATTCTATTTGTTGCAATACAAACTGTATTTGTGTCACAGCAAGGGGGGAGGGGAGGGGGAGGTTTGTCTTAATCAGGTAAGTGGCAGGTTTTGACCCTGAGTGATTTGTTATTTTGCATTAAGATCATGAATTAGAAACAATGCATTTGTATTCCCATTTTTATGAAATGAAACAAAAGGCCAGTGGCTGAGTGGTTAGAGTGTCCGATTTCAAATCAACAGGTCTGCAGTTCGATCCTGACCAGGGGCAACTGCATTGTTTCCTTGGGCAAGGCACTCAATCCTGATTGCTCAAATGGCATTGTGTACTTAGGCGTACTGTACGTTGATGGTGCTATTTACTTCAACCGGGGGGAGCGGTGGCTCAGTAGGTAGAGGTGCAGGCTGCAAGCCGAGAGGTCCTCGGTTCGAATCCCACCTGCGGCAACCGCGTTGTGTCCTTGGGCAAGACACTTCATCCCCATTGCCCGTGTGGGGGCACGATGACGCCGTGTACTAAGGCGTACTGCACGTCGATGGTACGCATGTCTTCAACCAATCTAACCCTGCCTGTGCTGCAGTGCGGAGTTACGATGTTGGGGAGCTGGCAGCTGCTCGTCGTTGCTCGGTGGTTCTCTCCGGGTACTCCGGCTTCCTCCACCCGTAAAACTGTCACGGTCATGATTAGCCATTGTGCATAAATATGTGACCTTAAACCTCAATAAATAAATAATAAATAAATAAATATTTACTTCAACCAATGCTAACTCTGCATGAGTGGAGTTAGTACAATGGGGTGTTTTACAGTTGCTCAGTGGCTTCCTCCACCCATGAAACTATTTGACATGGTGTGATCCTGGCTGTCAAAAGTATCATTAAAAATAAATAAATAAATAAATAAATAAATAAATAAATGAATCTTTCAGCCATCACATTTGCATTAGTCCAATTTGATTTCTGATTATTAATCAAACTACATTTATACAGTACAAGTCAAAATAAGTTGTATGATAACCACTATAAACTACATATCTATCTCTTCCTACACTGATAAGACCAGAATCTGACATCATTTTCTGGAAAGTGCAGGAGCAGCAGTATACTTAGTTTATTGCGGTTTTATTACAATTTATCTTATCAGTGCAGGAGCAGCAGTATACTTAGTTTATTGCGGTTATACAATTTATTTTGACTTGTACTGTATGCATGATCAGCATAATATTTGGGACTGACAAACTTTACAGTGATGTAGAACTGCCTGTACTTCTAAAAAATTATAACTGAAAATTTACCTTTTCTGGAGTCAAACATTTCATGTTTGTACATTTCATAACATGTTCCAAGTACTCATGCAATTCCAGAATATTGGTGTTGACTGCAACC
This sequence comes from Pictodentalium vernedei, assembly GCA_031216915.1. NCBI lineage: Eukaryota > Metazoa > Mollusca > Scaphopoda > Dentaliida > Dentaliidae > Pictodentalium > Pictodentalium vernedei. The sequence goes on from CM062296.1 coordinate 756,802,285, forward strand.
TTGTTTTCCCACTCAAATTCTGCCCACATCTGTCTGAATTCTGTGTCAGTACAAGATGCTGGTACTATATAATCCATAATATCAATGTGGATATCGTTCAACACCACACAATTTCTATCACTTGCTGCACCAGAAATGTCATACACTGAAAAAATATACAAAAATATGCTGCCATAATGTCAATTAACTGAGTGCTAACAGCCCATGTCTTGGCTCGGGAAAAGTACTCAAAGCCCATACAGGGTTCCTGCATTTTAAAAATATGTAAATAAAGGGTGTTTCCAGGATCATCATTGAAGTAGTTTTCATTTTTATCTCAAAAACATAGCTTATGACCTCCCTGATTTAAACAAACTCACTGAACTTGTTCCAAAGAGGGGTCATAAGCTACGTTTTTTAAAGCAAAAAATTGAGCCAAATAGCAAAAAAGAAAGAGTCCTGTATGGTGCTCCATAGATGATATCTGCATATAGGCAGAAGTCCAAGAATTTTCTTCCATATCTGCCAATAACCCCCAAAAACATTGTTTTGGAGTGTTTCAAATTGTATGTGGGGAAGTATCGGTGAACAACTCACTTGTGTCAGTGGTAGGAACAACAAATACAGAAATTATTTTAAATTTCGAATATTTATTACCACTTGCCCAGACTGGCTGAATATATAATAGGAAGGAGAGGCAATATACAGGATTAAGGGTAGTAGATAATGCAGGCTGTATAATTAATTCCAAAAGCTTTTAATCTCTAAAAGACAATGAATTAACATAAGAGACTACACCTAGCAATACTGACCAGCTATTGCTAGATGAAAAGACCAAGAGCAGATAACAGAGTCCTATTTTGGAATTAGCTTTATTTCTTATTATCTAAGATATCTATCCTAAAAGACTACACTTAGATTAAGGTTATCAAAGTATGAATGCGTCCACATGCTATAAGATGATGATTCTATTAATAATAGTATTAATGTGATAAATACTCCAATCCAAATGGATTGGCATTGATTGTCGTAACACTTCTAATCCAGAGAAAGTAAATAGGCCTGAAAATAAGCAGTCTGACATTTGCAGAATGAGGTCCCCAGAGGGTGAATTTGATGATGCTATCCCATACAGTGGGCAAATTTGTCATCTGGGTACCTCTTTCTGTTTAGTTTTGAGACCCTGATTCAGACTGAGGTTCACAGAGGGTAAATTTTGTGATGCTACCCTGCTATGCAGGGTAGCATCAGCAAATTCACCCTCTGGGGACCCCACTTTGCAGATGACAGTCTGCTTATTTTCTGGCTTGAAAGTAAACTGCAAATTCAGTACACAAGATCATTCCCCATCCCCCTACACCCCTGCTTTGTGATAAATATGGGTTATATACACATGGTGTTTGTAAAAAATCTTTTATCGCGACGAGAGCGTTTTCGGGGGCATATATAGCTACGAGTCGCGCAGCGACGAGTAGCTATGTAGCCCCCGAGAACGCTCGAGTCGCGATAAAAGATTTTTTACAAACACCATGTGTATATAACCCTTTTATCTACACCCCACCTCCCCCACTCCCGTAATAAAACAAGTTTTGATTAACAAATGCAGACCACTAAAAATAATCTAGCCTTCAACCAGATAATCACTAATGTGAAAAATATCTGGTTATTTGTACTTTCCGACGTTTGACGTCACATTTTGAAAAATGTTGAAGAAACTGAATTCCCAGTGACGTTTGAACGTCAGGATAATTAAAGTCTCGAAGGGTGAAATAATCTCATTTGAAAAAGTGTAAGTTACTAATTTTTACTCTTTTTCGTCAAATTTTATTTTTACAATTCAGTAAGTTTAATTAATGGCCTTCTTTTTTATTCAATACATTTCGATAAATACGCCCCGTTTTATTTGTTTCGATCCGCGGCAGCGATAATGAGTTATTCAAAGTGTTGAATGAAATAGTACATCATGCAAATGAGATGGGCATGAACGTTGTATTCTTGCGATATCACGTGACTTTTATTCTTACTGCAGTAACGATAAAAGATTTTTTATTGACGGCGAGTTTTCGATAACGATAAAAGATAAAACGTTACTGTTTTTACGTATAAAGTAGATAAAATATCTTAAACACAAAACAGAGAGGAAGACATAATAAATGCCAATCATAACCTTGGCATGTAGCATTAGATTACTGTAGAACATTATACACCATGGTATATGACTTCACAGAATTAGATTACCTGCTCCAGATATTAATCTAGAGATGGTCTGTCGCCCGGTATACTCCCACCGTGGCATATCGCCTAGTGTGGGTGACTGAAAAGGGGCAATCATATTTTCTAAGTAAAAAAAAAATGCAATATGGCCACCAGTCGGCAATCTTAAAACCGAGTGGGAAAGAAATTATGTCACACACTTCCTCTCATCATGTTGATCATTTTTGTGAAGTTTCATGAAAATGCGGCTAAAACTGTGGAAGTAGTTCACTCCACAAGTTTACATAAAAAAAATCCAATATGGCCACCAGTCAGCCATGTTGAAACCGAGAGGGAAGGAAAAAAATTATTTCATGCACTTCCCCTCATCACGTTGATCATTTTTGTAAAGTTTCATGAAAATTAAGCTAAAACTGTGGAAGTAGTTAACTCCACAAGTTTACATGTGCAACGGATCGACGGCGACAGACGAACAAGTTGATTCCTATATACCCCCTAAACTTCGTTGTTGTGGGGGTATAATGAGGTGAGTGTAGAAGAATGTGTCTAGTCTGCAGCCTTACTTGTGTATAATAAGATAAGAGTTTAAAAGTCCCAAAAGGAAGAAAAGCTCTGCCCCAATGAGCTTAACTCTTAAAGCTTATGAAAAAGAAAGAGACTCCAAAACGTATCCAATAATATAAGGTCGTTTAACACATCAAAGCATGTTCACCCTTGCCACATTCCTTCTCTCTCAAGTTTTGACAACAGAATGCTAAACTTGAAAGAGAAGCATAAAAAGAACACAATAACTTAATAATTCTACCACTACTGTGTTACAATTATGATAATATGCTAAAACAAAATAATTATGTTAAGTGCAATGAGAGGAGCACAGACATTATTACAAATGGATGTCCAACTGAGTATCCAGATCAAATTTTAAATTCATTATTAATTGATTACATTCAGCCATTGTTTTGAAATTCACAAGTTACAACATGAAACAAGGTAACAAACAAAATTAGTATTTCTTGGAAATGATCTCGGCCAATATGAGACCCATAATGCCTTGAATAAAAAATCATTTTTTAATATTTCAGTTCAGAGATTGTTTCAGACATCCATGTTTTGATTCTAAATTTAGTATTTATGAACCCAATGCTTTCCTACAAAAACTAAATGGGACAGATCATACCAAACGATAGAATGACGTTAGGCAAAAGTCGAAGACTTCCATTATTCACATACTGGTTATAATATCACGTAAAGACAGTGGAACCCTGGTAATTGAATAGCCACATTGCCAATGAAAATTATTCAATTAGCAGTATTCAATTAACAGATATTGTGTCACTTTCCTGTATTCTAGAGATGAACTTAGCATTTATTCTATTATATCTTGTTTGACAGAGCTCCCTGAGCTCTGTCAAACAAGATATAAAAGATTAAATGCCTGTATTGGATGTACTGATGTCAAATAGGTCTATAAACAAAGGAAAACTGGGGAGAGTTAGGGTTATTTCTCGACAGGTTACAAGATTTTTTATTCAATTAACAGGAGTTTACTCTATAACCAATATTCAATTAACAGGTCAAATTTGTACTGGAGGTATAGTAAATGGTTTTGTGTTCAGAAATTATATTCAGAGATATCCAATTAAGTGGGCTCCACTGTATAATCTTTTGGAAGATTTAAAAAATTTTCTGATCTATGCACTAATTTACCTATATTTCCAAAGATGATGCCATTCTCTGTTGATGCTACTTTAACATTTGCTTTGATATTGCAGAAGTCGTGTGGGGCCATTGTAAGAGGCTGTGGTTTCTCTACAAGCTTCAAATCTCCTTAAAAGTAAAAAATACAATGAAATGTAGGGCTGATAAGAACTTTCTGAAGAAAATGTTGATACTTGTACAGTGATTCTCTCTTAATTGGACATTTCTTCATGGAATAACCCTGTAGTCTGATGAGTGGCAATTAGCTGTCATTTGATAGGAAGACCATTAAATTATTTAGTTTCTCAAGTATAGTCATCTACAGCTGCTGTTTGCTAGAGGGTTAAAATTCAGGTAGTGGGCAGACATACTTAGTTAACATTGCTTTCATTTATTGTCTCAACTGGATGGGTGTTAGAAGCCACCATCAGGGCTCTGTTGAAAAGTGCTGAAAGCCACTATAGTGGCTTTACTTTTTATGTGTTAGCTTCTTTTCTCAGCAGTAGGAGACAAATATTTTTACAAATTGGAACCTGATTGGGAGCATGAGAAGGCTCTGTCAAGCTGTAATTACCAACTAGAGGTACTGTGAGCAAGTTCACAAAGTGATACCCACATGCCTGAAATGTATAAGTTAGATTATCTCCCCTTGGAAATGTCAGAACGGAATTACATTGCTTCATGCATATCTGAATATGGAGTTCTTCCGCTGTGTAAAGTTCCATGAAAATTCTTCAAACGGTTTAGGAGGAGTTGCGCTTACAAGGATGGACAGACAGACAGATGGATGGACAGACAGACGGACGGACAGGGTGATTCGTATATACCCCCCCCCCCCCCCCCCCCCCCCCCAAACTTTGTTTGCGGGGGGTATAATAATGGGTCTCATACTCGATATTGAACCCATATCAGTTTGCTCCGTCAACTTTTTGGCAAATTTGAAAAATTTCCTCTTTTACCAATAATATCCATTTTCCATGGTTATCGTATTCAAAAGCTAAAAAATAATGTCAAACACAAACAAAATCTCAATTTCTGTGCTTAAATCATTAAAGATATAATTAAATTTAAAATATATAAACTTTTCATAACAATATTTCAAATAAAACGTAAAACAGGTAGTTGGAAATACTTGGTGCTTAGCAAACTTTTGAGGAGAATATTATAAATTTTAAGTAATTTGTATATTTTTTATACTTACCAATGACCCAGACTAGCTGGTGCTAACTCAAAAATTAATCCAGGACCAAACACAAATTTTGCCCCCCAATCCCCAAAATTTGCATGCAAAACCGAAAAATTGATGTCCTATCTGGTCCTCCATATTTTTCAGATCTGCACATGTGCAGTATCCAGGAAGACAACGAAATTGGCGCCAACCATCATTCTTTCTACAGATTGCCTGTTAAATGTTATAAACAGCGGGGAGGTATGAGTGCCCATTCATGGGAGGGCCATAGCCATCTGGGCCATTGATTAAGTATAAAAAATATACAAATTACTTAAAATTTTTAATATTTTGATACAACAACCAATGGCCCAGACTAGCTGAATCGTGAAAAGGCTGGAAGGCCTAGGACATAAAGGAAAATCCAATCTCTCAATTACTTCAGTTAAGGATATCTCCTACAGGAGAATAGGAGAAGATAGGAATTATATAATGTCTTTCTCCTTTATGAGAAAAGAGAAAGGCATAACACCAACAACGTAATTGAGTATTACATAACATATAATTCTCCATTATGCCAGCATAACCCGTTATGCTAATTCGGTGAAGGAAAAACAATATATAAAGATAGTCCAGAGAATGAGACTCTTTATACTCATTTAAAAGTGTCCAAGGAATGTATATTAACGCCTGTTTGACACGCGGCATATACAAATGCTTCACAGTGAGCTACACTTTAAAAACAGTACATAAATGAGACATAATTATTGCTTCACACCGAGCTACACATTAAAACCATACCAGCACCGACTCAGGACTACTGACACCGGAGGAGGTCTTCCCTTGCTTTTCACTATAAGGCCAGATGATGATAAGTGAAAAAAAAACATCCCCCCCCTCCCCTTGTTCTGAGGTACATGTACATGTCCTCAGAACAAAGAGGGCAGCGGAACAGTGTCAATGCTGGAATGGACTGCCCAAATAACTACAGATGTAACCATTAATGGACGACATTCTGAGCAACAGAAAGAGGACCTAAAGATCTAAGATCACCGGAGATGGACTCTAAATTTCTCAGGTAAAACTTGGTAAATAAAGAGGGCGGTGTCCAGTATGTCGCCATCATGAGATCAGTAATGGCTATACTGTTAGAATAAGCCCAAGAAGAGGACAGTGCTCTAACCTTGAGCACTGATATATTATTAACCGAACGTAGATCCAAAGATAGATTTTCATAGGCAATGTGTATTGCCAACTGAATCCATCTAGCGACTGAATGATCAGAAATATCCTTTCTGTTAGGAATCAATAAAAGAAAGAAACGTTTTCTTTCTTTTCTAATAAAATCTGATCGACTTTTATAAATGCGCATAGCCCTGACTGGACACAGCAAAGGTCTACGGTTATCTGAGGATGGCAGAGCCTTAATGATAATAGGCTCAGGCCACTTGTCTGGAATCTGATTCTTAGCAAGAAATCCCACTTCCACAGTAAGGGTAATGGCATTAACCACACTAAGGTAATGAGATTCATCAACAGATAAAACATGAAGTTCACTGACTCTTCTAGCAGATGCAAAGGCTAAGAGAAATGCCGTTTTATAGGTCAAGAATTTGAACTCTACAATGTCCAACGGCTTAAACAGAGCTTCTTTGAGCTTCAATAGAACCCAAGCCAAATTCCACTTAGGAATTAATCTGAGGGTTCGAGGTCTATTAATAGAGAAATTTCTAACCAGCTTGGACAATGAAGTATTTGATTCAATAGCAAAGTTATCATGATGAGTGTGTCTGATAACATAGACCTATAGCCCTTAATAGTGACGGGTTGCAGTTTGAGATCGTCAAACAGGTACACCAGGAAATTGGCAATATATCTATCGACTGATCCTGACACCAACAGAAGAAAACCTTCCACTTTGCTGCATAGTTCAACGAAGAGGAGGACCTCCTGCAGTTAGAAATTGCGTTGACTGCACGTCCTGTAAACCGTTTTCCGTGCAAGAAGGACTGCACAACAGAAAGACATAAAGGTTGAGACCTTCCGGGTTGTGATGCAGTGCGCATGACTTCCCATGATAAAAAAAGGTCCTCTCATGGAGGAAGCTTCTGGGGAACGTCCCATAACAGACACCTGAGAAGACTGATCCACGGTTTCTGTGACGACAGAAGTGCTACTAGCAAAATTTTGCAATGAGACTGTTTGATCTTTAACAGAATCTGCTGAATCAATGGAGTTGGAGGATAGGCATATCTTATCATTCCGTCCCATCAGATCGACCGAGCGTCTACTGCATATGCTCGATGATCTGGGCATGGCGACACGAACGTCGGTAACTGATTGTTCAGGTGTGTTGCAAACAGATCTATCATGGGACGATCCCACTGGTAGCAAATCTGCCTGAATATTTGCTTGTTGGGAGTAAACTCTGATGGTAACAGGCGACCTTTCTGAGAGAGCGAGTCTGCTAGTACATTCAGATGACCCGGTATATGACGGACAGAAAGATGAACATGATGATTCATGATGTATAGGAGAATCCTCTCCATTAATTCTCATAATGGAATTGAATGAGTGATGCCTTGGTTCCTGATGTAAGCTACTAGTATCGAATTGTCCGACAAAATGTGAACATGGACGTTCGCTATTATGTGAATCCAATGTTGAAGAGCTAGCCATACTGACATCATCTCTTTGATGTTTATGTGCTTCTCTAGGACCCGAGGGTCCCAAAGACCCTGACACTTCAAGTCTGCAGGACTTAGGGTCGTGCCCCAACCTGTCTGACTCGCATCCGTCATAATAGTGAAAGCCGTATCCGGCAGTTGCAGTGGAACTCCCTGAGTTAACAACTGAAGATCTTCCCAAATCTGAACCCTTTGTTTTACTAGGTCTGTTAAAACAATACTGGTTTCGAGCAAATGCGTCTTCACACTCCAGTTCTGAGTAAAGAATATCTGGAGGGAACGTGTGCGTAGACGACCCATCAGAATAAGATCTGCAGCCGCTCCACACAACCCCATCAGTCGCATGAATTCCCTCACTGTTAATGTGTCCGAGTGTAGACAAAAGCGAGCATAACAACTGACTAATTTTGCTCTGGGTAACGGCAGATGAACCAGATTGTTGTGAGTCACGAAGCTCATCCCCAAGTGAGTGAACAACTTGGACGGAGCTAGATCTGACTTTTTCTCGTTTACGATGAACCCGAGATGTCGGAGTAATAGAAGCAGACTCTGAACATCGTTCTGAAGAATAATTCTGTTGCCGTATCTCTGCAGAATGTCGTCCAAGTAAGCCGACATTACCGCAGACGAATGAGCTCGGAAGTATGACATTACCGAGTTCATTATTCGAATGAAATCCCAGGGAGCCAGGTTCAGACCAAAGCACATTGCTCTGAACTAATAAACTTTCCCTTGAACGGCGAACCGTAGGTACTTTCTGAATGCCGGATGTACCAGTTCATGAAAGTACGCAATACTATGCATCCTTTAGATCTATGCTTGCCGCATAGCCGTTCACTCGAATGCTCGCTCTTACCGACCGAATGGTCTCCATATAGAATTTTGGAGCCACGATAAGCATGTTTATCCAGCTCAAGTCTATTAATGGTCGGAACGAGCCGTCTGGCTTCGGTACAAGAAACAGGTGACTGTAAAAACCCAGAGAATCTTGATTCTCGACGACCTCTATTGCTTCCTTAAATAAGAGAGCCTGTACCTCCACTAGGAGAGATGCTCTTTTGAAAGGATCCGATGGAAGATTTCTCCAACGCTGACATCTTGTTAGTGGGGGGTTTCGCCCGGAATGATAGCCGTAGGCTGTCCGAGACTACACTGCTCACCCACTGATCTTCCATGACTGCTACCCAGTTTCTCGCCAAGTTTGATAACCTTCTGCCAACTGGCAGCAATAGAGGTCTTGAACATCACCTGTATGACCTGCGAGGCTTACAGGAGGAGAAACTATGTCCTCTCCGCAAAGAACCTCATCCCGTCGTCCTGGGGGCGTCTGAGTTTCCCACTTTTTCAGTAATAATCCCATTTTTACAGTTTCCCATATTGAAAAAAGAACTTTGTCAGATTCAATTGATATTTGGTACAGATCTGCTATGCGCAACTCCTCTTAAACCATTGAAAAGATTTCATTGAAACTTTCAGACATTCTTTTACATACATTGAAGATCTGCACCTCCTATTTTCGTTTCAGATATTTTCATTTTTACAGTTTCCCATACTGAAAAATGAACTTTGTCAAATTCAATTGACATTCTGTACAGATCTGCTATCCACAACTCCTCTTGAACCATTGAACAGATTTCATCGAAACTTTCAGACATTCTTTTATATCTGAAAACAAAATAGGAGGTGCACATCTTCATTGACAAAGAACATTTTTGAATATGGGGAACTGTAAATATGAAAATATCTGGAAAGAAAATAGGAGGTTCACATCTTCAATGTATGTAAAAGAATGTCTGAGAGTTTCAATGAAATCCGTTCACTGGTTTAGGAGGAGTTGCGGATAGCAGATGTGTACCTCCTAAAGCATTATGGACGGACGGACGGACGGACAGACATACGGAACTATAGATGGACCAAGTGAACACTATATACCTTCCACTTTCAAGTGGGTGGTATAACTACATATATTTAAAGGACGTTGCCAATGTAAACAACATCAAGGAAAAAAACGGAAACAAGACTTCAGACACTGAATATAAAAAGGCCCATGAATAAAAAAGGCCCCAAGTCAGTAACAGATTTTAAAGCTACCAGATGTAAAGCAAGATCTTCAGATGAAGAAAAACGATACATTAGCTAGAAGATGCATGACCCAAACGACTCAACATCCCTAGGGTGAGGACGTAACCATGGGATATACAGAATAAACATTCTGTAACACACGTTAAGCTCCCAAGAAATTTAATAAAAAATTTCAATAAAAAATAAATAAGCCAAAAAGCTTGGGAGTTTAACAGGAGCGCTTCAAGGAAGGATAGGGCAGGAACACTAAACAAACAGTGGATAAATCATTAGCAAGAATGATGATGTCAGGCACATGTCCCAAAATTGGGAAACATGAAATAATTTTGATAAAAATTATAAAGTTACAGCCCTGAACATTCCTAACCACCGTTGTTCACTTCCATCATTCATTTATGTCTTTGGATCCATCAATTTTACCATTGATTTGTGTCTGACATCCTCAAAAATGAGATTTAAAAGCACAGATGTCAGTTCAATGTTGCAGACTTTAGGGCCAAACAAAGAATTATGGTTGGTCGCCAATTTCGGTGTCTTCCTGGATACTGCACATGCGCACATCTGAAAAGTATGGAGGACCAGATAGGACATCAATTTTTTGGTTTTGCATGCAAATTTTGGGGATTGGGGGGCAAAATTTGTGTTTGGCCCTGGATTAATTTTTGAGTGAGCATCAGCTAGTCTGGACCACTGGTTGTTGTATAAAAATACTATGTAATTTTCATCGTTTGAACCCATTAGGCACCTCATGATCTCCACTTTATCTACAGTTTACATCTGACATCAGTGCACAAGACAGTTGGGAAAACTGGCATTAACAACTCTTTGAAAGTAAAATTTATGTTTATGTTTTTTTTTAAATTTTATAAAATTTTTCACTCTAAATGTAAAATAATAACAGTCACAGTATGTGATACCTGGCAATAATATGGCTTGACCACAGCTGTCAAAATACAGAATTGGCAGGCTTGTCATTTTGAAAACTGCAGGAGAGCCATTATGGTTCGCCTCAAAGCACCCCTGGAGGGCCATTCTGGGTTCACCTGAAATGACCCCGGGAGGGTAATTTATGATTTGCGGGGGCCATTTTGTATCAGCCTGATGGGTAGATAACTAATATCATTTTAAGGTACATGGTTTGTGTAATTGTGATGTGCATCATCACGTAATGTATAGGTGCAGGCTTGAATATTTGGATGCAAGATACCAGGTTACCCATGACACTCACCAACAGTGAGTGTTATAGTTATCTTGCATCCAAATAACCAAGCCCATACCTATACATACATTACATGATGACTGTAAATGCCAGTGCACTGTGCTCACCGCCAGATGCCGATAACTTGGGACGAATCAATCAGATTTGGGGGACGAATCGTCCCGGCTATGATTTTAGGACGAAACGTCCCAGGCAAATCATCAGGGGTCAAACTGGCTTGGGGATGATACATCCCGAAATCACGAGACGTAAGAGTTGTTTCAGTCTGATGTACAATGTAATAACTAATTACAACTTTCGAATTGGTATACCTCACGCTCATATTTGGAAAGTTACTTACTGTCTCTGAGTGACTGCATTGATGACACACTACAAACTTCACAAATTGCGCTTTGTTACATGTTCTTCCTTCAATCCGGGAAAATTCCCGTTTGAGGCAGCCGATTTTGAGGTGCCTTCAACTGAATTAATGGGCCACAAAAATCGGGGTTAGGCAGACGTTTACTGTCCACGGAATTTTGAACTCAGGTGGGCGACTGTGGCCCGGGGCGATCGCCCACCTCAAAATGACAAGCCAGAACTGGTGTTCAATTTGTTTAGAATTTTGAACTGATCACTTTGTAAAACAGTTGACAGGTAATGTTTGAGATAATTGGGTTTTAATGGCTCTGTGAGCTCTGTCACACAAGATGCAATAGAACAAGTGCTTATTTTAACACAAGAATATAGGAAAATTACTCTTAATTGAATTCTCCTATTAATTAAACATTTTTCACAGGCAAATTGGATATTCAATTAACAAGGTTCCATTGTATTATTAAAAGTCAAGTGTAGTAGATTTGATTCAACAGACATAAAAATAATAAATAAAATATTTTAACTAGAATCTAGAGCATTGCAAACAACATCAAAGAAGTGTTTTGGATTTTTGCTTTGACAGGAGATCGTATTTGAGTTGCTTATTAAATAGGAATTTTGGAGGGAGGAAAGGAAGGAGGATAGGTATGTGGGTGAGTTAAAAGAGAGGGACATGCACATACGCAAATTTATTTATTTATTTATTGGTGTTTAAGGTCACATATTTCTGCACAATTGCTAATCATGACTGCAACAGTTTTACGGGTGAAGGAAGCCAGAGTACCCGGAGAGAATCACTGAGCAACAGTCGGCTCCCTAACATACTAACTCCACACAAGCAGGGCTAACATTGGTTGAAGGCAGGTGCATCATCGACGTGAAGTACGCCTTAGTACACATCACCGTGCCCCCACATGGGTAATAGGGGTGAAGTGTCATGCCCAAGGACACAGAGCCATTGCCACAGGTGGGATTCAAACCAAGGACCTCTCAGCTTGCAGCCTGCACCTCTACCTACTGAGCCACCGCACCCCCCCCCCCCCCACCCCACCCTGCACATACAAAAAGACAAGGAAAGAAATTAATCATAATACATACCAAGTGTAGCTAACTCGATGGTAAGGTTCTGAAGTGTATCAGCTGTCTGATTTACAATGAGCACATCTAACACAATGTCAAACTGATTCACATTAACATATGCTTCAGCATACACTGGATCAGAAAATCCAGTGAGTTGTGTCACCTACAAAAGATGAATATTGAAAATCAATTCCCTACAACTTTTCCGAACAGTAGAATGTGGTACTTGTCAGTCTTCTATTTATTTACTATTATTATGTCATTGATGATTTGACTTCCGGAAACCAGTCTTTTGCGATTACACATATTAAGATTTAACTGGCCGAGTGCTACATTATTTTTGGTGGTGTGAATTTGTTCATCAAAATTTGTTTTATTACAAATTATTGAAGAGTGCCCATAGGAACTCTTCAATAATTTGTGATAAAACAAATTTATGTAAACAAAATATTATTTGCATTTGACTTTGAATACGATAAATTTAAAGTTATTTGTATATTTTTTATACTTACCAATGGCCTAGACTTAGCTGGTGCAACCTCAACATTATTAAGGGCCAAACACAAATTTTGAACCCCCTAATCCCCAAATTTGCATACAACAACGAAAATTAAAAGTCCTATCTGGCCCTCCATACTTTTAGTACTTGTGCATGTGCAGTACCCAGGAAGAGACCGGAATTGGCGCCAACACCATTCTTTGTAGACGAGACTACTAAAGTAATAACTCAGCGGGGAGGTATGAGTGCCCACACATGGGAGGGCCAACCCCATCTGGGCATTTGGTAAGTATAAAAAATATACAAATTACTTTAAATTTATCATAATTTTATACTACAGCCAATGGCCCAGACTTAGTTGAATCGTAAAAAGGCGGAGGGCCTAGGACTTAAGAATTAGCAGACCAAATACAGCTTCTAAGCTTGTATTCCAAGGCGAAAAGGAGATTAAATTTTAACAGGAATTACATGTATGTCTCTCTATACAATAAAAGAGAAACGTATCATCAATAAGGAGCCATATCCAAGTAATTCCTTATACTTAGCATGAATGATTATGCTAATAGGGTGTAATGAGTACCAAATTTTAAGGCTAGTCCAGACTAAATCAATTATATAAGGATGGCGTATTCGAGAGTGAGAGACTAACCCCCCACAAATACACGCCATATATATAATAAACAAGCTGTATTTAAGATCAGTAATAATCTACAGACAAAAACAGCTTCACTCATAGTTACACACTTATTATCAGGCCAGAAGAGATGAAGAAGAATCACCCCCCCCCCTTTTTTTTTTGAAGCAATATTCCTCAAAACAAAGAGGGAAGCGCTCTGGAATCATAGAAAAGCAGTACCGTATAATCTATATATATTCGCCCAACAGGCACCCAGTTATTAATATTAATTATTGTGCTTAACGCCACCTCAGTAGCTAAGGCTATCGTGGCGATCCCGGTTATTAAAAGTGCAAGCTTCTAATGAATGCCGGAGTTGGAATACATAGAATACGGCGATATAACATGTATATACCTTACACTTGTCCAATTGAATCCCAATGAAAGTATCTGTTAGAGCAAACACGCTTCTGAGGCAATCAACAGGCGACCCAGTTCAGGTGTACAATTAATTCCAATAATGAAACTCCAATTGAACCGTGTGAATATACAAGAATGTGAATTCTCCTGTGGACCGTCTCTGGTAGAAACCTGGATTCAGAACATGGAAAGAGTTATGATTAACAGACACATCACGGACCATCCCCCAAATAATTCATTGTTCCCTGGGTCCATTACAATCAATGACTGTTCGGAGAAAGAATATACCACTCTGAATAATGAAGCCAAAAATTGAGAACGTATGCATAGAGGGCCTATTGGAAATTCCATAACTGATCCAAATAGCCCCAAAATTCTCATAAGCTCTATAAAGCAGAGCAGGAATTTTATAGAATCTGTTCAATAATGCGTCTGCCTAATAAATATACATATTATGCACGCGAGCAACAGAATCCCGCATGTATTCATCTGAATACAGCCTGTATCCATGGTATGACCGAGTGATACAAATGTAACCAGGAAACGGAATGAATAATATGACGTTAATGCAGTCAACTGAGTTATAACTCATATGCCGTAAGAAAAGGCCAGACTGCTCTGAGCGAAACTTCTCAGAGTGGACTAATTGCAACATTTTGAGAATGTCGTCCAGCTAAACGACATGTCAGCCACACATGTACACGAAGGATAGCAATTTATTGAAAAAGAATCATATGCTCGTATATGACTTATAAACGAACAACCATAGGAAACAAACCAACTAAATAGTGGATGTGCCCATGAGGTCGCCGTTAGAACACAACCCAGCCACCAATCGAGAAGCCATGAAAGGCATGCATATACTAGAATGCATACAAGGCTTACGGGAAGGAAACTATGTCCTGCCCTGTAATCGCCTCTTAACATATTGGGGTGGGGGGTCGGGGTGGGGGGGGGGGTTCGACAAATAATTCCTATCAAACCCCCTCACCCACATTACTTGAACCGCTAGATAAGTAAGGCCAGCGCAGTAGAATTAAGGCTACACTGCTGCTGCTATTCTCAATAAGAGTAATACAGCTAAAAAGCTTACAGTCAAAGCAATCATAATAACAATAACCCGGTGTGACTCGCAATTCTTTTGTGTTAGTTATCATCAAATAGGATAGGAACCGCAGGGCTCCCTCGCGTATGATCGACTCCATAATGCCACTAAGGACGGAGGAGACGTGATGACCAAATAATACACCATATAGACATAATATCCAATCCCTAGAGTGGAAATATAATCCACAACAATAGACTGGATAGAAATGAAGAGGAAAACGAAAAAAATGTTCCGACACCCGATCATAAAAACCTAGATGAACTCCTTACGTTCGATCTAATATCAGGAAATATATTCCTGAGGAGTTTAGTATAGGCGTTTGAAAGAAACGCTCATTAATCACACTTGGTTAATATGGAGTCATCAATAGGGCTTAGACAGGCCTCAGATAACTAACACCAAACCATACCGATAGGAAGAGAATAACCTCCTCTAACATAACGGTATCATGTCCGATAGAACAATAAACTCAGCCTAGCTGAAGGAGCTAAAGATCTTCCTATTCGTGAAGACAATTAAAAGGCTGATAACTGCGGCCTCAGAAGCTCACTGAGGAGACTTACAATGCCAGCCATAGCTTAGAAGTCTTCGTCTCTGTGAAGACAGATATTTCGGTGTAAGTTGTGACCTTGAAAGCTCACTGAGCGGAGACTGACAACTATCGCCACGCAAGGTAGGGAATGAAGAGCAGCTATTTTTAACATCCGTAAATTCCCAAAGAGACAGTAGTCTCAAGCGATAATTATTTCAGTTATGTCATTGCATAATTACTGAAAAACACCACTCATGATTCTAGCTAGGCTACTATGGTGTAAACAATAAGACTCAAGTCTGTGACACCTAGTAAAACAAACCGAAAAGCACTCTTTCCTTTAGCGGTTTTATTCCCAAATGACAGCGGTCTGAGCCTAGCTAACGTAGCTTAGAAGTCTCTGTGAAGACAGATATCTCAGTGTAACTGGCAACCTTGAAAGCTCACTAAACGGAGACTTACAACTCTCGTCGCAAAAGGTAGGGAATGATGAGCCACTATTCTAACAGCCGTAATTCCCAAGAGACAGTAGTCTCAAGGTAGCTATGCAGTTATGAGTTTTTCATCTGCGTGAAGACATATCTGTGTCACCTGTGGCCTCTGAAAGCTCACTAAATGGAGACTTACAACACTAGCTGCTAATGCATAAGAAAAGACCACTGTAACAGTACATAAGGCTACTTACCATGGCATCCACAATAGCATTAAATGTCTTGATGCCAAGGAATACAACACTGAGAAGGAAAAGACGTACTTATTCCCTCTAACGGCTCTATTCCAAACAAGACAGCTGTTTCAGCCTATCTATGCACTACGGAACCTCTATTCATAAGGAATAGGACACTGCATTTCTTATACTATTACTAAGGCAAGGAAGGTGTCGTTAATCGGGACAAAAGCCCTCGACACCTGAGCCAAAAGATCTGGGGAGGAAATTCCATCGCCCGGTATGATAAGCTGTTTTTTGCCTAGCAAATGCAAACTTATATTCACATGGAACAAGATTCTAAGAACTTATGACTCAAATTTCAGTCTTAAGGAGCCCTTCTGTGAGGGATGGAGACTCACCCTCCGTAGCCCTCTCACCATCCAAATGTTCCATCTCAAAATATGGTCAACACCATCTGACTGAACGGATGACAGGACAAAAGCAGCACCGTCCGACAGCTCACCATCGGAGCCTGTTAACAGTAGTACCAGCGACTACTGGGATGCTGCGATGCGCAGAGCAATCTGTGGCAGCATGTCCGTGAACGAGGCTAGCAGAGCAATGATAATCCGCCTGTTACCATAAGCTGCTCACAGGACGGAGATCTGGCCCCAGAACCTTGACACATGTCCTGTATAAAAATGCCTGGAATGACTAGCTATCAACCTGAACATGCGAAGTCGGATAGCTAGGCTGCGGTCAACGTGCTTCATCAATGAAGCAGGGGAAGAAGCCAGATCTGGCTGCAGTGTGGAAGGAGCGTCCCGAACCGCAAGCGTGAACGGGCATCCAACTCACTAAAGTTTCTCGAATCAAAAACAGTAGACCCCGACTGCTGACAGAAAGGAGAGGGTTCTCCGGCTTGCAGTCTGCTCCAGTCCTCGCCGAGCGTTCCGCTAGAAACTTGTAGGCATCTATCCCTTAGCATGCATATCCATGGAGGAAGCCGTAACAACAGCCGGCCGCGGCTGAAGTGCGGAAGAAGCATCCAAACTCGTTGCATTCTGGATGGATGCTCCTACTCATTGAAGTTTCTTACAACACAAAGCAGTCGTCCGCAACTGCTAATGGGAAGAAAAACGCTCTGCACTCACGATCTGTCCCCAGGTCTTGCCGAGTATCCTGCTAAGAAACTTCTTGGCTAATCCCCTTTCGTTCGCTTCCATGTGAGAAGAAGAATAACTGCCGCCGGCCCCGGCTGCAGTGTGGAAGGAACATTCCGATGCATGTTCCGACTCAATATGGTTTCCCACAACAGACACAGTCAATTCCGACTGTTAACAGGATAGAGAGGGTTCTCCAATCGGTGATCTGACCCCAGATCTAGCCGAGCGTCGCGTAGAGAAACTTCTGGCTTCTTCGCCATGCACATATGACCGGACCGGCCCAGCACAATCCGACGGATCACTACTGTAGTCTGTGATGGGTTCCCCTTCCTGGGTTTTTTGAGCTGCAATCAGCAGCGCAAATTGCGACAGCAAGTCCGTTACGGAGGCTTGTGGAGCAGCAGCTTATATTCTCTGCTGCTTGTTGCTCTCGGGACGTAGATCTGGCCGCCGATCTCTTCGTCGCACATCCCGATCAATCAAGCCTAGAATCACTAGCTACTGGATGGACCCACTTCGAGGGCAAAGACTGGAGCATCTTTGCTCGGCTGCAAGAACATCTGGAGTCGGGTAGCTAGTGTGCGGTCGCATGTCCTTCGGTAAAGTGGAGGAAGAAGCTGTGACTGCATCCGACCCCGGCTGCAGTGTAGAAGGAGCATCCCAAGCGGCCAGGGAGAATGTTAGTTCCGAATGAGTGCAAGTTTCTCAAAGCAATAGTCGACCCCGGCTATTACTGGGTTAGAGAAGGCTCTCCCGCTCGCGGTCTGATCTAGACCTCACTGAGCTTCCCAAAGAGAAACTTGCAGACTTCTTCCCCTTATTTTGCCGTCGTCGCTGGGTGAGCTTTTGATTAAAAGGTGCTCGCTCTACCCAAATCTACACTCTCCTCGATCGCATCGGACATACCCAGTATTACGATTCCCAATATCGGGTAACCACCTGACCGGTCAAGCTAGGTGCTGGAATAAGAGGCCTTATTCCCTTTATATTCAAGAGCACCTTAGTAGCTAGCTCTATGTGCTCCTCAGAGCGCGACGATGACAGCACATTCTGGACAGGTGTCGCAATACCATCACCATGTTCTTGTTCCTCTGGAAAAGAAACTGAAAACTCGAATTATCTTGCGGTTACAGCTCCGGCATGGAACTTCACCGCGAATAAATAGCGTGCCACCCACTTCCAACGTTAGTGTCTTAATGAGTCAAGTCCGACCACGCAAGAAGGACCCAAATCAGTAGGAGTGCAGCGACTACAGGCAAGACAACAAGCATGTAAATTTGATGTAGACTTCTTCGCCCTACATTGAGAGCAGTAATTTCATAAATAATTACAATCCAAACAAAGTTCACTGCACTCCTAACATCTAACATATAATCATATAATATAAGGATACATGACAAAGACAATCAAAAATAATTTTGAAATAAATCAAAACAAATTTTTTCCGAAATTTTTTTTTGAAAACGCCAAAGTTCTCAAGGGAACCACACGAGCCCAAGGGCATCCCGATAGAGCCTAAGTGTGGACAAACACCAAAATATTAAAGCTACACTACCGGAATATTAATAAATGTATCCTACTATAATTGTGTTGAAATAAAACCCTGAATAAACCTGTTAAAGGTAAACAACATCAGGATAGAAAAGCCGGAAATTAGACAATAGGCACACGCGCTCACCTAACAAGGTAGACTAAATATCAACCCAGGGAATTGATTTCAACAAGTTGCATCTGCTCCTCCTAAGAAAAGCTTATACCAAATATCCAAAGATTCTGGCCAGTGGATCTAAAAAAGTTAAAAAATTTATAGTAATTTATATATTTTTTATACTTACCAATGACCCAGACATAGCTGGTGCTAACTCTTAAAAATCTAGGGCCAAACACAAATTTTGCCCCCCAATCCCCAAAATTTGCATCTAAAACCAAAGAAATCATGTCCTGAATGGCACTCCACACTTCAACTCCACTGCGCATGTGCAGTGTCAAGGATGTCCCGAAATTGGCGCGATTAATCATTCTTGTAACCAGTGCCTGGTAAGCGCTATGTACTCAGCGGGGAGGTATGAGTTCCCAACTCCTGGGAGGGCCATCCCCGTCTGGGTCATTGGTAAGTATAAAAAATGTTAAAAAATTTATAGTAATTTATATATTTTTTATACTTACCAATGACCCAGACTTAGCTGGTGCTAACTCTAACAAAACCAGGGCCAAACACAAATTTTGCCCCCCAATCCCCAAAATTTGCATCCAAAACAAAAAGAAATCATGTCCTAAAGGACCTCCATACTACGCCTCTACTGCGCATGCGCAGTGATGCAGACGTCCCGAAATTGGCGCCAAATATCATTCTTACTGACAGTGCCTGGTCAGCGCTATGTACTCAGCGGGAAGGCAAGAGTTCCCAACTCCAGGGAGGGCCATCCCCGTCTGGGTCATTGGTAAGTATAAAAAATATATAAATTACTATAAATTTTTTAACATTTTTATACTGTACCAATGACCCAGACTTAGCTGAATAGTAAACAGGCTGGAGGGCCTAGGACATAGAGGAAAATCCAATAAGCTCAACTATATAGTAAAGAGGTAACCACTTGAGGAGAAAAGGAGTATTAGGCTTTACATGTATCTTTCTTATTTAATATTAAATTAGAAAGATACACTACCCTTAATAATTGAGCACAATAACATTCATGTTCTCTATTAACATCCAGTATATCCCTTATACTAATTATTTTTAAAGTAAGCCAATAAATAAAGTAGTCCAGAGAATTGAGACTCTTTATAGTCATTTAAAAGTGTCCGAGTATTGTATATTAAAGCCCGTTTGACACTTGACATATACAAATGCTTCACACCGAGCTACACTTTAAAAATAAGACATGAATGAATTTTAACATTAATATTACACTTTAAAACCATCCCGGAAGCGACTCAGAAATACTGACTTGGAGGAGGCATTCCCTTGCTTTTCACTATAAAGCAGGTGACCTAAGGGAACACCCCCCCCCCCCCCCCCTCCCCTTGCCCTGGGTCAAATAGCCCAGAGCGAAGAGGGCAGCCGGACGGAGTCACTGCCGGAACAGAAAGCCTGCATAACTATAGTTGCAACTGTTTAGTGGACGACATTCTGAGCAACAGATAACGGACCTAAACAATGCAGGTCTCCAGAAATGGACTCAATATTTCTGAGATAAAAATTCGTAAATGTGGATGGCTGAGACCAATAAGCAGCCTTCATTAAATCTGTAATAGCAACACTATTAGCACAAGCCCAGGAAGTAGAAAGAGCTCTTACTTCATGAGCGGAAATGTTAAGCACAGACTGCTGAGAAGAAGATAAACTCTCATAAGCAGTACGGATAGCTAATTGAATCCATCTAGCAATAGAATGGACCGAAATGTCCTTTCTATTAGGCATCAAAGACAGAAAGAAACGTTTCCGTCCCTTTCTGATAAACTGAGATCTCTGTTTATAGATACATAACGCTCTAACAGGACAGAGTAAAGGCCTACGCCCGTCTGAAGACGGAAGAGCCTTAATAACAATAGGTTCCGGATATTTATTAGGAGCCTGATTCTTAGCTAAAAAACCCACATTAGTAGTGAAGGTGATAGTGTTCCCGACACTACGATAGTGAGAATCATCCACCGACAGTGCATGAAGCTCACTGACTCTTCTAGCCGAAGAGAAAGCTAAGAGAAAAGCTGTCTTATAAGATAAGAATTTGAAATCTACTGTCCCAAGAGGTTCAAATGGCTTTTCCTTTAATTTAAGAAGAACCCAAGCTAAATTCCACTTAGGAATTAATCTACGAGTTCTGGGTCTATTTATCGAAAAGTTTCTAACCAACTTAGATAAAGAGACATTAGATCCAATTTGTAAACTATCATGATGTGCATAGGTATCAGATAACATAGACCTATAACCCTTTATAGTAACAGGCTGCAGTTTGATTTCGTCAAACAAGTAAACTAGAAAGTTTGCAATGTCTGGTATAGAGGGATCGAATATATCTACAGAATGATCCCTACACCAACGACGAAAAACCTTCCACTTAGCCGCATAGTTTAGCGAAGAGGAGGTCCTCCTACAGTTAGAAATCGCGTCCACTGCTCGTCCTGTAAAGTGTTTGCCATGCAAGAAGGACCGCATAACGGAAAAACATGAAGGTTGAGACCTTGCGGGTTGTGATGGAGTTGGCGCGATTTCCCCTGCGAAAGAAGATCCTCCCGTGGAGGAAGCTTTAGCGGTAGGTCCCACAACAGACACCTGAGTAGATTTATCCACGGTCTCTGTGGCGACAGAGATGCTACCAACAGAATCTTGCATTGAGATTGTTTTATCTTTAGCAATACTTGTTGAATTAACGGCGCTGGAGGATACGCATATCCTATCATTCCGTCCCAAGGGATCGACAAAGCGTCTACTGCAAATGCTCTTGAATCCGGACACGGAGACACATACGTCTGCAACTGATTGTTGAGATGTGTCGCAAATAAGTCTATCATTGGCCGTTCCCATTGGTAGCAAATCTGATTGAATACTTGTTTGTTGAGAGTCCATTCCGACGGCAACAAGCGACCCTTTCGTGAAAGGGAGTCTGCTAGCACATTCAGACGACCCGGTATGTGACGGAACGAAAGAAGAACGTGATGTTCTAGCGCAAACAGAAGGATTCTTTCCGTTAGATTGAACAACGGAACTGAATGAGTGCCTCCCTGATTCCGTATATACGCCACTACTGTCGTATTGTCGGATAGGATTTGGACATGAGCATTGTGAATAATGTCCATCCAGTGACGTAACGCAAGCCAAATTGACATCATTTCCTTGATGTTTATGTGCTTGCACAGGAATTGCGGATCCCAAAGACCCTGGCATCTCGAATCCGTTGGGATTAATGATGCACCCCAACCTGTTTGACTGGCATCCGTCATAATGGTAAAACTCGGATCCGGCAACTGCAGCAGAACTCCCTGAGTTAACCACTGAATGTTTGCCCAAGTCTGAATCTCTTGTTTCACTTGATCTGACAAGAGAACATCTACGTCGAGCGAATGAATTTTCACACTCCAATTCTGAGTCAAGAAAATTTGAAGATGACGTGTGCGTAACCGCCCCATCGGAATGAGATCCGCAGCGGCTCCGCACAGACCTATCAGTCTCATAAATTCTCTCGCTGTGACTTTATCTGCGTGCAGACAATAGCGAGCGTAACAACTGACTAATTTCGCTCTGGTTAACAGCAGACGAACGAGATTGTTGTGCGTCTCGAAGCTCATTCCCAGATGAGTGAATGACTTGGACGGCACCAGATCCGACTTCTCCTCGTTTACTATAAAACCGAGACGTCGGAGCAATAGAAGAAGATTCTGAACATCGTTCTGAAGCGTTAACTCGTTGCCGTACCTCTGAAGAATGTCGTCCAGGTAGGCCGACGTTACCGCAGACGAATGAGCTCGGAAATAGATCATTACCGAGTTCATTACCCGAGTGAAAGCCCAGGGTGCTAGATTCAATCAGAAGCACATCGCCCGGAATTGATACACCACTCCTAGGACTGCGAAGCGTAGGTACTTTCGGAATGTCGGATGTACCATGACGTGAAAGTACGCATCTTTGAGATCTATGCTTGATGCATAATCGTTCACCCGAATACCCACTCTGACCGACCGAATCGTCTCCATATAAAACTTCGGAGCGACGATCAGCTTGTTTATCCAGCTCAAATCTATGACTGGACGGAACGAGCCGTCTGGTTTCGGAACCAGAAACAGATGGCTGTAGAATCCCGGAGATTCCTGGTTTTCTACGACCTCTACCGCATTCATTAAAAGAGACTGCACCTCTGATAACAGAGCGTCTCTTTTCTGCGGATTTGACGGAAGATGAGTCCACTTTGGACTTCGAGTTAATGGAGGCTTTCGTTTGAAGGATATCTTTAGACCTTCCGAAGTCACTCCTCTCACCCAAGGGTCGTCCGTAATCGACGCCCATTCTTGTGAAAAGCTCGACAACCTTCTGCCAACCGGTACGCGATAGAGGTTTAAGCCATCACCTCCTGGACCTGCGAGGCCTGCGGTAGGAGAAACCACGTCCTCCACGACACGCACCTCGCCCCGTCGACCTCGGGGCGTCCGACCGATTGTCCCGGCCCGAAGGACGTCCCGAACGAGAGTCGCTACCCTGACGGTCTCTCGAATAAGACCAAGAGGACGCACCGGAACCTCTATAGGAACCTCTCTTGGGCGCATTAGACCCAGAAGTGCCTGTCTTATTCTTGTCTGCTGTATCCGACTTCTTAGAAGCAGATTTGAACAACAGAGAATCCGAAGCTTTCTTTGTAATTTTATCATAAATAGCAGAAAGCTTGCCGTCAAAGAGAAGTTCTCCGGAGACCGAAGCGACTCTAAGAGAGTTCTTCACCTTAGTGTCCACTAGTGTGGATGTAGCTAGGGCTGCGTCACGTCTAACCAACTCCAGATTTGCCACTGAAAGGGCGGAGTTACACGTGGAATAAGCTACTGCCCTTGAAAGAAGTCTTAAAGAGGATTGTATATCCTGAAACTCTTTCCCTTGAAGGCGCAGTGATAACGCCTTAGTAAGGTGATCTGCGTAAGATAAGGCATCTAAATTGGCTCTGTTAGACGCAATAGCTGTTTCCAACACCGCGGTTGGAATAGAAGCCGACGACGGTAATGATAGCTCTAAGTCTTCCGCCTCGTCGTCCATACGCAGAGGAACTCTCGGGATACCCTGTCCTGCCGTATCGAATTTATTCCTTGCATTAATGAAAGGCAGGTTGAGAGTATTAGCGGACAAGAAACCTGCTTTCCCTGTCTTGGAAGCAAGTTTGAATATAGCGTCGTTCAATAATTCAAATGTTCTTGCAACATTATTGGACTGCGACGGAAACTCGGGAGCGATGTCCCTGAACCGCTCAAAAAATTCAGAGTCCAATGACGCTATAATCCTCTTGTCCGGAACCGCAGCAGTCTGGCCCGACGGAACAACTTGAGGGAGAAAGTGCCGGATGAAGTCCACGACAGCTTTATGTTGTTCCGAAAGGGATAGCTCCAAATCATCCGTATCCCTTTCACCATCCGGTCGGACCTCATGATGTTCCCGGTCGTCCGCCCCCGATGCTTCGGCGGAGCGTACCGACCCAGCGCCGTCGGATAATTCTCGATCCGACACCGTTTCTGTCGGCTGCTGGGATGCTGCGATAAGCTGTGCTATCTGCACAAGAATGTCTGGCGTCGAGACCTGCGGAGGCGCAGTCTTTCGCTGCTTCGCCGAGGGCAGCTCCGCATCAGATGGCTCCCGCATACTTTTCCTATGCGAACGTCCGGAGTCCATCGGTCTCGAATCCCTGGCTGCCGGATGGTGTGACCTGGTCGCCGAAGAATCCTTGATCGGCGAAGCTGGTAATATATCGGCGGTCACGCAGCCAAGGTGCGGTCGTGTGCGCTGACGAGAAGATGAAGCCTTAGCAGTGTCTGCGAACTGCCTATACAATGGAGCATCCCGAGCGACGGACGTATGCTCCGCTAGCGACACATTTTGTACCACAACATCTGGTCCCAGATGTTGTTGTACGAGAGAGGGGCCTCTCTCGCTCGCGGCCCGGCTGGACCTGGACGAGCTAGGAACCGGACTCAAAGGCTTCCCCCGTTCTCGCTTACTATCCGCCGTCACTGGGTGTGCATCTATTATGTTTATAGTGCTCGCATCACCCAAAATTTCCTCCTGGACCGCATCTGACGAACCCGGCTGCCGAACCATTCGGTGAATGGACGCTACACCGAGCGAGCTAGCGGACGACATTTGTCTAATCTCCATGAGCACTTTTGCCGCTAGCTCTGAATTCATTTGTGACGACGGACGCACACTTGTAGAAGATAACATGGAAACATCACCCTGTTCTTGTTCCTCTGAAATAGAAACTGAGAGAGTAGAGTGACCTTGCGGAGAAAGAGCCGGCATAGCCCTTTCTCCAGAAACAACATATCGTGACACACGTTTCCAATGTTTCTCATCCCAATATTCACATATAGGACAGGGATTAATGCGAGAACACTGACTACAATTAATACAATGATCATGAAAGTCAGAGGAAGATTTCTTCCTATTACAATTTGAACAATGTCCCTTCATTGTGAAAGAACAACAACAAGTCCTAGTTACTCGCAAAAACCCCTGGCACAAAGATACATAATAACATGATCCATTAATAAATGAAAAAACAATTGCAAATCAAAATAATTTTGAAAAAATATTTTTTCAGCAAAGCCCAAGTTGCTGAAAAGTAACGTTGAGCCCCGATGGATCCGATGGCAAAGTGTGGTCAAAAATTTTAAATTTATATTAAATAATTAATGAGACACTTACGGATAATATAAATGTATCTTATAGTGAGATAAACTACAGCAAAGGCAAACAGCCCCCCTCAAAAAAGGCTGTTGCCAATGTAAACAAACAGTGTAAAACACCAGAAAACATGACTCCAGGCACTGAAAAAACTGGCCCGGAATCAGTCATCAAAATTACACTCTATCTGATGCAAAACAGAGACTCCCAGGGGAGAATCTGCAGAACATCAGATGGAAGATGCAGAACACAAACGTTATACACCCATGGGTGAAAAGGTAACTATGGGGAAAATAACAGAAAACATTCTGTAACCAAGCAACTCTCCCAGGAAATTTTAGAAATGAACTTTCTCAAAAATATGCCAAAAGCATGGGAGAATTGCAAGGGGGGACTTTAGAAGGCTAGGGGAGAGGAAACACTGAATAAGCAGTGCAACATTTAGCAAGAATGACAACAAGAGGCCCATGCCTCGAAAATAGGCAACTTAACATAATTTCATCAAAAAATTTTAAGTACAGCCCTGATTATTTTTTGTCACTTCTTTTTCCTCTTCTCCTTCTATCCTCCTTAGAATCACATTTTCTCCAAAAATTACGTGTCTGGCATCCTTTAAACTGAGATTTACAAGCACAAAGATCAGTGAGATGTTGACTGATGAAGGGCCAAACAGAGAATGATATTTGGCGCCAATTTTGGGACGTCTGCGTCACTGCGCATGCGCAGTAGAGGCGTAGTATGGAGGTCCTTTAGGACATGATTTCTTTTTGTTTTGGATGCAAATTTTGGGGATTGGGGGGCAAAATTTGTGTTTGGCCCTGGTTTTGTTAGAGTTAGCACCAGCTAAGTCTGGGTCATTGGTACAGTATAAAAATATATAAATTACTATAAATTTTTTAACATTTTTATACTGTACCAATGACCCAGACATAGCTGAATAGTAAAAAGGCTGGAGGGCCTAGGACATAGAGGAAAATCCAATAAGCTCAACTTTATAAAATAGAGTCATCCCCTCGAGGAGAAAAGGAGTATTAGGCTTTACATGTATCTTTCTTATTTATGATAAATTAGAAAGACACAACACCCTCCATAATTGAGCATCATAACATTCATGTTCTCTATTAACATCCAGTATAATCCTTATACTAATTATTTTTAAAGTAAGCCAATAAATAAAGTTAGTCCAGAGAATTGAGACTCTTTATACTCTTTTAAAAGTGTCCGAGGATTGTATATTAACGCCCGTTTGACACGTGACATATTCAAATGCTACACTTTAAAAATATGACATGAATGAATTTTTTAAACATTAACTTTTCACTTAAAACCATCCCAGTAAGAGCTCAGAATTACTGACTCCGGAGGAGGTATCCCCTTGTTTTCATTATAAAACAGGTGACCCAAGGGAACACCCCCCCCCCCCCCACCCCCCCTTCCCCTTGCCCTGGGTCAAATAGCCCAGGGCAAAGAGGGCAGCAGGACGGAGTCACTGCCGGAACAGAAAGCCTACATAACTATAGTTGCAACTGTTTAGTGAACGACATTCTGAGCAGCAGATAATGGACCTAAACAATGCAGGCCTCCAGAAATGGACTCAATATTTCTGAGATAAAAATTTGTGAATGTGGATGGCTGAGACCAATATGCAGCCTTCATTAAATCTGTAATAGCAACACTATTTGCAGAAGCCCAAGATGTAGAAAGAGCTATTACTACATGAGCCGAAATCTTAAGCACAGACTGCTGAGTTAAAGATAGATTATCATAAGCAGTACAGATAGTTAATTGAATCCATCTAACAATAGAATGGACCGTAATGACCCTTCTATTAGGTATCAGAGACAGAAGAAGCTTGTACATCCTTACTGATAAACTGAGATCTTGTTTATAAATACATAAATCTCTAACCGGACAGAGTAAAGGCCTATGCCCGTTCGAAGATGGAAGGGCCTTAATAACAATAGGTTCCGGATATTTATTAGGAGCCTGATTCTTAACCAAAAATCCAACATTAGCAGTAATGGTAATAGTGTTCCCGATACTACAAAAGTGAGAATCGTCCACCGATAGTGCATGAAGCTCACTGACTCTTCAGCAGAAGAGAAAGCTAAGAGAATTGCTGTCTTATAAGACCAGAATTTGAAATCTACTGTCTCAAGAGGCTCAAATGGTTTTCTTTTAGTTTAAGAAGAACCCAAGCTAAATTCCATTTAGGAATTAATCTAAGGATTCTAGGTCTATTTATCGAAAAATTTCTAACTAATTTAGATAAAGAGACATTAGACCCAATTGTAAACTATCATGGTGTGCATAGGTATCAGATAATATAGACCTATAACCTTTAATAGTAACAAGCTGCAGTTGATCTCGTCAAACAAGTATACTAGAAAGTTTGCAATGTCTGGTATGGAGGGATCAAAAATATCAACATAATGATCCCTACACCAACGACGGAAGACCTTCCACTTTAGCCGCATAGTATAGCGAAGAGGAGGTCCTCCTACAGTTAGAAATCGCGTCCAATGCTCGTCCTGTACAATGCTTGCCGTGCAAGAAGGACCGCACAATGGAATACGTGAAGGTTGAGACCTTGTGGGTTGTGATGAAGTTGACACCATTTCCCCAGCAAAAGAAGATCCTCTCGTGGAGGAAGTTTTCGCGGTAAGTCCCACAGCAGACACCTGAGTAAATTTATCCACGGTCTCTGTGGAGACAGAGATGCTACCAACAGAATTGTATTGTGATTGTTTTATCTTAGCAATATTTGCTGAATTAACGGTGCTGGAGGATACGCATATCCTATCATTCCGCCTCACGAGATCGATAGAGCGTTTACTGCATATGCTCGGGGATCCGGACATGGTGACACATACGTCTGCAATTGATTGTTGAGTTGTGTCGCAAATAAGTCTATCATTGGCCGCTCCCATTGGTAGCAAATCTGATTGAATACCTGTTTGTTGAGAGTCCATTCTGACGGCAACAAGCGACCCTTCCGTGAAAAGGAGTCTGCTAATACATTCAGACGACCCGGAATATGACGGACCGAAGCAGAACTTGGTGTTCTAGAACAAACATAAGGATTCTTTCCGTTAAATTGAATAACGGAACAGAATGAGTGCCTCCCTGGTTCTGGATATACGCAACTACTGTTGTATTGCCGGACAGGATTTGGACATGCGTTTCTGAATAATGTTCATCCAATGACATAGTGCAAGCCAAATTGACATCATTTCTTGGATGTTTATGTGCTTGCCTAGAAACTGCGGAACCCAAAGACCCTGGCACTTCGAATCCGTTGGGATCAATGTTGTACCCCAACCTGTTTGACTGGCATCCGTCATAATCGTAAAACTCGGATCCGGCAACTGCAGTGGAACTCCCCGAGTCAACCACCGAATGTTTGCCCAAGTCTGAATCTCTTGTTACACTTGATTGACAAGAGAACGTCTATATCGAGCAATTCATAGATTGCTGAAAGGTTGCCGTCGAAGAGAAGCTTCTCCGAGACCGAAGCGACTCTGAGAGAGTTCTTCACCTTACTATCCACGCACGTGGATGTAGCTAGGGCTGCGTCACGTCTAACCAACTCCATGTTTGCCACTGAAGGGCGGAGTTATACGTGGAAAAACTACTGCCCTTGAAAGAAATCTCATTGAGGATCATATCCTGGAATTCTTTCCCTTGAAGACGAAATGATAACGCCTCAGTAAGGTGGTCTACGTATGATAAAGCGTCTAAGTTAAGTCTGTTAGACATCATTGTCGTTTCCAACGTCGTGGTTGGAATAGACATAGACGGCGATATAGACAATTCCCAGTCTTCAGCCTCGTCGTCTAGACGCAGAGGAACTCTCGGTATGCCCTGTCCTGCCATTTCAAATTTATTCCTAGAATTGATGAAAGGCAGATTTAGAGCATTTGCGGACAAGAAACTAGACTTGCCTGTTTTGGTAGCAAGCTTATATATAGCGTCGTTCAATAATTCGAATGTTCTTGTGACATTATTGGACTGTGTCGGCAACTCAGGGACGATGTCCCTGAACCGATCAAAAACTCTGTGTCCAATGACGCTATTAGTTTCTTATCCAGCATCGCAGCATTCTAGCCCAACGGGACAACCTCTGGAAGATAATGCCGGAAGAAATGTATGGCAGCTTCTGTTGTTCCGAAAGAGAAAGCTTGAAATCCTCCGAATCCCTTTCGCCATCCTGTTGGACCCTATGAAGTGCTCGGTCGTCCGTACCTGATGCTTCAGCGGAGCGAACCGACCCAGCGTCGTCGGATTATTCCTGATCCGACAGAGATTCTGTCGTTTGCTGGGATGCTGCGATAAGTTGTGCTATTTTGGATAGCACGTCCGTCACTGAGGCCTGTGGAGAAGCGGTCTTACGTTGCTTTGCCGCTCGAAGCTCCGTGTACGTTGCCCCGTGCATACTTCTATTATGTGAGCGTCCGGAGTCTACAGGCCTCTTGTCCCTTGGCTACCAGATGGCGTGACCTGTTCGCCGTGGAATCCCTGATTGACGAAGCTGGCAGGATATTCGAGGTCACGTAGACAAGGTGCGGTCGTGTGCGCTGCCGTGAGGATGAGGAAGCCTTATCGACAGTCTCTCGGGCTGTCTATATAACGGAGCGTCCCGAGCGGCGGACATATGCTTCGAATGCGAAACATTTGTACCACAACATCTGGTCCTAGATGTTGTTGTACGAGAGAGGGACCTCTCTCGCTCGCAGCCCGGATGGACCTGGACGAGCTAGGAACCGGACTAAAGGGCTTCCTCCGATCTCTCCTCTGGTCCGTCGTCACTGGGTGTGTACTTTTGTCTTATTTTATTGCTCGCATCACCCAAATCTCCTTCCTGGACCGCAACGGATGAACCCGGCTGCCGAGCCATTCGATGAATGGATGCTACACCGGGCGAGCTAGCGGATGTCAACGCCGTCGATCCTACTAGGGACCTCTTAGGCGATTGACGTATTTCCATGAGCACTTATTGCCGCTAACTCTTCATTTAACTATGACGACAGAGGCACACTTTTGGAAGACATCACAGTAACTTTTGCGAACAAGAAACCAGACTTGCTTGTTAAATAGCAAGCATATATATATAGCATCGTTCAATAATTCGAAAGTTCCTATGACATTATTGGACTGTGTCGGAAACTCAGGGACGATGTCCCTGAACCAATCAAAAAATTCTTGTGTCCACAGACACTATCAGTCTCTTATCCGGCATCACAGCATTCTGGTCCGATGAAACAACCTCTAGAAGATAAAGCCGGATGACATGTACAGCAGCTTATGTTGTTCCGAAAGGGAAAGCTCGAAATCCTCCAAATCCCTTTCGCCATCCTGTCGGACCCTATGAAGTTTTCGGACATCCGTACCTGATGCTTCGGCGGAGCGTACCGACCCAGCGTCGTCGGATATTACCTGATCCGACAGATTCTGTCATTGCTGGGATGCTGCGATAAGTTGTGCAATTTGGGATAGCACGTCCGTTACTGAGGCCTGTGGAGTAGCGGTCTTACGATGCTTTGCCGCTGGAAGCTCCGTGTACGTTGACTCCTGCATACTTTTCTTATGCGAACGTCCTGAGTCTACAGGCCTCGTGTCCCTGGCTACCGGATGGCGTGACCTGGTCGCCGTGGATTCTCTGATTGGCGAAGTTGGCTGGATATCCGAGGTCACGTAGCCAAGGTGCGGCCGTGTGCGCTGCCGTGAGAATGAGGAAGCCTTATTGACAGTCTCTCCGGACTGTCTATACAACAGAGCGTCCCGAGCGGCGGACGTATGCTCCGAATGCGAAACATTTTGAACCACAACATCTGGTCCCAGATGTTGTTGTACAAGAGAGGGGCCTCTCTCGCTCGCAGCCCGGATGGACCTGGACGAGCTAGGAACCGGACTAACAGGCTTTCTCCGTTCTCTCCTCTGATCCGCCGTCACTGGGTGTGCATTTGGTTGATTTATAGTGCTCGCATCACCCAAAACTCCTTTCTGGACCGCAACGGACGAACCCGGCTGCCGAACCATTCGATGAATGGAAGCTACACCGGGCGTCAAAGGCCGTCGATCCTACTAGGGACCTCTTAGGCAATTGACGTATTTCCATGAGCACTTTGCCGCTAGCTCTTCATTAATTGTGATGACGGAGGCACACTTTTGGAAGATATCACGGATACATCACCCTGTTCTTGTTCGTCTGAAATAGAGATTGATAAACTAGAGTGACCCTGCGGAGAAAGGACCGGCATGGCCATTTCCCCGCTAACATACCGTGACACACGCTTCCCATGTTGTCATCCCAACTGACACATACAGAACAGGAGTTAGTGCGAGTACACTGACTACAATTAATACAATGATTATGAAAGTCAGAGGAAGATTTCCTCTTATTACAATTGAACAATATCCTTTCATTGTGAAAAGAATACAAAAAGTCCTAGTACTCGCACCAACCCTTGAAAACAAAGATACATAATAACATGATCCATTACCCTAGAAAAAATAACTGAAATCAAAAAAAAATTTTTTGAAAAAATATTTTTTCAGAAAAGCCCAAGTTTCTGAAAAGTAACGTTGCGCCCCAATGGATCCCAAGCCTAAGTGTGGCCAAAAATTTTTAAAATATTTTAAAAAATTAATGCAACACTTACGAATAATAATAAAGTATCTTGTTATGATTAAACTAACACAAAGACAAGAAATCCCCCTCCACAGAGACTGTTGTCAATGTAAACAAGAAGTGCAAAAACACCAGAAACATGACTCCAGGCACTGATAACCATGGCCCGAAATCAGTTACCAATAATACACTATCTGATGCAAAACAGAGACTTCCAGGGAAGAAACTGCAGAACATCAGATGGTAGATGCAGAACACTATGCCTAAACACCCATGGGTGAGGATGTAAACATGAGGAAAAGAACAGAATTCATTCTGTTACCCAGCTAAAACTCCCAAGAAATTTTAGTAATAATATTACAGAAAATATGCCAAAAGCATGGGAGAATAGCAAGGGGGGACTTAAAGGAAAGGGAGAGAGGAAAACACTGAACAAGCAGTGTAACGTTATAGCAAGAATGACCACAACAGGCCCATGCCTTGAAAATAGGTAACTTAACATAATTTCATTAAAAAATTTTAAGTTACAGTCCTGATTATTTTCTGTCATTCATTTTTCCTCTCCTCCTTCTATTTCCTCCTTAGATCCACCATTTCTCTAATATTTATGTGTCTGGCATCATTTAAACTGAGATTTACAAGCACAAAGATCAGTCAGATGTGAACTGATGAAGGGCCAAACAAAGAATGATAAATGGCGCCAATTTCGGGACCTCCTTGACACCGCGCATGTGCAGTAGAGGCGAAGTATGGAGGGCCATTCAGGACATGATTTCTTTGGTTTTAGATGCAACTTTTGGGGATTGGGGGGCAAAATTTGTGTTTGGCCCTAGATTTTTAAGAGTTAGCACCAGCTATGTCTGGGTCATTGGTACAGTATAAAAATAAAGATGTTTTTTAAAGAATATTCCTCATATTGACAGGGAGCCCAAATATGAACCCAGGGACTTGGCTTTAACAAACTTGAATCTCACCCCCCTAAGGATACTGCACACCAAATATCAAAACATTCTGACTGCTGGATCTGAAGAAGATTTTTTAAGAAAATTCCTTGACAACAAACTTGAATCTCACCCCCCTAAGGATGCTGCATACCAAATATCAAAACATTCCAACTGCTGGATCTGAAGAAGAAGATTTTTAAAGAAAATTCCTCATTTTGAACTAAGTTATAATTCGGGCTCCTACAGTGAGCCCAAATATGAACCCAGGGACTTGGCTTGAACAAACTTGAATCCCCCCCCCCTCCCCCCTTAAGCATGCTGCATACCCAATATCAAAAGATTCTGCCTGCTGGATCTGGAGAAGAAGACTTTTAAAGAAATTTGCCGGAAATGCACTAAGTTCGAATTCGGGCTCCTATACTGAGCCCAAATATGAACCAAGGGGGCCGATTTGAACAAACTTGAATCAGATCCACCCCACAATGTTGCATACCAAATATCAAAAGATTCTGCCTGCTGGATCTGGAGAAGAAGATTTTTTAAGAAATTTGCCTGAAATGCACGAAGTTCGAATTCGGGCTTCTATAGTGAGCCCAAATATGAATCCAGGGGGCTCATTTGAACAAACTTGAATCAGAACCACACCATATTACTATATACCAAATATCAAATGATTCTGCCCACCTGTGCTCAAGAAGAAGATTTTTTAGTAATTTCTCTAATATACGTAGGGTGCTATCGGAGTTATGCCTTCTATGGGGCCCCAAGTGGGCATGTCCATTTCATTTGAACAAACTTGAATTGACATATGGTAATGAACATCCATACCAAGTTTCGAGCAAATCGACCAAGCGGTTTCAGAGGAGAAGTCATTTTAAAAATGTTCACGACGACGGACGGACGACGACGGACGGCAAATGATAAGTTTAGCTCCCTTCGGTGAGCTAATAACTAATACCTGATGCAAAGCTAGGTCTTCATGTGAAGAAAAAACAATGCATCTGGTAGGAGATAACAGAATAAACCTCCTGTACAACACATTAAACTCCAAGAAATTTAATAAAAAATTTCAATAAATAACATCCAGAAAGCTTAGGAGTTTAACCAGAGGGTTCATGGAAGGATATGGAAGGAACACATAACCAACAGTAGGTAAATCATTAGCAAAACAAATGACGTCCCGAAATTGGGTAACATGAAATAATTTTCATATTATTAAAAAGTTACAGCCTTGAACTTCTCAAACCACCATTGTTTACTTCCATCATCCATTTACTGCCTTGAATCCACCATATACTATTATTATTATTTATTGGTGTTTAAGGTCACATAATTATGCACAATGGCTAATCGTGACTGTGACAGTTTTACGGGTGGAGGAAGCCGGAGTACCCGGAGAGAACCACCGAGCAACGACGAGCAGCTGTCAGCTCTCCAACATCGTAACTCTGAACTCCGCAACGCAGCACAGGCAGGGTTAGATTGGTTGAAGACATGCGCACCATCGACGTGCAGTACACCTCAGTACACAGCGTCATCGTGCCCCCATGTAGGCAATCAGGGTGAAGTGTCTTGCCCAAGGACACAACGCGGTTGCCGCAGGTGGGATTCGAACCGAGGACCTCTCGGCTTGCAGCCTGCACCTCTACCAACTGAGCCACCGTGCCCCTCCCCCTCCCCCCCCCCCCCCCCCCACCATATACTTCATTGATTTGTGTCTGGCATCCACCAAAAGAGAGATTTAAAGCACAGATGTCAGTTGAGATGTTTACTGACTTAGGGCCAAACAATGAATGGTGTTGGCGCCAATTTCAGTCTCTTCCTGGGTACTGCGCATGCGCAAGTACTAAAAGTATGGAGGGCCAGATAAGACTTTTAATTTTCATTGTTGTATGCAAATTTGGGGGATTGGGGGGTTCAAAATTTGTGTTTGACCCTTAATAATGTTGAGGTTGCACCAGCTAAGTCTGGGCCATTGGTTGTAGTATAAAAATATGAAACATAGCAAGGAAAATGTTGGCTTTTGCTCTGGTACTCTCATTTTTATAAAAGCCCCAATAGTGGCTTCTAGCACTCAACCAGTTAAACACACAAAAAATTACCTTGTTTAGTTTAGAAGAGCCCACAAAATCTTTGTCTTTCTTGACTGTAGTTCCCAAAGCTTGAGACAAAGTAAGCTCAAACATATTCTGAAAAATAAATAGTAGAAAATATTAAAAAAACTAAAGATGGACTTTGAGAATTATGTTATATAGAATGATCACAGCTATGTAATGCAAAGAAAGAGTTTACCAACCAAATTACATCCTTGCCCATGATCATCAAACTTGTTTATTCATCTTCAGCTCAACTCCCTTGAAATGAACTTGAATATAACCCACTATATGTTCATTGCCAAAGATAAAAATACTCTGGCAATCAAAATATTTATTTATTGGTGTTTAAGGACACATATTTCTGCACAATGGCTAATCATGACAAGAGTTTTATGGGTTGAGGAAGCCTGAGTACCCAGAGAGAACCACCGAGCAACTGTCAGCTCCCCAACATACTAACTCCACATAAGCAGGGTTAGCATTGGTTGAAGACAGGAGCACCATTGACGTGCAGTACGCCTTAGAACACATCGACACCACCAACTGAGCCCACCCATCATCCCCCCACCTGTCTATCATGATATAATGGTATTACAACTACAGTGGTCCCCATTAAATTATATAGGTTAACATTATAACGTGGTTATTTGTACATAATGTTAAAGTAAAACACAGAACCATTTACCATACTTTCAGTGTGAAATTGAGCTGTATATAGGATAGAGTGTAAATTCCTGTGAAAGAATATTAAAAAAAAAATCCATTTAGGCCTAAAAAGGTTAAAAATCTGTTTCTCAAGCCCTCCTGGATGGTCATTTTGGCTGAAGCATGATCTCTTTTTATAACCAATGCAAACTAGAAAAAATAAAAATTAAATGGTTTATGGATATTACCCAAGTTAATAAATTGATAAATTTGTCCCTTGAGTGCAACAAGGCTTTGCAATGCTTTAACACTGCAAAGCCTTCTTGCACTCAAGGGACAAAATTCACCATCACCCATGTTATTCTGTAGAGTAAACACAAAACAAACCAAGAACATGAACTTCTGATGGCAAAGAAATAATTACAAATATAAAAAATAAAATAAAAAACCGCCTGCCCACGTGGAATTTCACCAAAAATGGCATGAAAAACAGAAAATCTACTTTGTGGGGCCTTATTACCAGAATATACCGAAGTTCTGGAAAACTGAATGCTCCTGTTAATCGTACATTTCCACTGGATAACTTGGAATTCAGTTAACAGGATTTGACTGCATTGAGAGTGCTTGTGGAAAGAAATATGGAAAGTGTTAAACTTCCAGTGGCTTGAGTGACTTAACTCTCTACACACTGACATTCAAAGATCAAAATGTCAAACTGCAAATTTTTCCCACAATGCAACTAGGAATTTAACCAATTTAGGAGCTCTGTTGAACAAGATTTCAATTGTTTAAATTTCTAGTTGCATTATGGGAAAACTTTGCTGTGTAAAATGAGGCAATTTTGACATCAGTATACAGAAAGTTAATCTAGCAAAAGATAAACAAAAAAGATGTCACTCAAAAATCATTACTTTTTCCTTTTTTAGTTAAAAAATTTAGCTTATGACGGCTCAGTGGATCAAGCTCATTAAGCTTAATCCAATGGGGATTATAAGCCACCTTTTTTTAAACAAACCAGGGTCATATCATGTCGGTGACAGTTTTACGGGTGGAGGAAGTCTGAGTACCCGGAGAGAACCACCGAGCAACGACAAGCAGCTGCCAGCTCCCCAACATCGTAACTCTGAACTCTGCACTGCGGCACAGGCAGGGTTAGATTGGTTGAAGACATGCACACCATCGACATGCAGTACGCCTTAGTACACAGCGTCATCGTGCCCCCATGTAAGCAATCAGGGTTAAGAGCCTTGCCCAAGGACACAACGTGGGAGCATGAATTAGTCGCTGAAATGGTCACCCATCCAACTACTAACTGCGCTCGACGTTGCTCAACTTCGGTGATCTGACGAGAACCGGTTAATGCGACGCCACCGCACCCCCATCTCAGGATTCAATTATCAGATTTACACTAAAAACTATACAGCTTGGTACATCAGTAACCTGAACACAAATATAAAGTAACTTGACAATCCAAGCAATATTTTTCAAGTTATCGAATGCCAAAGGGATTGGAGAAATTTTCAATTTGAAGGATAAAGGGATAATATCTCAGGATTAAAATTACAGACTTACACCAAAAACTATACAGCTCGACACATCAGTAACCTGGACACAAATATAAAGAACTTGACAATCCAAGCAATATTTTTCAAGTTATCGAATGCCAAAGGGATTGGAGGAATTTTCAATTTGAAGGATAAAGGGTTAATATCTCGGGATCAAATTATCAGATTTACACCAAAAACTATACAGCTCGGCAAATCAGTAACCTGAACACAAATATAAAGTAACTAGACAATCCAAGCAATATTTTTCAAGTTATCGAATGCCAAAAGGGATTGGAGGAATTTTCAATTTGAAGGTTAAAGGGTTAATATCTCAGGATCAAATTATCCGATTTACACCAAAAACTATACAGCTCGGAACATCAGTAACCTGAACACAAATGTAAAGTAACTTGACAATCCAAGTAATATTTTTCAAGTTATCGAATGCCAAAGAAATGGATATGGACGCCGGACAGACAGACGGATGGATGGACAGACGGATGGACAAAAGATGGACGAATGACGGATGGTCACCCCGGATGCTGGCATTATGTGTACCATACATAGTATGGGTACACATAAAAAACTGTTGGCATTTGTCACACCATAATGATCAGACAAAGTACATGCATTTAAATTTTTTTAGATTTCAATTTTGAGTAAAATCTACTCAAGAATTGAAGAAGATAGTGTAAACATATAAATAAGATATATAGAGGATATTCACGAAAATTTGATGAATACCGAAAATATCTCGTGAGTGGCTACAAAGAAATATGAGGATCTTCACGAGCGACGCAGTCGCGAGTGAAGATCCTCATATTTCTTGTAGCCACGAACAAGATATTTTCGGTATTCATCAAATTTTCGTGAATTTTCTTTTTATTTAATGCTCTACGACTACAAACTCTCCAATTTGTGGCCTTTATTTGCCATTAAGGCGCAAAATTTATGTGCCGAACCGGCGTCCATACAAAAATTACAACAACCAAACTCCAACCATTGGAATGTGTGAATATCCGCACAAAACGTAGTCCCGTCTTATTTCTCCCCTAACTTTACGATTTACCAAGGCTGGCGAATTGAAATAATCGCAATGTGTTTCGAAGAAATAGAACAATAACAAACTAGAACTATCACTGAAGGTGATTAATACCCCCGCTTTGGGTTTTTAGAGGAATGCACTTCTGATCATGTAGGCAAAGGCCATAAGGAAATGTATACATAAAGATCATTTTTTGTTGTTGAAATTTGTATTTGCATGTGGCCTTCCACAGAACAGCACTGAATACTTAAAGAGCCCACACATATATGGTTTACATTTGGAAAAACACATTTACAATGTGCAACATGTATTCAAAATCGGTTCATTAATGTAGGAGGAGTTGCACACACAAGAATCCCATTTGAAAACCCATAATAAATCCAAGTTAAAGGGAGATAACCTGGTTAAAATTGTCGCAGATCAAAAATTTGGGAATAAGCATATGTTCACTTAGTTGTGATAATGTTTGAAAGGTTTCGTCAAAATTGATTGATAAATGTAGGAGGAGTTGCATGCACAAGAATTTCATGTAGAAACCCATAATAAATCTAAGTTAAAGGGAGATAACCTAGTTAAAATTGCCACAGCTCCAAAATTTTGGAATATGCGCATGTTTACTTAGTAGTGATGATGTCTGTAAATATTCGTCCAAATTGATTGATAAATGTAGGAGGAGTTGCG
The DNA here is from genome assembly GCA_031216915.1 of Pictodentalium vernedei. Lineage (NCBI taxonomy): Eukaryota > Metazoa > Mollusca > Scaphopoda > Dentaliida > Dentaliidae > Pictodentalium > Pictodentalium vernedei. The sequence goes on from CM062296.1 coordinate 756,841,722, forward strand.
CACACAAGAATTTCATGCCGAAATCCATAGTAAATCAAAGTTCAAGAGAGATAACCTGGTTAAAATTGTCGCAGATCAAAAAGTTTGGAATATGCACATGTTCACTTAGTAGAGATGATGTTTGAAAGGTTTCATCAAAATCGGTTCATTAATGTAGGAGGAGTTGCGCACACAAGAATTTGTTCAGACGGAAAGACATAATAAATCTAAGTCAAAGGGAGATAACCTGGTTAAAATTGTCGCAGATCAAAAATCTTGGAATATGCGCATGTTCACTTAGTAGTGATGATGTCTGAAAAGTTTTGTCCAAATTGATTGATAAATGTAGGAGGAGTTGCACGCACAAGAATTTCATGTAGAAACCCATAATAAATCTAAGTTAAAGGGAGATAACCTAGTTAAAATTGCCACAGCTCAAAAATTTTGGAATATGCGCATGTTCACTTAGTAGTGATAATGTCTGTAAACTTTCGTCCAAATTGATTGATAAATGTAGGAGGAGTTGCGCACACAAGAATTTCATGCAGAAACCCATATTAAATCAAAGTTCAAGAGAGATAACCTAGTTAAAATTGTCGCAGATCAAAAAGTTTGGAATATGCACATGTTCACTTAGTAGAGATGATGTTTGAAAGGTTTCATCAAAATCGGTTCATTAATGTAGGAGGAGTTGCACACACAAGAATTTGTTCGAACGGAAAGACATAATAAATCTAAGTCAAAGGGAGATAACCTGGTTAAAATTGTCGCAGATCAAAAATCTTGGAATATGCGCATGTTCACTTAGTAGTGATGATGTCTGAAAAGTTTTGTCCAAATTGATTGATAAATGTAGGAGGAGTTGCGCACACAAGAATTTCATGTAGAAACCCATATTAAATCAAAGTTCAAGAGAGATAACCTGGTTAAAATTGTCGCAGATTAAAAAGTTTGGAATATGCACATGTTCACTTAGTAGAGATGATGTTTGAAAGGTTTTATCAAAATCGGTTCATTAATGTAGGAGGAGTTGCGCACACAAGAATTTGTTCGGATGGAAAGACACAATAAATCTAAGTCAAAGGGAGAAAACCTGGTTAAAATTGTCGCAGATCAAAAATCTTGGAATATGCGCATGTTCACTTAGTAGTGATGATGTCTGAAAAGTTTTGTCCAAATTGATTGATAAATGTAGGAGGAGTTGCGCACACAAGAATTTCATGTCCGGAAAGACGTACGTACGGACGTACGGACGGATGGAAAGACGGACGGACGGATGGATGGACGTACGGATGTACAGGGCGATTCCTATATAGCCCCCACTTCTTCGAAGCGGGGGTATAAAAACACCACTTTCTTATTTTCAATAACAAGACACGTCATTTTATTTTTTTTGAACTCAATGCACTGAAGATGTGTGAAGTTGAACTGAAGAAATTTGAAAGTGATTTCGGCTTTTCGCTGGAAGGTGAATGAGAAAGTCAAACTTTGAAACCGCTGATTTAATGAATTGATTTAGTCACTGTCACTATCAATTATTCGAATTCGTTTGTATTTGGGACTCTGGAATTCATTACTGATGTGCTGACTCTGTGATGATTGCATGTAAATGTTTATCGGCCCATTAAACGTGCTGCCACTGAACATCGAAGACAGTGGAAATGAACCGGTCGAAATGGAACTGCAATTGCTGTTATTGTTTACATTCAGTTGTTGTTGGAGAGGTGAAGACTTGTTATTCTCCACATTTTTGTCAGGAATGTTTAAAATTGTTGACTTTTCGGAGCGTGATTCACTGGAACAACAACTGAATGTAAACAATAACAGCAATTGCAGTTCCATTTCGACCGGTTCATTTCCACTGTCTTCGCATAAATACGTAGAATTTAAAGTACATGTGATTCGTCATCCGAACCTACGATGAAATATCGATTTCTAAATATCATTTTGATATTTCGTTTTGCCGACCGACAGGGGAATATGACTTAATTTTTCAGCGTGAATTGATGCCTGAGCATTAAATATAAAATGCTAATTATAAAGTTTACTTACCTCAGTTGTTCCAAAATCGCTTTTGGATATCAGTTGAGAGAATGCAATGGGATCATCTGCTTGAATTCTGACTGCTTTTTTCTCTGCAGCCTGAAAATTTTGAAACATTAATAGAGATCGTATCAAGCATAGTAGGTAAGGCCCCAAAAAATAAACTAGAAAAACTGTGAGCACTGCTCACTAAATGATACCACCCACTCCCACCAAGAAACATTTTACAACAGTAAAAGTGTGTTTAATGTAGAGAGCACAAACACTGACAACCCCCCCCCCCCCCCCCCAAAAAAAAAAAAAAATAAAAATACCTGAAAGCAGAATAGAAGGTGCACATCTATAATGTATATACAAGAATGTCTGAGAGTTTCAATAAAATTCGCCCACTGGTATAAGAGGAGTAGCGGATAGCAGGAGTGTACCCCCCTAAAGCATCACAACAATTTGGCTAAGTTCATTTCGCCCTTTGGGAAAGAGTAAAAAATAAAAATACCTGAAAGCAAAATAGGAGGTGCACATCTATAATGTATAGAAAAGAATGCCTGTAAGTTTCAATGAAATCCACCCACTGGTTTAAGAGGAGTAGTGGATAGCAGATGTGTACCCCCAAAGCGTCACGGACGTACGGAAGTACGGACGTACGTAAGTACGGAAGTATGGACACCATGAATGCTATATACCGCCCACTTTTCAAGTGGGTGGTATAAAAATCTGTTTCTCAGGCCCTCCAGCATGGTTGTTTTGGCTGCCGCATGCTTTCTTTTTATAACCAATTCAAACTTGAAAAAAAATTAAAATTAAATGGTTTATGTCTGATATTTTACCCAAGTTAAAAAAATTGATGAATTTGTCTCTTGAGTACAAGAAGGCTTTGCAATGCTTTAGCATTGCAAAGCCTTCTTGCACTCAAGGGATGAAATACACCACCACCCATGCTATTCTGTAGATTATGAGGCCTAAAACTTGAACCAAGAATATGAACTTTTGATGGCTAAGAAGTAATTACTGAAATAAAAAATAAAATGAAAAACCGCTCGCCCGCATGCAATTTCACAAATAATGGCCTGAGAAACAGAAGATCTACTTTGTGTGGCCTAATGAAAATGTCTGAGCACAACAGACTAAGAAATAAATCTCTGGACAAAACTGCATCTTTGTTTATTGTTTACCAGGGTTTAACATTACTTTCAACAGCCATCCAGGGTGACATGATTGCAGACAGTTTATGGGTGGAGGAAGCCAGAGTACCCAGAGGGAACCACTGAGCAGTGGCAAGCAACTGTCATACTCTACAATGTACTAACATGGCACAAGCAGAATTAGCATTGGTTGAAGTCAAGTGCAGATACTGTGTGGGTCAGGATCGAACCACCAACCTTTCAATTTGTTGTCCAATACTTTAACAAATGAGACACTACACTCCATAGCCTTTATCATTTGGCTCATTTTGAACAGATATCAACATAAATGTGATCGACACTGAAGTATCTCGAGTGTGCCCATATGAAAGAGTCTGTGCCCACTGCACTAACTCAAGATGTATTTGGATCTCATCATTGGTAAACCAAAGTGAAATAGTAAAGGTAGGTATTATTATGAACTGTTATTGGGACAGACATGTGGTAAATGGTCAATTTAACCTATTTTCTAAAATGCAGGTCAGCATGACCCACTTATAGTCTGTGCCACTACTGCTCGCCAAGATGTATATGCATGTTTGGGAACCTGTAGTCATATAGAACAAGAATTGGGAACCTGAATTGTTTTAGGAGTGGATGGTCATAACACACTAACTCGTCCATCTGCATTTGTGAGGCAAGCAACAATAAAAGGATAGGAAAAGCACATTACTACTAAATTATGGCAAGATGCACTTTCCACACAAGAGACAATAACAGGATGGGAAAGGCACATTACTACTAAATTATGACAGGGTGCACTTTCCACCTAAGAGACAATAACAGGATGGGAAAAGCACATTACACTGTACTACAGTGGATCCCACTTAATTGGATATCTCTTAATTGTATATCCCTGTTAACTGAATATAATTTTCAAACACAAAACCATTTACCATACCTTCAGTACAAATTTGATCTGTTAATTGCATATGGGTTGTAGAGTAAACTCCTGTTAATTGTATAAAAATTTTTGTAATATATCGAAAAAAATTACTGTGACATTCACCAAATTTCCTTTATTTATCAACCTTTTTGGCCTCACTACATCCAATACAGACATCTATTCTATTATATCTTGTTTGACAGAGCTCCTGGAGCTCTGTCAAACAACTTATAATGGAATGAATGCTCAGTTTACCTCCAGAACACAGGAAACTGACCAAATCCCTGTTAATTGTATACTCCTGTTAATTGAATAATTTTCACTGGCAAAATGGATATTCAATTAAGAGGATTGTACTGTATTAAATTATGGCAGGGGGCACTTTCCACCCAAGAGACAATAATAGGATGAGAAAAGCACATTGCTACTAAATTATGGCAGGGTGCACTTTCCACCTAAGAGACAATAATAAGATGGGAAAAGCACATTACCACTAAATTATGCCAGGGTGCACTTCCCACCCAACTGATATCAAAATTTTGGAGAAACAGAGCATAAAAAGCAACAGAAAACCTTCTCTGAAGGTCCATTGGTAGGTACCTATGTGTCTAATTGTGAAAACAATCTTACTTTCTGTTGTGACTTTTCTTCTTCTATTTTTGTGGCTAGCATAACAGACAATGACTGCCTGCATTGGCTATTGAAAATATCGTCCATGAGAGGTGAACGTTCTGCTAAGACACGAATACAAACTGCTATCCTGTCTAAATCATCATCAGTTATCATCTGCAAAATAAGAAAAACTTGCAATTTTAAAAGTTGTGAAAGATGGAATGTACTGCAATTACATTTTGAAGGCTATCAAAATTCTAATAACCCAGTTAATTGAATAACCCTGTTAACCTTCTGAACCCTGATAGTATACTCCTTGACAGTTCACTGGCATCAACTGGAAGAGTCCATATTCGTTCAGGATAGACCAATTAATATTTTCAACGTGCAGCCCTGAGGCTGCACATTGAAAATATTGATTGGTCTACCATACAGATTAACGGAGCAATTAACTACTTTACAAGTTCAGGTTGTATCATGATCCTGGCCCAAAAAGTGGTAATTTACAATACCTTCTGTACAAATTTGACCTGCTAAATGCATATAGGTTATTGAGTAAACTCCTGTTAACTGAATAAATAATCTTGTAATATGTTGGGAAATTACCCTCTAACAGTTACCAAATTCCTCTTGTTTATAGACCTATTTGGCCTCAGTATATTCAATACAGACATTTAATCTATTATATTTTGTTTGGAAGACCTCCATGAGCTCTGTTAACAAGATATAATAGAATAAATAATTAGTTTATCTCTACAATCTAGGAAAGTGACAAAATCCCTGTTAAATGAATACTCCTCTTAATGGAATAGTTTTCACTGCCAAAGTGTCTATTCAATTAACAGGGTTCTACTGTATTACACTGCTTGCTACACAAACATTAAAACCAGGAAGTATTTTTTTATTTATTAATTTACTGGTGTTTAAGATCACATATTTCTGCACAACAACTAATCGTGACAGCAACACAGTCACGTCCAGATAAGTGGGGGCCGAGTGGTTAAGTGCACTGGTTTCTAATATCAGAAGTCCTGGGATCGATCCTCGGTCAGGGAAATTTCTTGAGGTGTCTGAACACTTACTGTTAGCATCAATTGTGGGGTTGATGCTGTCACAGCATACCATCCTATCAGGTGGGGACGTGAATTGGCTACCCCTTGTGCAGAGACAGACACACTCCATGCAGGCTAAAGATTCCTTCGTAGTATTCAAGAAAAGCAAGGCCACAAAGTTGCCACTACGAAAGTTACCTCACACATTTGGGCCAAGAAGAGGCGTTAATATAAGTTGCAAAACTTGCTTGCCAATCCTTGTAAAAAAAATGAAAGTGTCAATGACACTGTATCTCAACTTGTGTAAGACATGTACATGTATAGTATGTGACACAGCAATGACACCCATCTAGGTAATGACCTGATAACAAAGGTACATGTAAAGTATTGTAAAGGTCTGTACATAATACTGACCGTAGCCTGTAACAAATGTACAGGTAAAGTATTGTAAAGGTGGGTGATAATTAGATACCTCTAGCCAGAGCCATATTGAAATATGCACTTATTGTGTATGAGTAGCAATGAATAAATCAAAGCTTGTCTAATTAGCCACCGGTGACCATCTTGAAATTTCGAACCACACCCAAAAACACTTGTTCTCATTCCAAGGTGATAACAAAAGTATCCATGAAGTTTCGTGAAGATTGGTTCATAAATACAGCCTCTAGCCCAAGTCGTATTGACATGTGTACTAACTGTGTACAAGTAGCAATGAATAAATCAAATTTCATCTAATTTGCATAATTTATGCACGAGAAAAAAACCTGTATTATATGTGATGTATTCCATGTTACTAAACATTTATACAAAAATTTATTCAAATCAGAACCTTCATATAGAAGTTCTGTACAAAAAACTGATTGCACTTAATTTCGGTATAAAATGGCTGCCGCACCCCAAAATACTCATTCTCGTACCATGGTAATAACAAAGGTATGCAAGAAGTTTCGTAAAAATCGATTCATAAATACGGCCTCTAGCCCGAGCCGTATTGAATTGTTGATGGTCCGACGGATGACAGGCCATGACATAACCTCAAATTTGACTATGTCAAAGTTGAGCTAAAAATGAAATAAAATAAAGTCCAGCTAATCTTTTATACCCATGTTGCCCATTTTAGAGAACCTCCACCCCTGGCATTGGTTATCAGGTCTTATTTTACCAGTAAAACAGAACTTGTTTACAACAGTAATCACGCAATGCTTCACTTCCCAGAGTTACCACAGGAAAAAACCAGGTAGCACAAATTGTTAAAAAAAAGCTTCTTTGGATGATAGCATGCTTTCCTTTGAAAAAAATTAAGCCCAGCTGCCCAACACATACAATCCGGACTCAGAAAAAAAGACCCTAGTGAAAAGTAAAAGTGTAGAGAGAGAAAAGTAAAACGGTAGAGGGCCAAAAGTTAACATTTTTTAATCCAATTAAACTCAGCACAGTGAATGCAAAATAGAAAATGCCAAAAGCAAAACATCAATGAAACAAGAGGCTCTCAGTCACTGCTTTTAGGGGAAGCTAAATACAAGACAAGAATCCAAGTGTTACTGCTTGTGACCTCAACCTTCGTGATATTACAATGGGTCAAGGTCATGATGCAACATTAGGTTATAGATAACAATTGTATGAAGTATGAACAAGATCTGTCACATAGATTCAATTATACAGACCAGACAAGGGCTGTATAGCAATGTCAAAGTTTTGCTGTCTGTGACCTTGACCATGATGATATGACCTTGGATCAAGGTCGCAACACACCTTTGAGTCCTGCACAAATATTGGACCAACTATGAATAAGATCTGTCAATCATACTAAGTTATATGGAACGGACAAGTACTATATAACAATATAAAAGTTTTGCTGTCTGTGACCTTGACCTTGATAATGACCTTGTATCAAAGTCATGACACACCTTTGAGACATGAGCAATAATTGTACCAAGTGTAAATAAGATCTGCCAATTAGATCAAATTATATGGACTGAACAAAAATGATAGTAAAAAATCAAAGTTTTCTTGACTGTTACCTGATCTATGGGTCCAGTGGCCTTCATTATGACTGATGACACACTGCCTGGTGACAATACATACAGTTACAAAGTTTGGCTAAGAAATATTCAGTGGTCAAGACATTATGGCCAGAACAAACAAAATGTTGACGACAGACGGATGGATGACAGACAACTTAGCATTAGAAAAGCTCTGCTGACATTTTGTCAGGCGGAGCTAAAAAAAAACACTAAATGAGGGTTATCAAGATTTTAATATCACCCTGTTGTTCTGACTTCACAAAAATGAAAAACCTATTCCATATTTGATATATTAAAATAAGAAAAAACATGTAATTTCTTTACCTTTGTTGGGATTCCCGATTTTCCAAAATGAATAACTGAAGCCATGATCAACATTGCTTCAGCAACAAATGCCTGAAAGTTAAAAGAAACAAACATTAAATCAGGAGTTTTTACTTACATAAAATCATGACGAAAAAACAGTGCTCATTAGTACCATGGCTTTCGGCTTCATTAGCCTTCATCAGTGGTGAAACATAGAGAACTTTAAATGTTGACTTTCGAACATATACACAAGTATAAACAAAACATCGTTGCCATTCAAGTTATGATGCTGAAACAGTGACGTGGACACATTAATGTGGGAAGTTATTCATTTGGGGCAATGGAGTCTGTTATTACAGCCCCCATTATTTCTGGTGTCCAGTTTTCTGATCCACTCACCCTCCTTGATCAAATGAAGCTGTTTCCCACCACTTGGCTGTTCCACCACAGCCACCTTAAAGTCCTGGATCGAGTGCCCCCTCTTACTGAAATGTTGGAAACTCGGTTTGTCCAGGTGCAACATATACAGCTGTTTCACATTTGTTACAGGCCAATACATATACGATGTTACAGCACTTGCAGTTGTAGTTCCTCTTAACCCAAAATTGTTTTGTTTTGGATGTATTGCTCACATCCTGCTGTGAAATGATGTCACATACTTTACAATCATAACACAATTTTGTGGTGGAGGACGTGAGTTTACTAGTTTTCTTGGGGACCAACATGTCACGAAGATTTTTGTCTTGTCTATACGCAATCACTGGTGGTCTGGGGAACACCTGCTTCATTCTGTCTGATTCATACAATCCTGAAATATATTTCCGACAGATTTTGCCCAACTCTGGTAACCCTGCCTTTAACGTTGTCATAGCAGTACTCTCTCCTTTGACTTTTTCTTTCCAGTCTCCTTTGGACTTACTAACAATTTTCTGGAAATTTATTTTTACCATTCCATTCTACTGATCCTATGAATGCTTCACACCAAATAACAGTTCTCTGTTCTGTGTGGTTTGGGAAATATGGGCGTTAAAACATATTTCTATTTTTAGCTTCTGGGGTTCCCACAGGGCTGTGAAAAAAAAAGATTTGGCCAGCAATCAAGTACTTTTGACCCAATGATACTACATGCCAAATTTGGTTAAAATCAGTCTATCAGTTCTTAAAATACAAATTTTTGGTGGACTGCAAAATGGATGTGCTCCCACAGAGAGCCCAAATATTGGCCAACAAACTTTCCTTGAACAAACTTTAATCTTCAACACCAAAGGATGTTCCATGCTAAATATCAAGGCATTCTTTCTAGTGGTTCATGAGAAGAAGATTTTTAAAGACTTTTTGGTTTGGGAAATATGGGTGTTTGAACATATTTCTATTTTTAGCTCCTGAGGTTCCCACGGGGCCATGAAAAAAATATATTTCTGGCCAGCAATGAAGTACTTATGACCCAATAATACTACACGGCAAATTTGGTTAAAATCAGCCCATCGGTTCTTGAAATACAAATTTTTTAGTGGAGACCAATATGGGTGTGCTCCCACAGACAGCCTACAAACTTTCCTTGAACAAACTTTAATCTTCAACATCAAAGGATGTTCCATGCTAAATATCAAGGCATTCTCTCTAGTGGTTCTTGAGAAGAAGATTTTTAAAGACCTTTTGGGCATTAACCACAGCCCAAAGATGGCAGTTGCTTCATTTGAACAAAACAGAAAGGGTATACTCCAAAGATGGTCTGTGTAATATATGCATGAATTTTTGCCCAGTGGTTTTGAAGAAGACAAGTTTCAAAAAGTTAACGGACGATGGATGCCAGATGCCAAGTGATGGCAATAGCTCCCACTGACTTGCAGACAGGTGAGCTAAAAATCTAGGATTTTCAAGAGATACAGCAACTCAATTCTGATATCCCGCAGTTTTCAGCCAAGTTCAAGAAGTATCCCCAAGTTCACAGACAGTTTACGCAAGTAAAGAAGTAAAGCTACTGTCAGGATTACCAGTACTATTCGCAAGAGCAATGATAATGAATTCAAAGAGAGAGACATCAAACAAAGAATTCAACTCACATTCTGCCTCTTCAGGTCTTTTGTAATTTCAATATATCTCAAGGCTATTTTAGTCAAAGTAGTAGCCAATGCTGCACCAACAAAGAAATCTCCATCCATCAGATACTGTCTGAATGTTGGTCTGCAAATATAAATGAAGATACCAAATAAATAAAGATTATTACCATTATGTGGATGTACAAAATATGTATTCGAGTCTCGCTCCAGAATCTAAGGGTAGATCACGACGAGTCTTTTAAAGAAATTCCCTCATATTGCACTAAGTTAAAATTTGGGCTCCCATAGGGAACCCAAATATTACCCCAGGGACTCAATTTGAACAAACTTGAATTGGACCCACCTAGAGATGTTGTATACCAAATATGAAAAGATTCTAACTGGTGGATCTGAGAAGAATATTTTAAAAGAAATTCCCCAATATTGCACCATGTTAAAATTTAGGCTACCATGGGAAGCCCAAATATGAACCCAGGGACTTGATTTTAACAAATTAGAATATCCCCCCCCCCCCCCCCCCCCCCCCCCGAGATGTTGTATACAATATATCAAAACATTCTGACGGGTGCAGCTGAAGAAGAATATTTTTTTTAAAGATCATTCCCCATTTTGCCCTAAGTTAAAAATCTGGGTTTCTGTACTGACCCCCCCCACCCACCCTATAGAACACCCTGACAGAACCGTTGACAATTTTTTTTTACCATTCAGTTCTACAGTTCCTAAGGATGCTTCAACCAAACAACAGTTCTCTGTTCCGTGTTGTTTGGGAAATATGGGAATTTGAAAATATTTCTATTTTTAGCTCCTGAGGATCCCACAAGGACACATGAAATTTTTTTTTTGCATGAATCAAATACTTATGACTCAGTGATACCACATATAAAATTAGGTTCAAATCGGACCATCGGTTCAGAAAATAGATAATTTGGGCAGGGCCAAAAATCTTGCTCCTCCCATTACCAAGACAAATATTGATCCACAAACTTCATTTGAACATATTTGATTCTACACTGCAAAAGGAAGCTAAATACCATATATCAAGTCATTGTATCCACTGGTTCATGACCAGAAGATTTTTTAAGAATTTTGGTGGATCTTCCCCCACCCGCTCCCTATGTGGCTGGGCAAGTTTATTTGAGAAAAAACAAAAGGAGAGGTCAGAACAAGCAATCACCTCAAATATAACTAAAATTGGTTCAGCAGTTTAGGAGGGGCAGGTGCACCACCATGTTCACAGACGACAGATGGGAGACAACGGATGGGGGATGATGGACGGGGAGTGATAACTTTCAGTCAGGTGAGCTAACAATAATTAAAATAATCATTTTTGATATCGTGTGCGATGGGTAAAGGGTTAAATCCCCCCCAACCTCCCCCCAAAAAACAAACATATAAACAATCTTAACACACCAAGTTATAACTGAAAATGTCCATGCTTGTTACAGTGAGATACTGCATGGGTCTCCAAAGGCCGAGGTGAGGTGGGGGGAGGGGGGGGGGGGCTCAGTAGATAGAGGTGCTGGCTGCAGTTCGAATCCCACCTGCAGCAACCACATTGTGTCCTTGGGCAAGACCTTCACCCCATTGCCTACGTGGGGGCATGGTGGCGTTGTGCACTAAGGCGTACTGCATGTCTATGGCGCACTTGTCTTCAACCAATGCTAACCCTGCTTGTGTGGAGTGAGTATGTTGGGGAGCTGACAGCTGCTCGCCGTTGCTCAGTGGTTCTCTCTGGGTACTCCGGCTTCCTAAACCCATAAAACTGTTGTGGTCATGATTAGCCATTGTGCAGAAATATGTGACCTTAAACACCAATAAATAAATTAATAAATAAATAAATGTTAAAGGCTGAGGCCTGACAATTCACCAATAGCACTTCTTCCAACAAAAACTATACATGAAAACGAAAATATTCACCTCTCTTCCTTTTTTGTCGCTGCCACTGCACTAAATGCACTCTGTGTGGCATATGTACCATCAGCTGTTACCAATCTCTGCACATTTCCACCAGTCTGCATATCTGTAACATAAACGTATCAGAATAGAGATTTCTCTGAATTATGGAAGAAGCTTTATTTCCTTCCGATTATATTCTGATAATCATAGTGTTATAAGCACCAATAACATAATATTTCATAACTCAAGTTCTTTAATTGGCACTTTTTAGCTGTGTTAACATTAAAAATTATCATGACAATTCTGCTAAATGGTGATGGCAACTTCACATCTAAAACAATAAAACAAGAGGCCCCAAGAGGCCTTAAGGCGCTCACCTGACATGGTAGCCTAAATATCAACCCAGAGAATTGATTTCAACAAGTTGCATCTGCTCCTCCTAAGAAAAGCTTATACCAAATATCCAAAGATTCTGACCAGTGGATCTAAAGAAAAAGAAGATTTTTAAAGAATATTCCTCATATTGACTCAGTTATAATTCTGGCTCCCACAGGGAGCCCATATATGAACCCAGGGACTTGGCTTTAACAAACTTAAATCTCACCCCCCTAAGGATGCTGCACACCAAATATCAAAACATTCCGACTGCTGGATCTGAAGAAGATTTTTAAAGAAAATTCCTCATTTTGAACTAAGTTACAATACAAGCCCCCACAGTGAGTCCAAATATGGACCTAGGGACATGGCTTGAACAAATTTGAATCTCACCCCCCTAAGGATGCTGCATATCAAATATCAAAACATTCCAACTGCTGGATCTGAAGAAGATTTTTAAAGAAAAGTTAAAAAATTTATAGTAATTTATATATTTTTTATACTTACCAATGACCCAGACATAGCTGGTGCTAACTCTTAAAAATCTAGGGCCAAACACAAATTTTGCCCCCCAATCCCCCAAATTTGCATCTAAAACCAAAGAAAACATGTCCTGAATGGCCCTCCATACTTCGCCTCTACTGCGCATGCGCAGTGTCAAGGACGTCCCGAAATTGGCGCCATTTATCATTCTTACAATCAGTGCCTGGTCAGCGCTATGTACTCAGCGGGGAGGTATGAGTTCCCAACTCCTGGGAGGGCCATCCCCGTCTGGGTCACTGGTAAGTATAAAAAGTATATAAATTACTATAAATTTTTTAACATTTTTATACTGTACCAATGACCCAGACAGAGCTGAATAGTAAAAAGGCTGGAGGGCCTAGGACATAGAGAAAAATCCAATAAGCTCAACTATATAAAATAGAGTCATCCCCTCGAGGAGAAAAGGAGTATTAGGCTTTATATGTATCTTTCTTATTTATGATAAATTAGGAAGACACAACACCCTCCATAATTGAGCATCATAACATTCATGTTCTCTATTAACATCCAGTATAATCCTTATACTAATTATTTTTGAAGTAAGCCAATAAATAAAGTTAGTCCAGAGAATTGAGACTCTTTATACTCTTTTAAAAGTGTCCGAGGATTGTATATTAACGCCCGTTTGACACGTGAGATATTCAAATGCTATACATTAAAACTATGACATGAATGAATTTTTAAAACATAAACTTTTCACTTTAAAACCATCCCAGTAACAGCTCAGAATTACTGACTCTGGAGGAAGTATCCCCTTGTTTTCATTATAAAACAGGTGACCCAAGGGAACACCCTCCCCCCCCCCCCCCCTTCCCCTTGCCCTGGGTCAAATAGCCCAGAGCGAAGAGGGCAACAGAACGGAGTCACTGCCGGAACAGAAAGCCTACATAACTATAGTTGAAACTGTTAAGTGAACGACATTCTGAGCAGATAATGGACCTAAACAATGCATGCCTCCAGAAATGGACTCAATATTTCCGAGATAAAAATTCGTAAATGTGGATGGCTGAGACCAATATGCAGCCTTCATAAAATCTGTAATAGCAACAATATTAGCAGAAGCCCAAGATGTAGAAAGAGCTATTACTTCATGAGCCGAAATCTTAAGCACAGACTGCTGAATTAAAGATAGATTATCATAAGCAGTACCGATAGTTAATTGAATCCATCTAGCAATAGAATGGACCGTAATGTCCTTTCTATTAGGCATCAGAGACAGAAGAAGCTTTACGTCCTTACTGATAAACTGAGATCTGTTTATAAATACATAAAGCTCTAACCGGACAGAGTAAAGGCCTATGCCCGTTCGAAGACGGAAGGGCCTTAATAACAATAGGTTCCGGATATTTTTTAGGAGCCGAATTCTTAACCAAAAATCCAACATTAGTAGTAAAGGTAATAGTGTTCCCGATACTACGAAAGTGAGAATAGTCCACCGATAGTGCATGAAGCTCACTGACTCTTCAGCAGAAGAGAAAGCTAAGAGAATTGCTGTCTTAAAAGGCCAGAATTTGAAATCTACTGTCTCAAGAGGCTCAAATGGTTTTCTTTTAGTTTAATAAGAACCCAAGCTAAATTCCATTTAGGAATTAATCTAAGGATTCTAGGTCTATTTGTCGAAAAGTTTCTAACTTAGATAAAGAGACATTAGACTTAATTATAAACTATCATGGTGTGCATAGGTATCAGATAACATAGACCTATAACCTTTTAATAGTAACAGGCTGCAGTTTGATTTCGTCAAACAAGTATACTAGAAAGTTTGCAATGTCTGGTATGGAGGGATAAAAAATATCAACATAATGATCCCTACACCAACGACGGAAGACCTTCCACTTTAGCCGCATAGTATAGCGAAGAGGAGGTCCTCCTACAGTTAGAAATTGCATCCACTGCTCGTCCCGTACAATGCTTGCCGTGCAAGAAGGACCGCACAACGGAATACGTGAAGGTTGAGACCTTGCGGGTTGTGATGAAGTTGACACGATTTCCCCAGCGAAAGAAGATCCTCTCGTGGAGGAAGTTTTCGCGGTAAATCCCACAGCAGACACCTGAGTAAATTTATCCACGGTCGCTGTGGAGACAGAGATGCTACCAACAGAATTGTATTGTGAATGTTTTATCTTAGCAATATTTGCTGAATCAACAGCGCTGGAGGATATGCATATCCTATCATTCTGTCCTACGAGAACGATAGAGTGTTAACTATATATGCTCGGGGATCCGGACATGGTGACACATACGTCTGCAATTGATTGTTGAGTTGTGTCGCAAATAAGTCTATCATTGACTGCTCCCATTGGTAGCAAATCTGATTGAATACCTGTTTGTTGAGAGTCCATTCTGACGGCAACAAGCGACCCTTCCGTGAAAGGGAGTCTGCTAATACAATCAGACGACCCGGAATATGACGGACCGAAGTAGAACTTGGTGTTCTAGAACAAACAGAAGGATTCTTTCCGTTAAATTGAATAACGGAACAGAATGAGTGCCTCCCTGGTTCCGGATATACGCAACTACTGTCGTATTATCGGACAGGATTTGGACATGCGTTTCTGAATAATGTTCAGCCAATGACGTAGTGCAAGCCAAAATAACATCATTTCTTGGAAGTTTAAGTGCTTGCCTAGAAAACTACGGAACCCAAAGACCCTGGCACTTTGAATCCGTTGGAATCAATGTTGTACCCCAACCTGTTTGACTGGCATCCGTCATAATCGTAAAACTCGGATGCGGCAACTGCAGTGGAACTCTCTTGAGTCAACCACCGAATGTTTGCCCAAGTCTGAATCTCTTGTTACACTTGATTGACAAGAGAATGTGTATATCGAGCAATTCATAGATTGCCAAAAGGTTTCCGTCGAAGAGAAGCTTCTCTGAGACCGAAGCGACTCTGAGAGAGTTCTTCACCTTACTATCCACGCATGTGGATGTACCTAGGGCTGCGTCACGTCTAACCAACTCCAGGTTGCCACTGAAGGGCGGAGTTATACGTGGAAAAACTATTGCCCTTGAAAGAAATCTCATTGAGGATCATATCCTGGAATTCTTTCCCTTGAAGACGTAATGATAACGCCTCAGTAAGGTGGTCTATGTATGATAAAGCGTCTAAGTTAAGTCTGTTAGACATCATTGTCGTTTACAACGTCGTGGTTGGAATTGACATAGATGGCGATAAAGACAATACCCAGTCTTCAGCCTCGTCGCCTAGACGCAGAGGAACTCTCGGTATGCCCTGTCCTGCCATTTCAAATTTATTCCTAGAATTGATGAAAGGCAGATTTAGAGCATTTGCGGACAAGAAACTAGACTAGCCTGTTTTGGTAGCAAGCTTATAAATAGCGTCATTCAATAATTCGAATGTTCTAGTGACATTATTGGACTGTGTCGGCAACTCAGGGACGATGTCCCTGAACCGATCAAAAACTCTGTGTCCAATGATGCTATTAGTCTCTTATCCAGCATCGCAGCATTTTAGTCCGACGTAACAACCTCTGGAAGATAATGCCAGAAGAAATGTATGGCAGCTTCTGTTGTTCCGAAAGGGAAAGCTCGAAATCGTCCGAATCCCTTTCGCCATCCTGTCGGACCCTATGAAGTGCTCGGTCGTCCGTACCTGATGCTTCAGCGGAGCGAACCGACCAGCGTCGTCGGATTATTCCTGATCCGACAGAGATTCTGTCATTTGCTGGGATGCTGCGATAAGTTGTGCTATTTTGGATAGCACGTCCGTCACTGAGGTCTGTGGAGAAGCGGTCTTACGATGCTTTCCGCTGGAAGCTCCGTGTACGTTACCCCATGCATACTTCTATTATGCGAGCGACCGGAGTGTACAGGCCTCGTGTCCCTTGGCTACCGGATGGCGTGACCTGTTCGCCGTGGAATACCTGAATGACGAAGCTGGCCGGATACTCGAGGTCACGTAGCCAAGGTGCGGTCGTGTGCACTGCCGTGAGGATGAGGAAGCCTTATCGACAGTCTATTGGACTGTCTATATAACGGAGTGTCCCGAGCGGCGGACATATGCTCCGAATGCGAAACGTTTGTACCACAACATCCGGTCCCAGATGTTGTTGTACAAGAGAGGGACCTCTCTCGCTCGCAGCACGGACGGACCTGGACGAGCTAGGAACTGGACTAACAGGCTTCCTCCGATCTCTCCTCTGATCCGTCGTCACTGGGTGTGTACTATTGTCTATTATAGTGCTCGCATCACCCAAATCTCCTTCCTGGACCGCAACGGACGAACCCGGCTGCCGAACCATTCGATGAATGGATGCTACACCGGGTGAGCTAGTGAATGTCAACGTCGTCGATCCTACTAGGGACCTCTTAGACGATTGACGTATTTCCATGAGCACTTATTGCCGCTAGCTCTTCATTTAACTATGACGACAGAGGCACACTTTGAAAGACATCACGGTAACTTTTGCGAACAAGAAACCAGACTTGCTTGTTTAATAGCAAGCATAAATATATATAGCGTCGTTCAATAATTCGAAAGTTCCTGTGACATTATTGGACTGTGTCGGAAACTGAGGGACGATGTCCCTGAACCGATCAAAAAATTCTTGTGCCCACCGACGCTATCAGTCTCTTTTCCGGCATCGCAGCATTCTGGTCCGACGAAACAACCTCTAGAAGACAAAGCCGGATGACATGTACAGTAGCTTATGTTGTTCCGAAAGGGAAAGCTCGAAATCCTCCGAATCCCTTTTGCCATCCTGTCGGACCCTATGAAGTTTTCGGACGTCCGTACCTGATGCTTCAGCGGAGCGTACCGACCCAGCGTCGTCGGATATTATATGATGCGACAGAGATTCTGTCGTCGCTGGGATGCTGTGATAAGTTGTGCTATTCAGGATAGCACGTCTGTCACTGAGGCCTGTGGAGTAGCGGTCTTACGATGCTTTGCCGCTGGAAGCTCCGTGTACGTTGACTCCTGCATATTTTTCTTATGCGAACGTCCGGAGTCTACAGGCCTCGTGTCCCTGGCTACCGGATGGCGTGACCTGGTCGCCGTGGATTCTCTGATTGGCGAAGTTGGCTGGATATCCGAGGTCACGTAGCCAAGGTGCGGTCGTGTGTGCTGCCATGAGGATGAGGAAGCCTTATTGACAGTCTCTCCGGACTGTCTATATAACGGAGCGTCCCTAGCGGCGGACATATGCTCCGAATGCGAAACATTTTGTACCACAACATATGGGGCCAGATGTTGTTGTACGAGAGAGGGGCCTCTCTCGCTCGCAGCCCGGATGGACCTGGATGAGCTAGGAACCGGACTACGGACTAATAGGCTTCCTCCGTTCTCTCCTCTGATCCGCCGTCACTGGGTGTGCACTTGGTTGATTTATAGTGCTCGCATCACCCAAAACTCCTTTCTGGACCGCAACGGACGAACCCGGCTGCCGAAACATTCGATGAATGGACGCTACGCTAGCGGACGTCAAAGGCCGTCGATCCTACTAGGGACCTCTTAGGCAATTGACGTATTTCCATGAGCACTTTGCCGCTAGCTCTTCATTAATTGTGACGACGGAGACACACATTTGGAAGACATCACAGATACATCACCCTGTTCTTATTCGTCTGAAATAGAGAATGATAAACTAGAGTGACCCTGCGGAGAAAGGACCGACATGGCCATTTCCCCGCTAACATACCGTGACACACGCTTCCCATGTTGTCATCGAAATTAACACATACTGAACAGGAGTTAGTGCGAGTACACTGACTACATTTATACAATGATTATGAAAGTCAGAGGAAGATTTCCTCTTATTACAATTGAACAATATCCTTTCATTGTGAAAAGAATACAAAGTCCTAGTACTCGCACCAACCCCTGAAAACAAAACTACATAACAACATGATCCATTAACATAGAAAAAAATAATTAAAATCAAAAAAATTTTTGAAAAAATATTTTTTCAGAAAAGCCCAAGTTTCTGAAAAGTAACGTTGAGCCCCAATGGATCCCAAGCCTAAGTGTGGACAAAAATTTTTTAAATATATGCAACACCTACGAATAATAATAATGTATCCAGTTATGATTAAACTAACACAAAGACAAGAAATCCCCCTCCACAGAGGCTGTTGTCAATGTAAACAAGAAGTGTAAAAACACCAGAAACATGACTCCAGGCACTGATAACCCTGGCCCGAAATCAGTTACCAAGAAATCCCCCTCCACAGAGGCTGTTGTCAATGTAAACAAGAAGTGTAAAAACACCAGAAACATGACTCCAGGCACTGATAACCCTGGCCCGAAATCAGTTACCAATAATACACTATCTGATGCAAAACAGAGACTTCCAGGGAAGAAACTGCAGAACATCAGATGGTAGATGCAGAACACTACGCCTAAACACCCATGGGTGTGGACGTAAACATGGGGAAAAGAACAGAATTCATTCTGTTAACCAGCTAAAACTCCCAAGAAATTTTAGTAATAATATTACAGAAAATATGCCAAAAGCATGGGAGAATAACAAGGGGGGACTTAAGGAAAGGGAGAGAGGAAAACACTGAACAAGCAGTGTAACTTTATAGCAAGAA
The DNA here is from genome assembly GCA_031216915.1 of Pictodentalium vernedei. Taxonomy (NCBI): domain Eukaryota; kingdom Metazoa; phylum Mollusca; class Scaphopoda; order Dentaliida; family Dentaliidae; genus Pictodentalium; species Pictodentalium vernedei. Next base: position 756,861,237 of record CM062296.1, read on the forward strand.
TGACCACAACAGGCCCATGCCTCGAAAATAGGTAACTTAACATAATTTCATTAAAAAATTTTGAGTTACAGCCCTGATTATTTTCTGTCACTCATTTTTCCTCTCCTCCTTCTATTTCCTCCTTAGATCCACCATTTCTCTAATATTTATGTGTCTGGCATCATTTAAACTGAGATTTACAAGCACAAAGATCAGTCAGATGTTAACTGATGAAGGGCCAAACAAAGAATGATAAATGGTGCCAATTTCGGGACGTCCTTGACACTGCACATGCGCAGTAGAGGCGAAGTATGGAGGGCCATTCAGGACATGTTTTCTTTGGTTTTAGATGCAAATTTTGGGGATTTGGGGGCAAAATTTGTGTTTGGTCCTAGATTTTTAAGAGTTAGCACCAGCTATGTCTGGGTCATTGGTACAGTATAAAAATTTCCTCATTTTGAACTAAGTTATAATTTGGGCTTCCACAATGAGCCCAAATATGAACCCAGGGACTTGACTTGAACAAACTTGAATCTCACCCCCTAAGCATGGTGCGTACCCAATATCAAAAGATTCTACCTGCTGGATCTTGAGAAGAAGATTTTCAAAGAAATTTGCCTGAAATGCATTAAGTTCGAATTCGAGCTTCTATAGTGAGCCCAAATATGAATCTAGGGAGCCGATTTGAACAAACTTGAATCAGATCCACCTCACAATGTTGCATACCAAATATCAAAAGATTCTCCCTGCTCGATCTGGAGAAGAAGATTTTTTAAGAAATTTGCCTGAAATGCACTAAGTTCGAATTCGGGCTTCTACAGTGAGCCCAAATATGAATCCAGGGGGCCGATTTGAACAAACTTGAATCAGATCCACCCCTCAATGTTGCATACCAAATATCAAAACATTCTGCCTGCTGGATCTGGAGAAGAAGATTTTTTAAGAAATTTGCCTGAAATGCACGAAGTTCGAATTCGAGCTTCTATACTGAGCCCAAATATAAACCCAGGGGGCCGATTTGAACAAACTTGAATCAGATCCACCCCACAATGTTGCATACCAAATATCAAAAGATTATGCCTGCTGGATCTGGAGAAGAAGATTTTTTAAGAAATTTGCCTGAAATGCACTAAGTTTGAATTCGGGCTTCTATAGTGAGCCCAAATATGAATCAAGGGGGCCGATTTGAACAAACTTGAATCAGATCCACCCCACAATATTGCATACCAAATATCAAAAGATTCTGCCTGCTGGATCTGGAGAAGAAGATTTTTTAAGAAATTTGCCTGAAATGCACTAAGTTCGAATTCAGGCTTCTATAGTGAGTCTAAATATGAATCCAGGGGGCCGATTTGAACAAACTTGAATCAGATCCACCCCACAATGTTGCATACCAAATATCAAAAGATTCTGCCTGCTGGATCTGGAGAAGAAGATTTTTTAAGAAATTTGCCTGAAATGCACTAAGTTTGAATTCGAGCTTCTATACTGAGCCCAAATATAAACCCAGGGGGGCGATTTGAACAAACTTGAATCAGATCCACCCCACAATGTTGCATGCCAAATATCAAAAGATTCTGCCTGCTCGATCTGGAGAAGATGATTTTTTAAGAAATTTGCCTGAAATGCACTAAGTTCAAAATCGGGCTCCTATACTGAGCCCAAATATGAACCCAGGGGGCCGATTTGAACAAACTTGAATCAGATCCACCCTACAATGTTGCATGCCAAATATCAAAAGATTCTGCCTGCTGGATCTGGAGAAGAAGATGTTTTAATCTTTTCCCCATTGCCTACAGTGTTAAAAAGTGCTGACTCAGCACTTTTTCAAAGTCCTGAAAAAAGTACCTTGTGATCAAACCGATAGGGATTTTTTTTAACCATTCTATTCTACTGGATAAAAGTAAGCTATATACAAAATAAGAATTCTCTGTCCCATGTAGTTTTGGAGATATGGCAGTTTTAAGGTTTTTCCTATTTTTAGCTCCAGAGGTTCCCACGGGGCAATGAGAAATTTTTTTTTGCATCAATCAACTACTTATGACCCATTATCATCTCATATCAAATTTGGTTCAAATCGACCTCACGGTTCTGAAAATAGAAATTTTAGGCGTGGCCAAAATTTTTGCCCCTCCCATAATGAAGGCAAATAATGCCCGACAAACTTCTCTTGAACAAACTTGATTCTAAACCTCAAAAGGACTCTGTATACCACATATCAAGTCTCTGCTACTGGTGGTTCATTAGAAGAAGATTTTCAAAAAATTTGGCCATTTTTCCCCCACACCTCTGCTCAATATTAGCCGAAAGCTATTTTGGATAAAAATCAAAATGCCCCTATATAACCACTACTTACATGAAATTTAATTAAAATGTGGCCAGTGGTTTAGGAGAAAGAGGCTCAAACACCACCTTCACGCAGGACGACGGACGAAGAGTGATAAAGAATGTTATGTTGTTTTCTATATATCTGTGCATTTTTCAGCAACTAAATACTCATGTACATATTCAAAGATATGAATACCTATATTAGGCCTAAAAAGTAAAAATCTGTTTCTCAGGCCCTCCCGCGTGGTCCTTTTGGCTGCTGCATACTCTCTTCCTCAGAATTCCATGTGCACACCCCCATCCCCCTTATTTGTAAATTATTCAACTGAGGCACTTGGTAGTTACAAATTCCAACTGCATATCAATATTTTGGAGGATTTTTACAACTTTTCAATCAATATTTGGAGGCCTTTCACTACTTTTCAGTCTAAAAACCCCAAGTTTGTCCAAACACTATACATGTTTGGAAAAATTCCACAAGTGACGTGTCTAAAATTTTCAACTTTTTCCATTTTAGAGCTTTGAATTTCTAACTATTGTAAGTTTGACAAATGATGGGGTGGGAGGGAAGGGGGGGGGGGGGGGGGGTCTCTGAAAATGATGCAAAATCATAAGCTGGCATTATCTGAACAGCATATTTCAATTCCAAATACTTCAAACTTTCTTCAAAAATGATAAATTTAAAGTAATTTGTATATTTTTTATACTTACCAATGGCCCAGACTCAGCTGGTGCAAACTCGATATAATTCAGGGCCAAACACAAATTTTGTACTCTGCAATCCCTAAAATTTGCATACAAAACCGAAAAATTGAAGTCCTATCTGGTCCTCCATACTTTTGTTTACTGCGCATGTGCGGTAACCAGGAAGGTACTGAAATTGAGGCCAAGCATCATTCTTTCTATAATGCCTGCTAAATGTTATAATCAGCGGGGAGGTATGAGAGCCCACTCGTGGGAGGGCCATCCCCGTCTGGGCCATTGGTAAGTATAAAAAATATACAAATTACTTTAAATTTATCATATTTTTATACTACAACCAATGGCCCAGACTTAGCTGAATAGTAAAAAGGCTGGAGGTCCTAGGACTTAGAGGAAAATCCAAACTCTCAATTACTTCAATAAAGAATAGCTCCTATACTCCTATACGAGAATAGGAGAAGACAGAGGAATTACATATGTCCTTCTTTTATAAAAGAAGAGAATGACATAATACCAACTATGTAATTGAGAATAACATAATGTTTCCATTTAATGCCAGCATAACCCCTTATGCTAATTCGGTGAAGGAAACCAATTATAAAGCTAGTCCAGAGAATGAGATGCTTTATACTCATTTAAAAATGTCCGAGGATTATATAGAAATGCTCGTTTGACACGTGACATATACAAATGCTTCACAGTGAGCTACACTTTAAAAACAGTACAATGAGACATAGTTATTTTGCATCCCCCCAATCCCAAAAATTTGCATACAAAAACAACTGATAGAAAAATTTCTAACTAGCTTGGATAAAGAAGTATCTGATCCAATAGCCAAGTTATCATGATGAGCGTAACTGTCTGATAACATAAACCTATAGCCCGTAATAGAGACAGGCTGCAGTTTGAGTATGTCAAACAGATAGACCAGGAAATTGGCAATCTGTGGAATGGACGAATCAGAGATGTCTACAGACTGGACCATACACCAACAGAAGAAAACCCTCCACTTCGCTGCATAATTCAATGAAGAGGAGGTCCTCCTGCAGTTAGAAATTGCGTCCATTGCTCGTACTGTAAAATGTTTTCGTGCAAGAAGGACCGCTCAATGGAAATTCGTGAAGGTTGAGACCTTCCAGGTTGTGATGCAATGCGCGAGACTTCCCCTGATACAGAAGATCCTTTTGAGGAGGAAGCTTCCGGGGAACGTTCCATAACAGACACCTGAGAAGGTTGATCCAAGGTTTCTGTGATGACAGAGGTGCTACTAGCAGGATTTTGCAGTGTGACTGTTTGATCTTAAACAGAATCTGCTGTATCAACGGAGCTGGAGGATATGCATATCCTATGATTCCATCCCATGAGATCGACAGAGCGTCTACTGCATACGCTCGATGATCTGGAATGGCGACACGAACATCGGTAACTGATTGTTTAGGTGTGTCGCAAAAAGATCTATCATGGGACGATCCCACTGGTAGCAGATCTGACTGAATATTCGCTTGTTGAGAGACCACTCCGATGGCAACAGGCAACCTTTCTGAGAGAGCAAGTCTGCTTGTATGTTTAGACAACCCGGTATATGACGGACTGAGAGATGAACATGATGATTCAGAATGAATAGGAGAATCTTCTCCATTAATTCGCATAACGGAATCGAGTGAGTGCCACCTTGGTTACTGAGGTAAGCTACTACTGTCGAGTTGTCCGACAGAATCTGAACATGGACGTTCGCTATTTGAAGAATCCAATGTTGTAGTGCTAGCCAGATGGACATCATCTCCTTGATGTTTATGTGCTGAGAGTCCCAAAGACCCTGACACTTCAAGCCTGCGGGTCTTAGGGATGTGCCCCAGCTTGTCTGACTCGCATCTGTCATAATCGTGAAAGCCGGATCCGACAGTTGAAGCAGAACTCCTAGAGTCAACCACTGGAGGTCCACCCAAATCTGAATTTTTACTAGATCCATTAAAACAATCCTGGTTTTGAGTGAATGCGTCTTCACACTCCAGTTCTGAGTAAAGAATATCTGTAGGGGACGCGTGCGCAGATGGCCCATCGGAATAAGATCCGCAGCCACTCCGCACAGCCCCATCAGTCGCCGTCAATGCAGGAGAGTTTAGACAAAAGCGAGCATAACAATTGACTAAGTTCGCTCTGGGCAACAGCAGATGAACCAGATTGTTGCGAGTCTTGAAGCCCATTCCCAAGTGAATGAATGACTTGGACAGAGCCAGATCCAACTTTTTCTTGTTTACTATGAAACCCGAGACGTTGGAACAATAGAAGTAGACTCTGAACATCATTCTGAAGAATAATTCTGTCGCCGCATCTCTGAAGAATGTCGTCCAAGATAGCAGATGTTACCACTGCCGAATGAGCTTGGAAGTATGACATTAACAAGTTCATTATTCGAGTGAAAGCCCAAGGCGCCAGGTTCAGCCCGAAGCACATCGCTCTGAACTGATAAATCACTCCTTGCACGGCAAAATGCAGGTACATTCTGAATGCCGGATGTACCAGGATATGAAAGTACGCGTCCTTTAGATCTATGCTTGCCGCATATTCGTCCACTCGAAAGCTCGCTCCTACCGACCGAATAGTTTCCATATAGAACTTTGGAGCTATGATCAATTTGTTTATTCAGCTGAAGTCTATTACTGGTCGGAACGAGCCGTCTGGCTTCGGTACGAGAAACAGATGGCTGTAAAAACCTGGAGAATTTTGATTCTCGATGACCTCTACTGCTTTCTTTGATAGAAGACCCTGCACCTCCACAAGGAGAGACTCTCTTTTGGAAGAATTCGCCGAAAGATTTCTCCAATGCGGACTTCTTATAAGTGAGGGCTTTGCTCGGAATGATAGCTGCAGGCCTTCCGAGACTACATTTCTCACCCACTGATCTTCCGTAATTTCCATCCAGTTTGATAACTTTCCGCCAACTGGAAAGCAACAGAGGTCTAGACCATCACCTGTACGACTTGCATGGCTTGCGGGAGGAGAAACTACATCCTCCCCGCAAAGAAGCTCCTCCCGTCGGCCTAGGGGGCATCTGACTTACAGTCTTGATCAGACTTATGCCCCTTTCCCCGAGTCGCTATATTGACGACCTCCGGAGTAAGTGTAAGAGGGTTTCCTATACACTCGTGAGGAGTTCCCTTTTGATGATTGGGAGCTGGAATGACCTCACCTACTCCGGCCAGTTGGTGAATGTTGTTCAGATGCCGATTTCAATAGCAGTGCGCTGGAAGCTTTTTTGGTAGCTTGTTCATAAACTAAGGAAAGCTTGTCGTCAAACAGCGTGTGTCCAGAGACTGGAGTGATTCGGAGAGTGCTTTTCACCGTCATCGATAATTGATGATGACGACGCAATGGCTGCATCACTCTAACCAACTCCAAATTTGCCACTGAAAGGGCAGAGTGGTATGTGGCATACATGACTGGCCTGGAAAGAACTCTTAGCGAGGAACAAACATCCTCAAATTCCTTCCCATTTAGATGCTGCGTCAGAGTCCTGGTGATATGGTCTGCATAGCACATAGCATCCAGAAATGCTCTATTAGATGAAATAGAAGATTCCATCACATCCGAGCATAAATTGAATGATATAGGCAAGGATATATCCAAATTCCCAGCCTGCGCATCCAGATGCAGAGGAGCTCTCTTGAGCATCTTCTCCAACTGTTTTAAAATAACGTGATCCAGGAACAGTATACTGATTGAAGATGCAGATAAGAAACCACTTTCCTTTTTCGAACTTGCTAGGTTGAATATGGTGTCGTTAATGTGGCTGAAGGCCTCCAACACTTGCCAAGATAGTTTCGGGAAGAAAAGAACATCATCTTTCCTTCACACAAAATCTCTGTCTAGAGACGACAGTGGTTTCTGCCTAGCAGACACAGCTTGCTCCTCAGGTGAAACAAGGTCAGGATAGTATTGATGAATGAAATTCATCACTACCATATGTTGTTCTGAAAGAGAAGGGTAATCCTCCTCCTTCTCCCTTTCACCATCCGACTTATTAAGCTGAGAATTTCGGTCGACAGCATCTGAATGTACAGATGACCGGACCGACCCAGCACCGTCTGACAGCTCACCGCCGGAATCTGTGGAAGGCTGCTCTTGCACTTTCTGGGAAGCTGTGATGAGCTGTGCAATCTGCGACAGCAAGTCCATTACAGAGGCTTGAGGAGTAGCAGTCTTCTGTTTTTTCGCTGCTTGCTGCTCCCGGGACGGAGATCCAGACGTAGATCTCTTCTCCGAACGACTCAATGAATGAAGCCTCGGATCACTAGCTACTGGATGGGCCAACTTCACAGGCGAAGACTGGGAACGTCTATGTGCGGCTGCCTGGATATCCAAAGTTGGGTAGCTAGTACGCAGTCAGGTCTGCTTATCTGAACCTGAAGAAGAAGCCGTAACTGTAGCCGACCCCGATTGCAGTTTAGACGGAGCACCCCGAGCGGCGAGTGTGAAGGTTAGCTCCGACTCAGGCAAGTTTCGCAAAACAACATTTGGCCCCAAATGTTGCTGGGTTAGAGAAGGCTCTTCTGCTTGCGGTCTATCAGACCTCGCCGAGCTTCCCGAAGAGAAACTTGCAGGCTTCTTCCCTTTTGCCGTTGCCACTGGGTGAGCTTTAGTTTTGAGGTGCTCGCTCTACCCAATTCTACACTTCCCTCGACCGTAACTGACTTACCCGGTGTTACGGCTCCCACTATCAGGTTGGCCACTTCACCGGTCGAACTGGCTTCTGGAATAAGAAGCCTTATTCCTTGTTTATTATTTAGGTGCACCTTAGCAGCCAGTTCTGTTTGCTCATCAGAGCGCGACGGTGGCAGCAGCAGACTTTGGAAGGGTGTCACAATACCATCACCATGTTCTTGTTCCTTTGAAAAAGAAACTGAAAAACTCGAATTATCCCAATGTACACAAGTAGGACAAGAATTTGTTGGAGTGCATCGACTACAGGCAAGACAACAAGCATGTAAATCCGAGGAAGACTTCCTCGCCTTGCATTCAGAGCAGAAAGCTTTCATAATTTATAGCCTTAAATCCACCAATTCTTTCATTGATTTGTCTCTGGCATCCTGAAAAAAGGAGATTTAAAGCCCAGATGTCAGCTCATTGTTTACTGACTTAGGGCCAAACAAAGAATGATGCTTTGCGCCAATTTCGGTACCTTCCTGGTTACCGCGACCAGATAGGACTTCAATTTTTAGGTTTTGTATGCAAATTTTGGGGATTGGGGGGGGGGGGGGGGTTCAAAATTTGTGTTTGGCCCTGAATTATATAGAGTTTGCACCAGCTGAGTCTGGGCCATTGGTTGTAGTGTAAAAATATACCCAATTTGCTTCTCTATGATCATTCAAGATGAGATTTTTCATAACCTGAGGAAATTTTTTGTAACATAACGATTTTCCTCCCCCAACTGTCGAAAAATTTGTGTGCAATCGAACTGTAACTGGAGCGCAGATTGTCGTAAACTACATCTTGCACTTGCTATGTTAAAACTAAATATGCAGCTCAATCTAAAAATCTAAGCAATACTACATCCATCACAATGCTGATATAAGAATTTACACTTTGGAAGTTACGAAGATCATTCAAGATAGTTTTCCCCTAACATATCTGAGACAGCAGGTATAGCCCATGTTTAAAACAAAAAAAATGAAGCCCATAACCTTGTCGCTTACTCAAAGACCAAAGCTTGAAATGACCTTGAAATGCTGAAGGTTATCTTTCACAAAAGAAGTTAAAGTGTTTGATTAAACTACAATGATTAGTGGATTCTCTTCAGTAATTCGGGTCTTAAATTTCATTGTAAGAGTTTGGTGAGCCTAGAATATTCATGAAATATTTTTAAAATGGATTATAATAAACAACAAGAGGCCCCACGTGGCCTTAATCGCTCACCCGACAAAGTGACTCTAAGAAGTATTTTAGGTCACCTTCACCATGTCATGCCTCATCAACATTAACTGGTTGAGTGATAGATTTTGTTTGAAGTTCAACATTTGTTACCTAAAATTAGTTTTATTTAAAATCATTGGTGTGTGGCCAATCTCCAATGATTTTTAATAAAGCAAATTTATCTCTGCAGACAAACTGGTTTAGCATGAAGCACAAACAAGGAATGTGAAGAGATAGCCTTGGACATCTCTCCCCAACTGTGGATATCTTCCATGTGCTACATGTATATATTTGCATGCAAGAAAACAAAAATTTTCACAAATTTTATTTTTTTTTATCATCACTGGAACAAGCTCAAACAGCTTATTCCAATAGGGGTATGGGAAGATCAGGTATATTTTTGAGACAGAAATGTGAATATATAAATAATGGTGTTTTTTTGTGAATGATGCTGGAGAATTTTGCGTAAAGATATGGTAAATGGTTTGTTCTAGATACAGAATGATGCAAAAGTATTTAAATTTGATTAGGCAAGTTGTTCCTATAATGCATTTAAAAATTGAAGTAACTGTTTTTTTGCTGACGAACTTTTAGATGTGTGTGTCTGTGTTTGTGTGTGTGTGTGTGTGTGTTTGTGTGTGTGTGGGGGGGGGGGGGGGGTAAGAGTGTTCTTGCAAACAAAATTCCTGAATAAATGGAAAATTTTATTTTTTGTGTGAAAGACATAGTGCGTGAATGTTGATTGGAACAAGCTTAGAGAGCTCATTTTAATGTGAAGTCATAAAGCTGTGTTTTACGTACGAAATTCTGGAATAACTAAAAAAATTGCTTTTTTGACTCAAAAAGCATGGTGTGCGACCTCTCATTGGAATGAGCTCAAAAAGCTCATTACAATGGGGTATTTACAAGCGATAAGTACATGTATGTTTAAGAGACAAAAATTAAAATTTGAATAGCGATTTTTGCGAAGAATGCTGACAAGTTTTGGCAGTTATGCTGGTAAAAAGGTAAGATATGCAAAGTGGTTGTTTTTTAGAGGCGACATTTAATTAAGGGGAATTAACCCTTGATTACTGAGGTAACTTCTAAAAGTACTGAAATTTCATGAAGCAATGTGAATAACAGACAACAGTTGCCTAAAAATTTCATGAATAACTAAAATTTCTATTCCTTTGTCTCGAAAACATGGCATATGACCTTTGTTGGAATGAGCTGAATGCGTGTGTTCCAATGAGGGGTCATAAAATTTGAACGAAGATTTGTGTGAATAATGCATTAGTACTGCTAGATTTGGGTAAACGGTTCACCCTGGATACCACCCCTTCTATAGTAGATCTTTTCTGCAAATTTTGTCTAAGATTCTATCAACTTTACAAATAAATACGTTCATGAATCACAATCAGATCCACCCTACAATGTTGCATACCAAATATCAAAAGATTCTGCCTGCTGGATCTGGAGAAGAAGATTTTTTAAGAAATATGCCTGAAATGCACTAAGTTAAAATTTGGGCTCCTATACGGAGCCCAAATATAAACCCAGGGGGCCGATTTGAACAAACTTGAATCAGATCCACCCCACAATGTTGCTTACCAAATATGAAAAGATTCTGCCTGCTGGATCTGGAGAAGAAGATTTTTTAAGAAATTTGCATGAAATGCACTAAGTTCAAATTCGAGCTTCTATAGTGAGCCCAAATATGAATCTAGGAAGCCGATTTGAACAAACTTGAATCAGATCCACCCCACAATGTTGCATACCAAATATCAAAAGATTCTGCCTGCTGGATCTGGAGAAGAAGATTTTTTAAGAAATTTGCCCGAAATGCACTAAGTGCGAATTCGGGCTTCTATATTAAGCCCAAATATGAATCCAGGGGGCCGATTTGAACAAACTTGAATCAGATCCACCCCGCAATGTTGCATACCAAATATCAAAAGATTCTGCCTGCTGGATCTGGAGAAGAAGATTTTTGAAGAAATTTGCCTGAAATGCACTAAGTGCGAATTCGGGCTTCTATATTAAGCCCAAATATGAATCCAGGGGGCCGATTTGAACAAACTTGAATCAGATCCACCCCACAATGTTGCATACCAAATATCAAAAGATTCTGCCTGCTGGATCTGGAGAAGAAGATTTTTGAAGAAATTTGCCCGAAATGCACTAAGTTTGAATTCGAGCTTCTATAGTGAGCCCAAATATGAATCCAGGGGGCCGATTTGAACAAACTTGAATCAGATCCACCCTGCAATGTTGCATACCAAATATCAAAAGATTCTGCCTGCTGGATCTGGAGAAGATGATTTTTTAAGAAATTTGCCTGAAATGCACTAAGTTCGAATTCGAGCTTCTATAGTGAGCCCAAATATGAATCTAGGAAGCCGATTTGAACAAACTTGAATCAGATCCACCCCACAATGTTGCATACCAAATATCAAAAGATTCTGCCTGCTGGATCTGGAGAAGAAGATTTTTTAATAAATTTGCTTGAAATGCACTAAGTTCAAATTTGGGCTCCTATACTGAGCCCAAATATAAACCCAGGGGGCCGATTTGAACAAACTTGAATCAGATCCACCCCACAATGTTGCTTACCAAATATGAAAAGATTCTGCCTGCTGGATCTGGAGAAGAAGATTTTTTAAGAAATTTGCATGAAATGCACTAAGTTCAAATTCGAGCTTCTATAGTGAGCCCAAATATGAATCTAGGAAGCCGATTTGAACAAACTTGAATCAGATCCACCCCACAATGTTGCATACCAAATATCAAAAGATTCTGCCTGCTGGATCTGGAGAAGAAGATTTTTTAAGAAATTTGCCTAAATGCACTAAGTTCGAAATCGGGCTCCTATACTGAGCCCAAATATGAACCCAGGGGGCCGATTTGAACAAACTTGAATCAGATCCACCCTACAATGTTGCATACCAAATATCAAAAGATTCTGCCTGCTGGATCTGGAGAAGAAGATTTTTTAAGAAATTTGCCTGAAATGCACTAAGTTCGAAATCGGGCTCCTATACTGAGCCCAAATATTAACCCAGGGGGCCGATTTGAACAATCTTGAATCAGATCCACCCCACAATGTTGCTTACCAAATATGAAAAGATTCTGCCTGCTGGATCTGGAGAAGAAGATTTTTTAAGAAATTTGCCTGAAATGCACTAAGTTCGAATTCGGGCTTCTATAGTAAGCCCAAATATGTATCCAGGGGGCCGATTTGAACAAACTTGAATCAGATCTACCCCGCAACATTGCATACCAAATATCAAAAGATTCTGCCTGCTGGATCTGGAGAAGAAGATTTTTGAAGAAATTTGCCTGAAATGCACTAAATTCAAATTCGAGCTCCTATAGTGAGCCCAAATATGAATCTAGTGAGCCGATTTGAACAAACTTGAATCAGATCCACCCTACAATGTTGCATACCAAATATCAAAAGATTCTGCCTGCTGGATCTGGAGAAGAAGATTTTCAAAGAAATTTGCCTGAAATGCAGTAAGTTCAAATTTGGGCTCCTATACTGAGCCCAAATATAAATCCAGGGGGCCGATTTGAACAAACTTGAATCAGATCCACCCCACAATGTTGCATACCAAATATCAAAAGATTCTGCCTGCTGGATCTGGAGAAGAAGATTTTTTAAGAAATTTGCCTGAAATGCACTAAGTTCGAAATCGGGCTCCTATACTGAGCCCAAATATGAACCCAGGGGGCCGACTTGAACAAACTTGAATCAGATCCACCCTACAATGTTGCATACCAAATATCAAAAGATTCTGCCTGCTGGATCTGGAGAAGAAGATTTTTTAATGTTTTTCCCATTGCCTACAGTGTTAAAAAGTGCTGACTCAGCACTTTTTCAAAGTCCCGAAACTGTACCCTATGATAAAACCGATGGCAATTTTTTTTTACCAATCCTTTCTGTTGGTCCTAAGGAAGCTGCACACCAAATAAAAATTCTCAGTGCCGTGCAGTTTTGGAGATATGGGCGTTTTAAATTTTTTCTATTTTTAGCTCCTGCGGTTCCTACGGGGCTGCGGGAAAATTTTTTTTTGCATGAATCAAGTACTCATGACCCAATAAGCCCTCACATAAAATGTGGTTCAAATCAGCCTCTCGGTTTGGAAAATAGAAATTTTGGGCGGGGCAAAAAATTTTGCCCCTCTCATAACAACGTCAAGTATAGCCCCACAAACTTCTCTTGAACAAATCTGAGTCTACACCTCAAAAGGAAGCTGCACACCAAATATCAAGTCTCTGCTACTGCTGGTTCATGAGAAGAAGATTTACAAAGATTTTGGTGCCCCTTGAGGGCGTGGCACCACCCAGGAGGAGGGGCAACTTCATTTGAACAAATCTGAATTGGCATTAGGTAATAAACATTTAGCCAACATTTGAATAAAATTGGGCTAGTGGTTTAGGAGGAGAAGTCGATAATGTAAAGTTAACGCCGGACGGACGACGACGGACGACGGGTGCTGGACGACGGACGACGGACAGAAAGTGATTAGAAAAGCTCCCCTTGAGCTTCGCTCAGGTGAGCTAAAAATTCATTCTGAGGTGGTTGCAAACTCCATGCTTTTTACTGAGTATAACTTACAGATGATGACATATATCTCAATCACTATGCATGGTATGGTCCTTGTATATGGGTAGGTGGGGTGATTAGTTTTTGTTGACATGCCTCTATGAAGTTATCAGATAGTAGAAGCAAGGTTGTGGATGTGTCCACTGATGAATGTATTAATTTTGTAGTGGAGCCAGATTATACATCTGTTGACCCACAATTTGCAAAATTAAAATAAGGTAATGAATTACTCTAAATTAAATAAAAGGATTTGAAATAAATTAACTGTTGCTTTATTGGAAATATGAATGTGGGATGAGATATATTAAGTATGAATTGCTCTGCACTTCATACAACTTCACACATCTCAACCCACATTCATACTCCAATAAAGCGACATTTTACAATGAGGGGTGATCAAAAGGTATGTTCAGAAAGAGAAAAACTAAGCTATTAAAATTATTTAGAGAGAAATACAGGCATTGTCATCTAAAAGTTTCTTAAGGTAAAAGACTAAATTTTGACCTGCAAAAGTGGGGAGAAACATCAGAAGTATATCTGCAAATCACAAAACTCGAATAAATGTGGGTTTTGGTTTACTCACCATCATCTGTGACTTCACCAGCTGCTATTTTCAGTTCATCATCAACAATGGGTATCTAAAATAAGGCATAACATCTGATTTGTACTTCTGTATTTAAAAAGTTGGTGTGAGTTCAATGAAGAATGAAAGCGTATTTCACAAGAATGCTTGTTTCGTTGTTGTAGCGGTTATGTAAAACTAAATTGACATGAACAATTAACAGAATTTGTTCTTCAGCCATACTTCCAACTAACACAATGACGAAAATGAGTGGATGTTAGACAATGTCCACCTCATCTGAGATTAGGTCAACTCAGAATATCCTTGGTCGTGTCTTCCATCAAACTAATGGGGGGGTGGGGGGGTTATTATGTCACATACTGTTGTCAACAGTGTGTCAAATAATAGCATTTCCTCAGCAATAGTAAATGATGATTGTAAGGTACACAACGATGTTGACCTCTCACCAGAATTATGTTGTTTAAAAATCCTGAATATGACTGACCTACTCAACTGAAAATATTGTTCAGACATATCAGATCCATGTAACATGTCTGGTGGGTAATGTTAGTGACAGAATTTTGTGCTCAGAAAGAAGAGACCTTATAACTCTTGATCAAAAGGTGTATACAAACCAAACAAAAGAACCAAGAAACATGAACGTTCTCTAGCAGCTCTTTCCACAACTAAAAGATTTAACATTAAGGAGCAGGAGAATTCAATACATTTCTGTTATACTTTGACAGTCTTCATCCTGTGACTTTGCAGTTGTTTCTAGGCAAGTCTTGGCTGCTTCAATATAGGCAGCCAAGACTTGCCTAATAATGACTGCCAAGGTACTTGAAATTCAACTTGTGAATTTACACTAAGGCTGCATGTAGGGTCACCTGTTCTGTGTTGCAGAAATAAGTGCACCACCAGGCGGTGGATCAATATACAGTCGCCTATGAAGAAATTGCGCTTGTGAAGAAATTTTTGAACAAAAGGTCAATAATTCCTTCAAAAATAATTGTACATTTCTGGCTTACGACCCATTAAAATTGAATATATTGTTTTTGCGTGGAGAATCAAGTCAGTCACCAAAACTCCCAGATGGTTGTTATGGCGGCCATATTGCAGAAAGCTGGTTATTGAATGAAATCATCCTCTAGACATGACTAATCAACCATAAAAAGTTAAAAAATTTATAGTAATTTATATATTTTTTATACTTACCAATGACCCAGACATAGCTGGTGCTAACTCTTAAAATATAGGGCCAAACACAAATTTTGCCCCCCAATCCCCAAAATTTGCATCTAAAACTAAAGAAAACATGTCCTGAGAGGCCCTCCACACTTCGCCCCTACTGCGCATGCGCAGTGTCAAGGACGTTCCGAAATTGGCGCCATTTATCATTCTAATAACCAGTGCCTGGTAAGCGCTATGTACTCAGCGGGGAGGCAAGAGTTCCCAACTCCTGGGAGGGCCATCCCCGTCTGGGTCATTGGTAAGTATAAAAAATATATAAATTACTATAAATTTTTTAACATTTTTATACTGTACCAATGACCCAGACATAGCTGAATAGTAAAAAGGCTGGAGGGCCAAGGACATAGAGCAAAATGGAATATGCTCAATAAAATAAAATAGAGTCATCCCCTGTAGGGAAAAGAAGTAATAGGCCTTACATGTATCTTTCTTATTTATGATAAATTAGAAAGATACAACACCTTCCAAAAATTGAGCTTCATACATCCATGTACTCTATTAATATCCAATAATCCTTATACTAATAATTTTTAAAGTAAGCCAATAATAAAGTAAGTCTAGAGAATAGAGACTCTAATACTCCTAAAAGTGTGTGAGAATTGCATAATCATGTCCGTTGACATATGCAATATTCAAAAGCTATACTTTAAAAACTAAGACTTGAATGAATTTTATAAACTTAAACTTCTCACTAAACAACCATCCCAATAACAGCTCAGAATTACTAACTCCGGAGGAGGTATCCCCTTGTTTTCATAGTAAAAACAGGTGACCCAAGGGAACACCCTCCCCCCCCCTTTTTCTTGCCCTGGGTCAAATAGCCCAGAGCGAAGAGGGCAGCCGAACGGAGACACTGCCGAAACAGACAGCCTACCTAGCTATAGTAGCAACTGTTAAGTGAATGAAATTCTGAGCAGTAGATAATAGACCTAACAATAGAGGCCTCCAGAAATGGACTCGATATTTCTGAGATAAAATTCATGAATGGATGGCTGAGCGCAATGAGCAGCCTTCAAAAATCTATAATAGCAACACTATTAATGTAAGCCCAAGAAGTAGAAGAACTCTTACTTCATGAGCCGAAATCTTAAGCACAACTGCTAAGCCAATGATATACCATAAGCAGTACGCTAGTTAATAGAATCCATTAACAATAAAATGGAGCGTAACGTCCTTCTACTAGACATCAAAGACAGAAGAAGCTTACGCCCTTGTAATAAACAGATATCTGTTTATAAATACATAAACTGTACCCGGAAAGAGTAAAGGCCTATGCCCATACGAAGACGGAAGGACCTTAAAATAATAGGTTCCGGATAATAGGAGCCTAACTCTTATGCAACAATCCAACCTAAATAGTAACGGAAGTATTGATTCCGAAACTATGAAAGTGAAAATCATCCATCGATAGTGCATGAAACTCACTGACTCTACAGTAAAAGAGAAACCAACAGAATTACTGTCTAAAAGGTCAGAATTTGAAAACTACTGTTTCCAGAGGCTCAAATGATTACTTAGCTAAATAAGAACCTGAAGTTAAAATCCGTATAGGAATTTAATCTAAAGATTCTAAGTCTATTTATCAAAAAGTTACTAACTGACTTAGATAAAGAGACAAAAGACTCAATTGTAAACTATCGTAGAGTGCATAGGTATGAGGTAACATAAACCTATAACCTAAATAACAACAGGCTGCAGTAGATCTTGTGAAACAAGTATACTAAAAAATAGCAATGAGTAGTATGGAGGGATCAACCATATGAACATAATGATCCCTACACCACGACGGAAGAGCCTCCACTTTAGTCGCATAGAATAGCGAAGAAGAGGATCTCCTATAGTAAGAAATCGCGTCCAAAGCTCGTCCAGTACAGTGCTTACAATGCAATACGGACCACACAACGGAATACATGAAGGTTGCGACCTTGCTGGTTGTGATAAAGATGACACGATTTACCCAGTGAAAAAAGATCCTCACATAGAGGAAGATTTCACGTTAAGATCCACAGTAGACAAGAGAGTAAATTACTCATGATCTCTGTGAAGATAGAGATGCTATCAACAGAAATGTATTGTGGTTGTTTATCTTAGCAATACCTGCTAAAAACAACAGCGCCGGAGGATACGCGTATCCTATCATTCCGTCCTATAGATCAATAGAGCGTTAACAGTATTAGCTCAGAGATCTGGACAAGCCAACACATACGTCTGCAATTGATTAGCCAGCTGTGTCATAAATAAAACATCATTGGGCGCTCCGATAGATAGCAAATCTGATTGAATACTTGTTTGTTGAGAGTCCATTCTGACAGAAACAAGCGACCCGTAAGAGAACGGGAGTGCGATAAAACAATCAGACGACCCAGAATATGACGGACCAAAACTGAACTTGGTGTACTATAACCAACAGACGGATTCTTTCCATTAAATTGAATAACGGAAACGAAAGAGTGCCTCCCTGGTTCCGGAGATACGCCACTACTGTCGAATTAAAGGACAGGAATTTGGGCATGCGTTTCTGAATAATGTTCATGCAATGACATAAAGCAAGCCTAAAAAACATTATTCCGCGCAAGTTAACTGATAGCTAAAAGACTGCGGAACCCAAAGACCCTGGCACTTCGAATCCGTAGGGATCAGTATATATCCCAATCTGTTTGACTGGCAACCGTCATAACAGCCACCCTCGGGTCCGGCAACTGCGGCGGCACTCTCTGAGTCAACCACCGAATGTTTGCCCCAGTCTGAATCTCTTGTAACACTAGATAGACAAGAGAATGTATAAATCAAGCAATTCATGGATTGCCGGAAAGTTGCCGTCGAAGAGAAGCTCCTCCGAGAACGAAGCGACTCTGAGAGAGTTCTTAACCTACTATCCACGCGTGGATGTAGCTAGGGCTGCATCACTTCTAACCAACTCCAATCAGCCACTGAAGGGCGGAGTTATACGTGAACAAACTACTGCCCTCAAAAGAAATTACATTGAGAATAATATCCCGTAAATCTTTTCTAGAAGACGTAATGATAACGCCTCAGTAAGGCGGATTACGTATAATAAAGCGTCTAAGTTAAGTCTACTATACATAATGTCGTTCCCAACATTGAAATTGAAAAAGACATAAACGGTGGAAAAGAATATATGCAGTCTTTAATCACACCGTCTAGACGCATATGAACTCTCGGTATGCCCTGCTCTGCCAAAATAAACTATATGTAAAAAAGATAAAATGGCAGAAATGAGCCACGCGGACAAGAAACTAAACTATCATGCTTAGTAGCAGGCTTGTATATATATATAAATATATAGCGTCGAAAAATAAAACACATGTTGTAATGACAATATTGGACTGCGTCGGTAAGTCAGGGACAAAGTCCCTGTACCGATCGAAAAATCCGAGTCCAATGACGCTATAAGTCTCTTATCCAAGATCGCAGCAATGAAGTCCGAAAAATAATCACTGGAAGAAATGCCAGAAGATATGAAAGGCATCTTCCGATACTACTAAAGGGAAAACTCGAAATCTTTCGAATCCCTTTCGCCATCCTGTCGGACCCTATAAAGCGTTCGGTCGTCCGTAGCTTGATGCAACCGCGGACCGCACCGACCCAGCGCCGTCGGATAATTCCTGATTCGACCGAGAAACCGTCAATTGCTGGGATGCTGCGAAACAACTGTGCTAACTCGGATAGCACGTCCGTCACTGAGGCCTGAGGAGCAGCGGTCTTACGATGCATTGCCGCAGGAAGCTCCGAGATCGTTACCCCGTGCATACTTCCAATATGCGAGCGAACGGAGTGTATAGGCCTCGTGTCCCTTGGCTACCGGATGGCGCGACCTATTCGCTGTGGAATCACTGAATGCCGAAACTGATCGGATACTCGAGGTCACGTAGCCAATGTGCGGTCGTGTGCCCTGCTGTGAGGATGAGGAAGCATTAAAGACAGTCTCTCGGACTGTCAATATAACAGAGCGTCCCGAGCAACGGACATATGCTCCGAATGTAAAATATCTGAACCACAACATGCGGTCCCCTATGTTGTTGGCTTCCTCCGATCTGTCCTCAATCTGCCGTCACTGGGTGAGTACTAAAGTAATTAAAGTGCTCGCATCACCCAAATCTCCTTCCTAGACCGCAACGGACGAACCCGGCAGCCGAACCATTCGATGAATGTACGCTACACCGGGTGAGCTAGCGAATGTCACTCCGTAAGCGATAGACATATTCCATGAGCACTTATTGCCGCTAACTCTTCATTAACTATGACGACAGAGGCACACTTTTGAAAGACATCTCCATAACTCTTCGAACAAGAAACCAGAAATGCTTGGATAGCAAGCATAAAATAATAATATATATAGCGTCGTTCAATAATTCGAAAGTTTGTGTGACATTATTGGACTATGTCGGAACTGAGGGACGATGTCCCTGAACCGAACCAAAAATTTCTAAGTCCACCGACGCTATCAGTTTCTTATCCGGCATCGCAGCATATGTTGTTCCGAAAGGGAAAGCTTGAAATCCACCGAATCCCTTTCGGTATCCCGTCGGACCGGATGAAACTTTCGGACGTCCGTACCCGCTTCCGCGGAGCGTCCCGACCCAGCATCGTCGGATAAAATATATGCGACAGATTCAGTTGATGCTGGGATGCTGCGATAAACTGTGCTATTAAGGAAAGCACGTCCGTTCCCGAGGCCTGTGCAGTAGCGGACTTACGATGCATTGCCGCTGGAAGCTCCGTGTACGTTGACTCCCGCATACTTCCTATGCGAACGTCCGGAGTCTGCAGGCCTCGAGTCCCCGGCTACCGACCCAGCGCTGTCGGATAATTCTCGATGCGACACCGTTTCTGTCGGCTGCTGGGATGCTGCGATAAGCTGTGCTATGTGCACAAGAATGTCCGGCGTCGAGACCTGCGGAGGCGTAGTCTATCGCTGCTTCGCCGAGGGCAGCTCCGCATCAGATGGCTCCCGCATACTTTTCCTATGCGAACGTCCGGAGTCCAACGGTCTCGAATCCCTGGCTGCCGGATGGTGTGACCTGGTCGCCGAAGAATCCTTGATCGGCGAAGCTGGTAATATATCGGCGGTCACGCAGCCAAGGTGCGGTCGTGTGCGCTGACGAGAAGAGGAAGCCTTAGCAGTCTCAGCGGACTGCCTATACAACGGAGCGTCCCGAGCGACGGACGTATGCTCCGCTAACGACACATTTGTACCACAACATCTGGGGCCAGATGTTGTTGAACGAGAGAGGGGCCTCTCTCGCTTGCCGTCCGGATGGACCGGAACGAGCTATGAACCGGACTAAAAGGCTTCCTCCGTTCTCCCTCCGATCCGCCGTCACTGGGTGTGCATTAAGTTAATTTTATAGTGCTCGCATCACCCCAAAATTCCTTCTAGACCGCAACGGACGAACCCGGCTGCCGAACCATTCGGTGAATGGACGCTACACCGGGCGAGCTAGCGGACGTCAAAGGCTGTCGAACCTACTAGGGTCCTCTTAGGCAATTGGCGTATTACATGAGCACTTTTCCGCTAGCCCTTCATTAATTGTGACGACGGAGGCACACTGTTGGAAGACATCACAGATACATCACCCTAATCTTGATCGTCTGAAATAGAAATTGATAAAGTAGAGTGACCCTGCGGGGAAAGGACCGGAGTGTCCAAATCCCCAACAACATACCGTGACATACGCTTCCCATATTGTCATCGAAATCATACGATACAGAACCGGAGTTAATGCGAGTACACTGACCACATATAGAATGAAAATAAGGTCAGAGGAAGACTTCCTCTTAAAACAATTGATCAATATCCTTTCAATGTGAAAAGAAAACAAGTCCTGGTACTCGCACTAACCCCTGGCAATCAAAATACATAATAATAATATGATCCATTAATATAGAAAAAATAATTGAAATCAAAATATTTTGAAAAAATATTTTTTCAGAACAGCCCAAGTTTCTGAAAAGTAACGTTGAGCCCCAATGGATCCCAAGCCTAAGTGTGGACAAAAATTTTAAAAATATTTTAAACAATTTATTCAACACTTACGAACAATAATAATGTATCTAGTTATGATTGAAATAACATAAAGATATTATTATTTAGAAATCCCCCCTCACACAGAGGGCTGTTGTAAATGTAAACAATGAGTGTAAAAACACTAAAATAAGACTCCAGGCACCCAGGCCCGAAATCAGTTACCAAAAAAACACCATCTGATGCAAAACAGAGACTTCCAGGGAAGAAACTGCAGAACATCAGATGGTAGATGCAGAACACAACGCCTAACCACCCGTAGGTGAAGACGTAAACATGGGGAAAGAACAGAATTCATTCTGTTATTCAGCTAAACTCCCAAGAAATTTTAGTAATAATAATTACAGAAATTATGCCAAAAGCATGGGAGAATAGCAAGGGGGAACTTAAAGGACAGGGAGAGAGGAAAAACACTTGAAAAAACAGTGTAACTAAATAATCAGAATGACAACAAAATGGCTGCTGCCTTGAAAATAGGTAACTTAACATAATTTCATTAAAAAATTTTAAGTTACAGCCCTGATAATATTCTGTCACACATTCTTTTCCTCTCCTCCTTTTCTATCCTCCTTAGAATCACCATTTCACTAATATTTATGTGTCTGGCATCATTTAAACTGAGATTTAAAAGCACAAAGATCAGTCAGATGTTAACTGATGAAGGGCCAAACTTAGAATGATAAATGGCGCCAATTTCGGAACGTCCTTGACACTGCGCATGCGCAGTAGGGGCGAAGTGTGGAGGGCCTCTCAGGACATGTTTTCTTTAGTTTTAGATGCAAATTTTGGGGATTGGGGGGCAAAATTTGTGTTTGGCCCTATATTTTAAGAGTTAGCACCAGCTATGTCTGGGTCATTGGTACAGTATAAAAATAACAGTATCTGTTGGATGTATTGTTTTCAAGTTATCGCACAACAAATAAAAGTTAACAGATGGACGGATGGACAGATGAAGGATGGACGATGGACAGACAGACACTGATGCTGGTTATCAAAAGGAATCATCCTCTGGTCATGACTAATCAAACATAAAACAACAATATCTATTGGATTATCACATGGACAATCAAAAGTCCTTGAAAATTGAAGATGGCTGCCATGGTAGCCATACTGGATATGCCAGAATGCTGGTTATCGAAAGGAACCATCCTCTAGTCATGATTAATCAACCATAAAAAAGCAGTATCTGTTGGATCTATAGTTTTCAAGTTATCGTGTGGACAAACAAAAGCTAACGAATGGACAGATGATAAGACGGACAGACATTGTCATACTATAATATTGCCCACTCATATGAGTGATTAAAGTTGGAATTAGGCCCGAGGGTTGAGACACAACAAACTAGTCTTCAAGGTTCATATCACATAATTAAATGGGTTGATTAAAACTGAGTCCAGCCCCTTCACAAGAATCCCAATTACATCATGCAAATGATATTGCTGAAATCAGATTTATTCCACATTTGATATAAACCAAGTTTTCATAACTTTGACTGTTTTAGTTATGCTACCTACAAATCAACTGGGTCATCAAACTAATTTTTTCGACCACTGATATTACCTAAGGCCACAGTTAATTATGCCTGAAATAATAAAACATTTTCTTTATTATTGGCTCCGTCCCATGTGGGAGCAAAGTGGCACTGTATACTAAGACATACTGCACATCAATGGTGCACCTGTCTTCAACCAATGCTAACCCTGCTTGTGTGGAATTAGTACATTGGGGAGTCTGACAGTTGTTAGGCATTGCTAAATAAACAAGAGGCCCCAAGGGGCCTGAGGGCGCTCACCTGACATGGTAGCCTAAATATCAACCCAGAGAATTGATTTCAACAAGTTGCATCTGCTCCTCCTAAGAAAAGCTTATACCAAATATCCAAAGATTCTGACCAGTGGATCTAAAAAAAAAAGATTTTTAAAGAATATTCCTCATATTGAACTAAGTTATAATTCAGGCTCCCACAGGGAGCCCATATATGAACCCAGGGACTTGGCTTTAACAAACTTGAATCTCACCCCCCTAAGGATGCTGCACACCAAATATCAAAACATTCCGACTGGCGACTGCTGGATCTGAAGAAGAAGATTTTTAAAGAAAAGTCCTCATTTTGAACTAAGTTACAATTCGAGCTCCCACAGTGAGTCCAAATATGGACCAAGAGACATGGCTGAAGAAGAAGATTTTTAAAGAAAAGTCCTCATTTTGAACTAAGTTACAATTCGAGCTCCCACAGTGAATCCAAATATGGACCTAGGGACATGGCTTGAACAAACTTGAATCTCACCCCCTAAGGATGCTGCATACCAAATATCAAAACATTCCGACTGCTGGATCTGAAGAAGATTTTTAAAGAAAATTCCTCATTTTGAACTAAGTTATAATTCGGGCTACCACAGTGAGCCCAAATATGAACCCAGGGACTTGGCTTGAACAAACTTGAATCTCACCCCCCTAAGCATGGTGCATACCCAATATCAGAAGATTCTGCCTGCTGGATCTTGAGAAGAAGATTTTCAAAGAAATTTGCCTGAAATGCACTAAGTTCAAATTTGGGCTCCTATACTGAGCCCAAATATAAACCCAGGGGGCCGATTTGAACAAACTTGAATCAGATCCACCCCACAATGTTGCTTACCAAATATGAAAAGATTCTGAAGCTGGATCTGGAGAAGAAGATTTTTTAAGAAATTTGCCTGAAATGCACTAAGTTCGAATTCGAGCTTCTATAGTGAGCCCAAATATGAAACTAGGAAGCCGATTTGAACAAACTTGAATCAGATCCACCCCACAATGTTGTATACCAAATATGAAAAGATTCTGCCTGCTGGATCTGGAGAAGAAGATTTTTTAATAAATTTGCCCGAAATGCACTAAGTGCGAATTCGGGCTTCTATATTAAGCCCAAATATGAATCCAGGGGGCCGATTTGAACAAACTTGAATCAGATCCACCCCGCAATGTTGCATACCAAATATCAAAAGATTCTGCCTGCTGGATCTGGAGAAGAAGATTTTTAAAGAAATATGCCTGAAATGCACTAAGTTAAAATTTGGGCTCCTATACGGAGCCCAAATATAAACCCAGGGGCCGATTTGAACAAACTTGAATCAGATCCACCCCACAATGTTGCTTACCAAATATGAAAAGATTCTGAAGCTGGATCTGGAGAAGAAGATTTTTTAAGAAATTTGCCTGAAATGCACTAAGTTCGAATTCGAGCTTCTATAGTGAGCCCAAATATGAAACTAGGAAGCCGATTTGAACAAACTTGAATCAGATCCACCCCACAATGTTGTATACCAAATATGAAAAGATTCTGCCTGCTGGATCTGGAGAAGAAGATTTTTTAATAAATTTGCCCGAAATGCACTAAGTGCGAATTCGGGCTTCTATATTAAGCCCAAATATGAATCCAGGGGGCCGATTTGAACAAACTTGAATCAGATCCACCCCACAATGTTGCATACCAAATATCAAAAGATTCTGCCTGCTGGATCTGGAGAAGAAGATTTTTTAAGAAATATGCCTGAAATGCACTAAGTTAAAATTTGGGCTCCTATACGGAGCCCTTTATATAAACCCAGGGGCCGATTTGAACAAACTTGAATCAGATCCACCCCACAATGTTGCTTACCAAATATGAAAAGATTCTGAAGCTGGATCTGGAGAAGAAGATTTTTTAAGAAATTTGCCTGAAATGCACTAAGTTCGAATTCGAGCTTCTATAGTGAGCCCAAATATGAAACTAGGAAGCCGATTTGAACAAACTTGAATCAGATCCACCCCACAATGTTGTATACCAAATATGAAAAGATTCTGCCTGCTGGATCTGGAGAAGAAGATTTTTTAATAAATTTGCCCGAAATGCACTAAGTGCGAATTCGGGCTTCTATATTAAGCCCAAATATGAATCCAGGGGGCCGATTTGAACAAACTTGAATCAGATCCACCCCGCAATGTTGCATACCAAATATCAAAAGATTCTGCCTGCTGGATCTGGAGAAGAAGATTTTTGAAGAAATTTGCCCGAAATGCACTAAGTTTGAATTTGAGCTTCTACAGTGAGCCCAAATATGAATCCAGGGGGCCGATTTGAACAAACTTGAATCAGATCCACCCCGCAATGTTGCATACCAAATATCAAAAGATTCTGCCTGCTGGATCTGGAGAAGATGATTTTTTAAGAAATTTGCCTGAAATGCACTAAGTTCGAATTCGAGCTTCTATAGTAAGCCCAAATATGAATCTAGGAAGCCGATTTGAACAAACTTGAATCAGATCCACCCCACAATGTTGCATACCAAATATCAAAAGATTCTGCCTGCTGGATCTGGAGAAGAAGATTTTTTAAGAAATTTGCCTAAATGCACTAAGTTCGAAATCGGGCTCCTATACTGAGCCTAAATATGAACCCAGGGGGCCGATTTGAACAAACTTGAATCAGATCCACCCTACAATGTTGCATACCAAATATCAAAAGATTCTGCCTGCTGGATCTGGAGAAGAAGATTTTTTAAGAAATTTGCCTGAAATGCACTAAGTTCGAAATCGGGCTCCTATACTGAGCCCAAATATTAACCCAGGGAGCCGATTTGAACAAACTTGAATCAGATCCACCCCACAATGTTGCTTACCAAATATGAAAAGATTCTGCCTGCTGGATCTGGAGAAGAAGATTTTTTAAGAAATTTGCCTGAAATGCACTAAGTTCGAATTCGGGCTTCTATAGTAAGCCCAAATATGAATCCAGGGGGCCGATTTGAACAAACTTGAATCAGATCTACCCCGCAACATTGCATACCAAATATCAAAAGATTCTGCCTGCTGGATCTGGAGAAGAAGATTTTTGAAGAAATTTGCCTGAAATGCACTAAGTTCGAATTCGAGCTCCTATAGTGAGCCCAAATATGAATCTAGGGAGCCGATTTGAACAAACCTGAATCAGATCCACCCTACAATGTTGCATGCCAAATATCAAAAGATTCTGCCTGCTGGATCTGGAGAAGAAGATTTTTTAAGAAATTTGCCTGAAATGCAGTAAGTTCAAATTTGGGCTCCTATACTGAGCCCAAATATAAACTCAGGGGGCCGATTTGAACAAACTTGAATCAGATCCACCCCACAATGTTGCATACCAAATATCAAAAGATTCTGCCTGCTGGATCTGGAGAAGAAGATTTTTTAAGAAATTTGCCTGAAATGCACTAAGTTCGAAATCGGGCTCCTATACTGAGCCCAAATATGAACCCAGGGGGCCGATTTGAACAAACTTGAATCAGATCCACCCTACAATGTTGCATACCAAATATCAAAAGATTCTGCCTGCTGGATCTGGAGAAGATTTTTTAATGTTTTTCCCATTGCCTACAGTGTTAAAAAGTGCTGACTCAGCACTTTTTCAAAGTCCCAAAACTGTACCCTATGATAAAACCGATGGCAATTGTTTTTTACCAATCCTTTCTGTTGGTCCTAAGGAAGCTGCACACCAAATAAAAATTCTCAATGTCGTGCAGTTTTGGAGATATGGGCGTTTTAAATTTTTTCTATTTTTAGCTCCTGCGGTTCCCACGGGGCTGCGGGAAATTTTTTTTTTGCATAAATCAAGTACTCATGACCCAATAAGCCCTCACATAAAATTTGGTTCAAATCAGCCTCTCGGTTTGGAAAATAGAAATTTTGGGCGGGGCAAAAAATTTTGCCCCTCCCATAACGATGCCAACTATAGCCCCACAAACTTCTCTTGAACAAATCTGAGTCTACACCTCAAAAGGAAGCTGCACACCATATATCAAGTCTCTGCTACTGCTGGTTCATGAGAAGAAGATTTACAAAGATTTTGGTGCCCCTTGGGGGCGTGGCTCCACCCAGGAGGAGGGGCAACTTTATTTGAACAAATCTGAATTGGCATTAGGTAATAAACATTTAGCCAACATTTGAATAAAATTGGTCTAGTGGTTTAGGAGGAGAAGTCGATAATGTAAAGTTAACGCCGGACGGACGACGACAGAAAGTGATTAGTAAAGCTCCCCTTGAGCTTCGCTCAGGTGAGCTAATAAATAAATAAATAAATAAATAAATAAATAAATAAATAAATAAATAAATAAATAAATAAATATTGGCTCCGTAAATGTTTCACCTCCTTGATAAGAGCCGGAGAATACACCAATTCATGTTTCGTCCCTATCCATTGAAATACCAGATTATTGCCTCATTTTTGCCAGATTGCTGTAGTAACCAGGCAATAATGAGGCAATAGTCTGACGTTATTAAGGGTAAAATGTTGACTAATGGTACATTTTGTTATAGACTGTTCTGTATATAATACTGGCCATTGAAAGTTCTACTATCTGAGACAACCTACATGTGCGAGGAAGAAGTGTTTAAGTGCAAAATGATAAAATATGCATCTTGTGGAAAGGGATATATTACGCCATTTCCCTGCAAGGATATAATTAAAAATAACCTCATTCTGCATTTTGTTCTGATAACCTGAAATAACGCTAAACTGAAAATTGACGAAGCATGGCCCAATATAGTGTTTGCTACTTTGGTATTACTGCAATAAAGATGCATGAAACATTGATCGACAGTTTTTGGCACAGAAATAGTTGTTTTTTTGTACTTATAAATTAGGTCTGTCATGATTAACTAAGAAGTCAACTAATCGTCGGAAACACATAATCAATTAAATTTATGGATATTCATCATTCCTTTACTGATGTAATATTAGTTATCACTCTCCTCCCCATCATGATCATAAAAGTGTCAGAGGCTGTAGAATATCAAAATACATTGTAATTGATATGAGAAAGAAGTATAAAGATACAACACATGACATGAGGTCTGGCATTCTAGAAAGTATGGGAGTACAAATAATTGCCTTTCTCAGTTTGCCAAAGTGTGCAATTGCCTTCTTAAATCTCAATGTGGTTATTACTGGACTCTTGATCAGGCCTAGGCTCAGGTTTGGACCAGAGATGATTAGAGGAGTCCAAATTTTCCATGGAGTGCAGTAAGCATGCAGCATGTCTGCATACCTAAAGAATGTCCAGCCCAAGGAACTAATGACCAAATATATTGTTTTCTACAACTTGCTTCTAGAGGATGATTAAAGTCGACTTTAATCAATTATTCTTCTTCAAAAGTTGATCAAGAAGTTTCATAATCATGCCAGCCCTAATATGAATAATTACAATTCCAAATCTTTGGAGGGCATGCCTTAGCTCTGAGAACAGACAAATATTAAAGACGATCCATTAACGGTAGCATCTTGAGGCAGCATTTGCTTTTGATAATTAGAAATAATTTACTTATTAATTCATCAGATTAAATTTTTTGTTGTTTTTGGGGGGTTTAATGACACTTTCAACAAACAGGGTCACACCATGCCAGACAGTTTAATGGGTGGAG
This sequence comes from Pictodentalium vernedei, assembly GCA_031216915.1. Lineage (NCBI taxonomy): Eukaryota > Metazoa > Mollusca > Scaphopoda > Dentaliida > Dentaliidae > Pictodentalium > Pictodentalium vernedei. The sequence goes on from CM062296.1 coordinate 756,890,019, forward strand.
GAAGCCAAAGTACCCAGAGATCCACCAAACAGTGGTGAGCATCAGTCAGACTCTCCAACTTAATTCTTTAACTAACAAGAGGCCCCAAGGAGCCTTAATCGCTCACCGGCCAAAGTGGTGTTTCATCAACACTACAAAGGAATGAAGTCATGAGAGACAAATTTTATGGAACTAGGGCCATGGCTTGAACAAACTTGAATCTTACCCCCCTAAAGATGTTGCATACTAAATATCAAAAGCATTCATCTGCTGGATCTGAAGAAGATTTTTAAAGAAAATTCCTCATTTTGAACTAAGTTATCATTCAGGCTCCCACAGTGAGCCCAAATATGAACCCAGGGACTTGGCTTGAACAAACTTGAATCTCACCCCCTAAGGATGCTGCATGCCAAATATCAAAACATTCTGACTGTTGAATCTGAAGAAGAAGATTTTGGAAGAAAAATTCCTCAAATTGACTAAGTTATAATTCGGGCTCCCACAGGGAGCCCAAATATGGACCCAGGGACTTGGCTTTAACAAAGTTGAATCTCACCCCAAGGATGCTACACATCACATATCAAAACATTCTGACTGCTGGATCTGAAGAAGATTTTTTAAGAAAATTCCTCATTTTGAACTAAGTTACAATTCAAGATCCCACAGTGAGCCCAAATATGGACCTAGGGACATGGCTTGAACAAACTTGAATCTCACCCCCCTAAGAATGCTGCATACCAAATATCAAAACATTCTGACTGCTGGATCTGAAGACGAAGATTTTTAAAGAAAATTCCTCATTTTGAACCAAATTATCATTCAGGATCCCACAGTGAGCCCAAATATGGACCTAGGGACATGGCTTGAACAAACTTGAATCTCACCCCCCAAGGATGCTGCATACCAAATATAAAAACATTCCGACTGCTGGATCTGAAGAAGAAGATTTTTGAAGAAAATTCCTCATTTTGAACTAAGTTATAATTCCGGCTACCACATTGAGCCCAAATATGAACCCAGGGACTTGGCTTGAACAAACTTGAATCTCACTGCCCTAAGCATGCTGCATACCCAAATTCAAAAGATTCTGCCTGCTGGATCTTGAGAAGAAGATTTTTAAAGAAAGTTAAAAAATTTATAGTAATTTATATATTTTTTATACTTACCAATGACCCAGACATAGCTGGTGCTAACTCTTAAAATATAGGGCCAAACACAAATTTTGCCCCCCAATCCCCAAAATTTGCATCTAAAACCAAAGAAAACATGTCCTGAAAGGCCCTCCACACTTCGCCCCTACTGCGCATGCGCAGTGTCAAGGACATTGCGAAATTGGCGCCATTAATCATTCTAATAACCAGTGCCTGGTAAGCGCTATGTCCTCAGCGGGGAGGCAAGAGTTCCCAACTCCTGGGAGGGCCATCCCCGTCTGGGTCATTGGTAAGTATAAAAAATATATAAATTACTATAAATTTTTTAACATTTTTATACTGTACCAATGACCCAGACATAGCTGAATAGTAAAAAGGCTGGAGGGCCAAGGACATAGAGCAAAATGGAATACGCTCAATAAAATAAAATAGAGTCATCCCCTGTAGGGAAAAAGAAGTAATAGGCCTTACATGTATCTTTCTTATTTATGATAAATTAGAAAGATACAACACCTTCCAAAATTGAGCTTCATACATCCATGTACTCTATTAATATCCAATATAATCCTTATACTAATAATTTTTAAAGTAAGCCAATAAATAAAGTAAGTCTAGAGAATAGAGACTCTTATACTCCTAAAAGTGTCTGAGGATTGCATAATCATGTCCGTTGACATATGCAATATTCAAAAGCTATACTTTAAAAACTAAGACTTGAATGAATTTTAAAAACCTAAACTTCTCACTAAACAACCATCACAATATCAGCTCAGAATTACTAACTCCGGAGGAGGTATCCCCTTGTTTTCATAGTAAAACAGGTGACCCAAGGGAACACCCTCCCCCCCCCCCCCCTTTTTCTTGCCCTGGGTCAAATAGCCCAGAGCGAAGAGGGCAGCCGAACGGAGACACTGCCGAAACAGACAGCCTACCTAGCTATAGTAGCAACTGTTAAGTGAATGACATTCTGAGCAGTAGATAATAGACCTAACAATAGAGGCCTCCAGAAATGGACTCGATATTTCTGAGATAAAATTCATGAATGTGGATGGCTGAGCGCAATGAGCGGCCTTCAAAAATCTATAATAGCGACACTATTAATGTAAGCCCAAGAAGTAGAAGAACTCTTACTTCATGAGCCGAAATCTTAAGCACAACTGCTAAGTCAATGATATACCATAAGCAGTACCGATAGTTAATAGAATCCATTAACAATAAAATGTAGCGTAACGTCCTTCTACTAGACATCAAAGACAGAAGAAGCTTACGCCCATAGTAATAAACAGATATCTGTTTATAAATACATAAACTGTACCCGGAAAGAGTAAAGGCCTATGCCCATACGAAGACGGAAGGACCTTAAAATAATAGGTTCCGGATAATAGGAGCCTAACTCTTATGCAACAATCCAACCTAAATAGTAACGGAAGTAGTGATTCCGAAACTACGAAAGTGAAAATCATCCATCGATAGTGCATGAAACTCACTGACTCTACAGTAAAAGAGAAACCAACAGAATTACTGTCTAAAAGGTCAGAATTTGAAAACTACTGTTTCCAGAGGCTCAAATGATTACTTAGCTAAATAAGAACCGAAGTTAAAATCCATATAGGAATTTAATCTAAAGATTCTAAGTCTATTTATCAAAAAGTTACTAACTGACTTACATAAAGAGACCAAAGACTCAATTGTAAACTATCGTAGAGTGCATAGGTATGAAGTAACATAAACCTATAACCTAAATAATAACAGGCTGCAGTAGATCTTGTGAAACAAGTATACTAAAAAATAGCAATGAGTAGTATGGAGGGATCAACAATATGAACATAATGATCCCTACACCACGACGGAAGAGCCTCCACTTTAGCCGCATAGAATAGCGAAGAAGAGGATCTCCTATAGTAAGAAATCGCATCCAAAGCTCGTCCAGTACAATGCTTACAATGCAATACGGACCACACAACGGAATACATGGAGGTTGCGACCTTGCGGGTTGTGATAAAGATGACACGATTTACCCAGTGAAAAAAGATCCTCACATAGAGGAAGATTTCACGTTAAGACCCACAGTAGACAAGAGAGTAAATTACCCATGATCTCTGTGAAGATAGAGATGCTATCAACAGAAATGTATTGTGGTTGTTTATCTTAGCAATACCTGCTGAAACAACAGCGCCGGAGGATACGCGTATCCTATCATTCCGTCCTATAGATCAATAGAGCGTTAACAACATTAGCTCAGAGATCTGGACAAGCCAACACATACGTCTGCAATTGATTAGCAAGCTGTGTCATAAATAAATCATCATTGGGCGCTCCCATAGATAGCAAATCTGATTGAATACTTGTTTGTTGAGAGTCCATTCTGACAGCAACAAGCGACCCGTAAGAGAACGGGAGTCCGATAAAACAATCAGACGACCCGGAATATGACGGACCAAAACTGAACTTGGTGTACTATAACCAACAGACGGATTCTTTCCATTAAATTGAATAACGGAAACGAAAGAGTGCCTCCCTGGTTCCGGAGATACGCCACTACTGTCGAATTAAAGGACAGGAATTTGGGCATGCGTTTCTGAATAATGTTCATGCAATGACATAAAGCAAGCCTAAAAAACATTATTCCGCGGAAGAAAACTGATTGCTAAGAGACTGCGGAACCCAAAGACCCTGGCACTTCGAATCCGTAGGGATCAGTATTATATCCCAATCTGTTTGACTGACAACCGTCATAACAGCCACACTCGGGTCCGGCAACTGCGGTGGCACTCTCTGAGTCAACCACCGAATGTTTGCCCCAGTCTGAATCTCTTGTAACACTAGATAGACAAGAGAACGTGTAAATCGAGCAATTCATGGATTGCCGAAAAGTTGCCGTCGAAGAGAAGCTCCTCCGAGAACGAAGCGACTCTGAGAGAGTTCTTAACCTTACTATCCACGCGTGTGGATGTAGCTAGGGCTGCGTCACGTCTAACCAACTCCAATCAGCCACTCAAGGGCGGAGTTATACGTGAACAAACTACTGCCCTCAAAAGAAATTACATTGAGAATAATATCCCGTAAATCTTTTCTTGAAGACGTAATGATAACGCCTCAGTAAGGCAGATTACGTATGATAAAGCGTCTAAGTTAAGTCTACTATACATCATGTCGTTCCCAACATTGAAATTGGAAAAGACATAAACGGCGAAAAAGAATATATGCAGTCTTTAATCACACCGTCTAGACGCATATGAACTCTCGGTATGCCCTGCTCTGCCAAAATAAACTATTCGTATAAATGATAAAATGGCAGAAATGAGCAACGTGGACAAGAAACTAAACTATCATGCTTGGTAGCAGGCTTGTATATATATATATATAGCGTCGAAAAATAAAACACATGTTGTAATGACAATATTGGACTGCGTCGGTAAGTCAGGGACAATGTCCCTGAACCGATCGAAAAATCCGAGTCCAATGACGCTATAAGTCTCTTATCCAAGATCGCAGCAATGAAGTCCGAAATAACAATCACTGGAAGATAATGCCAGAAGATATGAAAGGCATCTTCCGATACTACTAAAGGGAAAACTCGAAATCTTTCGAATCCCTTTCGCCATCCTGTTGGACCCTATAAAGCGTTCGGTTGTCCGTACCTGATGCAACCGCGGACCGCACCGACCCAGCGCCGTCGGATAATTCCTGATTCGACCGAGAAACTGTCAATTGCTGGGATGCTGCGAAACAACTGTGCTAACTCGGATAGCACGTCCGTCACTGAGGCCTGAGGAGAAGCGGTCTTACGATGCATTGCCGCTGGAAGCTCCGTGATCGTTACCCCGTGCATACTACCAATATGCGAGCGAACGGAGTGTATAGGCCTCGTGTCCCTTGGCTACCGGATGGCGCGACCTATTCGCCGTGGAATCACTGAATGCCGAAACTGATCGGATACTCGAGGTCACGTAGCCAATGTGCGGTCGTGTGCCCTGCTGTGAGGATGAGGAAGCATTAAGGACAGTCTCTCGGACTGTCAATATAACGGAGCGTCCCGACCGACGGACATATGCTCCGAATGTAAAATATCTGAACCACAACATGCGGTCCCCTATGTTGTTGGACGAGAGAGGGACCTCTCTCGCTCACAGCCCGGACGGACCTGGACAAGCCAGGAACCGGACTAACAGGCTTCCTCCGATCTGTCCTCAATCTGCCGTCACTGGGTGAGTACTAAAGTAATTAAAGTGCTCGCATCACCCAAATCTCCTTCCTAGACCGCAACGGACGAACCCGGCAGCCGAACCATTCGATGAATGTACGCTACACCGGGTGAGCTAGCGAATGTCACTCCGTAGGCGATAGACATATTCCATGAGCACTTATTGCCGCTAGCTCTTCATTAACTATGACGACAGAGGCACACTTTTGAAAGACATCTCCATAACTCTTCGAACAAGAAACCAGAAATGCTTGGTTAGCAAGCATAAAATAATAATATATATAGCGTCGTTCAATAATTCAAAAGTTTGTGTGACATTATTGGACTATGTCGGAACTGAGGGACGATGTCCCTGAACCGAACCAAAAATTTCTAAGTCCACCGACGCTATCAGTTTCTTATCCGGCATCGCAGCATTCTGGTCCGACGAAAGAAGCTGTAGAAGACCAAGTCAGATGACATACACAACAGCATATGTTGTTCCGAAAGGGAAAGCTCGAAATCCTCCGAATCCCTTTCGGTATCCCGTCGGACCGGATGAAACTTTCGGACGTCCGTACCCGCTTCCGCGGAGCGTCCCGACCCAGCATCGTCGGATAAAATATATGCGACAGATTCAGTTGATGCTGGGATGCTGCGATAAACTGTGCTATTAAGGAAAGCACGTCCGTTCCCGAGGCCTGTGCAGTAGCGGTCTTACGATGCATTGCCGCCGGAAGCTCCGTGTACGTTGACTCCCGCACACTTCCTATGCGAACGTCCGGAGTCTGCAGGCCTCGTGTCCCTGGCTACCGGATGGTGTGACCTGGTCGCCGAAGAATCCTTGATCGGCGAAGCTGGTAATATATCGGCGGTCACGCAGCCAAGGTGCGGTCGTGTGCGCTGACGAGAAGAGGAAGCCTTAGCAGTCTCCGCGGACTGCCTATACAACGGAGCATCCCGAGCGACGGACGTATGCTCCGCTTGCGACACATTTTGTACCACAACATCTGGGGCCAGATGTTGTTGAACGAGAGAGGGGCCTCTCTCGCTTGCCGTCCGGATGGACCGGAACGAGCTATGAACCGGACTAAAAGGCTTCCTCCGTTCTCCCTCCGATCCGCCGTCACTGGGTGTGCATTAGGTTAATTTATAGTGCTCGCAACACCCCAAAATTCCTTCTAGACCGCAACGGACGAACCCGGCTGCCGAACCATTCGGTGAATGGACGCTACACCGGGCGAGCTAGCGGACGTCAAAGGCCGTCGAACCTACTAGGGTCCTCTTAGGCAATTGGCGTATTTACATGAGCACTTTTCCGCTAGCCCTTCATTAATTGTGACGACGGAGGCACACTGTTGGAAGACATCACAGATACATCACCCTAATCTTGATCGTCTGAAATAGAAATTGATAAAGTAGAGTGACCCTGCGGGGAAAGGACCTGAGTGTCCAAATCCCCAATAACATACCGTGACATACGCTTCCCATATTGTCATCGAAATCATACGATACAGAACAGGAGTTAATGCGAGTACACTGACCACATATAGAATGATAATAAAGTCAGAGGAAGACTTCCTCTTAAAACAATTGATCAATATCCTTTCAATGTGAAAAAAAAACAAGTCCTGGTACTCGCACTAACCCCTGGCAATCAAAATACATAATAATAATATGATCCATTAATATAGAAAAAATAATTGAAATCAAAATATTTTGAAAAAATATTTTTTCAGAACAGCCCAAGTTTCTGAAAAGTAACGTTGAGCCCCAATGGATCCCAAGCCTAAGTGTGGACAAAAATTTTTAAAATATTTTAAACAATTTATTCAACACTTACGAACAATAATAATGTATCTAGTTATGATTAAAATAACATCAAGATATTATTTTTTAGAAATCCCCCCCTCACACAGAGGGCTGTTGTAAATGTAAACAATGAGTGTAAAAACACTAAAATAAGACTCCAGGCACCCAGGCCCGAAATCAGTTACCAAAAATACACTATCCGATGCAAAACAGAGACTTCCAGGGAAGAAACTGCAGAACATCAGATGGTAGATGCAGAACACAACGCCTAACCACCCGTAGGTGAAGACGTAAACATGGGGAAAAGAACAGAATTCATTCTGTTATTCAGCTAAAACTCCCAAGAAAATTTAGTAATAATAATTACAAAAACTATGCCAAAAGCATGGGAGAATAGCAAGGGGGGACTTAAAGGACAGGGAGAGAGGAAAACACTTAAAAAACAGTGTAACTAAATAATCAGAATGACAACAAAATGGCTGCTGCCTCGAAAGTTAAAAAATTTATAGTAATTTATATATTTTTTATACTTACCAATGACCCAGACTTAGCTGGTGCTAACTCCAACAAAACCAGGGCCAAACACAAATTTTGCCCCCCAATCCCCAAAATTTGCATCCAAAACAAAAAGAAATCATGTCCTAAAGGACCTCCATACTACGCCTCTACTGCGCATGCGCAGTGACGCAGTCGTCCCGAAATTGGCGCCAATTATCATTCTTACTGGCAGTGCCTGGTCAGCGCTATGTACTCAGCGGGGAGGGAAGAGTTCCCAACTCCAGGGAGGGCCATCCCCATCTGGGTCATTGGTAAGTATAAAAAATATATAAATTACTATAAATTTTTTAACATTTTTATACTGTACCAATGACCCAGACTTAGCTGAATAGTAAACAGGCTGGAGGGCCTAGGACATAGAGGAAAATCCAATAAGCTCAACTATATAGTAAAGAGGTAACCCCTTAAGGAGAAAAGGAGTATTAGGCTTTACATGTATCTTTCTTATTTAATATTAAATTAGAAAGATACACTACCCTTAATAATTGAGCACAATAACATTCATGTTCTCTATTAACATCCAGTATAACCCTTATACTAATTATTTTTAAAGCAAGCCAATAAATAAAGTAGTCCAGAGAATTGAGACTCTTTATAATCATTTAAAAGTGTCCGAGTATTGTATATTAAAGCCCGTTTGACACTTGACATATACAAATGCTTCACACCGAGCTACACTTTAAAAATAAGACATGAATGAATTAAACATTAATATTACACTTTAAAACCATCCCGGAAGCGACTCAGAAATACTGACTTGGAGGAGGCATTCCCTTGCTTTTCACTATAAAGCAGGTGACCTAAGGGAACACCCCCCCCCCCCCCTTCCCCTTGCCCTGGGTCAAATAGCCCAGAGCGAAGAGGGAAGCCGGACGGAGTCACTGCCGGAACAGAAAGCCTGCATAACTATAGTTGCAACTGTTTAGTGGACGACATTCTGAGCAACAGATAACGGACCTAAACAATGCAGGTCTCCAGAAATGGACTCAATATTTCTGAGATAAAAATTCGTAAATGTGGATGGCTGAGACCAATAAGCAGCCTTCATTAAATCTGTAATAGCAACACTATTAGCATAAGCCCAGGAAGTAGAAAGAGCTCTTACTTCATGAGCAGAAATCTTAAGCACAGACTGCTGAGAAGAAGATAAATCTTCATAAGCAGTACGGATAGTTAACTGAATCCATCTAGCAATAGAATGGACTGAAATGTCCTTTCTATTAGGCATCAAAGACAGAAAGAAACGTTTCCGTCCCTTTCTGATAAACTGAGATCTCTGTTTATAGATACGTAGTGCTCTAACAGGACAGAGTAAAGGCCTACGCCCGTCTGAAGACGGAAGAGCCTTAATAACAATAGGTTCCGGATATTTATTAGGAGCCTGATTCTTAGCTAAAAAACCCACATTAGTAGTGAAGGTGATAGTGTTCCCAACACTACGATAATGAGAATCATCCACCGATAGTGCATGAAGCTCACTGACTCTTCTGGCAGAAGAGAACGCTAAGAGAAAAGCTGTCTTATAAGATAAGAATTTGAAATCTACTGTCCCAAGAGGTTCAAATGGCTTTTCCTTCAATTTAAGGAGAACCCAAGCTAAATTCCACTTAGGAATTAATCTAAGAGTTCTGGGTCTATTTATCGAAAAGTTTCTAACCAACTTCGATAAAGAGACATTAGATCCAATTTGTAAACTATCATGATGTGCATAGGTATCAGATAACATAGATCTATAACCCTTTATAGTAACAGGCTGCAGTTTGATTTCGTCAAACAAGTATACTAGAAAGTTTGCAATGTCTGGTATAGAGGGATCAAATATATCTACAGAATGATCCCTACACCAACGACGAAAAACCTTCCACTTAGCCGCATAGTTTAGCGAAGAGGAGGTCCTCCTACAGTTAGAAATCGCGTCCACTGCTCGTCCTGTAAAGTGCTTGCCATGCAAGAAGGACCGCACAACGGAAAAACGTGAAGGTTGAGACCTTGCGGGTTGTGATGGAGTTGGCGCGATTTCCCCTGCGAAAGAAGATCCTCTCGTGGAGGAAGCTTCCACGGTAGGTCCCACAACAGACACCTGAGTAGATTTATCCACGGTCTCTGTGGCGACAGAGATGCTACCAACAGAATCTTGCATTGAGATTGTTTTATATTTAGCAATACTTGAAGGTTGAGACCTTGCGGGTTGTGATGGAGTTGGCGCGATTTCCCCTGCGAAAGAAGATCCTCTCGTGGAGGAAGCTTCCACGGTAGGTCCCACAACAGACACCTGAGTAGATTTATCCACGGTCTCTGTGGCGACAGAGATGCTACCAACAGAATCTTGCATTGAGATTGTTTTATATTTAGCAATACTTGTTGAATTAACGGCGCTGGAGGATGTGTGTTGAGATGTGTCGCAAATAAGTCTATCATTGGCCGTTCCCATTGGTAGCAAATCTGATTGAATACTTGTTTGTTGAGAGTCCACTCCGACGGCAACAAGCGACCCTTTCGTGAAAGGGAGTCTGCTAGCACATTCAGACGACCCGGTATGTGACGGACCGAAAGAAGAACGTGATGTTCTAACGCAAACAGAAGGATTCTTTCCGTTAGATTGAACAACGGAACTGAATGAGTGCCTCCCTGATTCCGTATATACGCCACTACTGTCGTATTGTCGGATAGGATTTGGACATGAGCATCGTGAATAATGTCCACCCAGTGACGTAACGCAAGCCAAATTGACATCATTTCCTTGATGTTTATGTGCTTGCACAGGAATTGCGGATCCCAAAGACCCTGGCATCTCGAATCCGTTTGGATTAATGATGCACCCCAACCTGTTTGACTGGCATCCATCATAACGGTAAAACTCGGATCCGGCAACTGCAGCGGAACTCCTTGAGTTAACCACTGAATGTTTGCCAAAGTCTGAATCTCTTGTTTCACTTGATCTGACAAGAGAACGTCTACATCGAGCGAATGAATTTTCACACTCCAATTCTGAGTCAGGAAAATTTGAAGAGGACGTGTGCGTAGCCGCCCCATCGGAATGAGATCCGCGGCGGCTCCGCACAGACCTATCGGTCTCATAAATTCTCTCGCCGTGACTTTGTCTGCGTGCAGACAATAGCGAGCGTAACAACTGACTAATTTCGCTCTGGTTAACGGCAGACGAACGAGATTGTTGTGCGTCTCGAAGCTCATTCCCAGATGAGTGAATGACTTGGACGGCACCAGATCCGATTTCTCCTCGTTTACTATAAAACCGAGACGTCGGAGCAATAGAAGGAGATTCTGAACATCGTTCTGAAGCGTTAACTCGTTGCCGTACCTCTGAAGAATGTCGTCCAGGTAGGCCGACGTTATCGCAGACGAATGAGCTCGGAAGTAGATCATTACCGAGTTCATTACCCGAGTGAAAGCCCAGGGTGCTAGATTCAATCCGAAGCACATCGCCCGGAATTGATACACCACTCCCAGGACTGCAAAGCGTAGATACTTTCGGAATGTCGGATGTACCATGACGTGAAAGTACGCATCTTTGAGATCTATGCTCGTTGCATAATCGTTCACCCGAATACTCGCTCTGACCGATCGAATCGTCTCCATATAAAACTTCGGAGCGACGATCAACTTGTTTATCCAGCTCAAATCTATGACTGGACGAAACGAGCCGTCTGGTTTCGGAACCAGAAACAGATGGCTGTAGAATCCCAGAGATTCCTGGTTTTCTACGACCTCTACCGCGTTCTTCATTAAAAGAGACTGCACCTCTGATAACAGAGCGTCTCTTTTCTGTGGATTTGACGGAAGATGAGTCCACTTTGGACTTCGAGTTAATGGAGGCTTTCGTTTGAAGGATATCTTTAGACCTTCCGAAGTCACTCCTCTCACCCAAGGGTCGTCCGTAATCGACGCCCACTCTTGTGAAAAACTCGACAACCTTCCGCCAACCGGAACGCGATAGAGGTTTAAGCCATCACCTCCTGGACCTGCGAGGCCTGCAGTAGGAGAAACCACGTCTTCCACGACCCACACCTCGCCTCGTCGACCTCGGGGCGTCCGACCGATTGTCCCAGCCTGAAGGACGTCCCGAACGAGAGTCGCTATCCTGACGGTCTCTCGAATAAGACCAAGAGGACGCACCGGAACCTCTATAGGAACCTCTCTTGGGCGCATTAGACCCAGAAGTGCCTGTCTTATTCGTGTCTGCTGTATCCGACTTCTTAGGAGCCGATCTGAACAACAGAGAATCATTAGCTTTCTTTTTAATTTTATCATAAATAGCGGAAAGCTTGCCGTCAAAGAGAAGTTCTCCTGAGACCGAAGCGACTCTAAGAGAGTTCTTCACCTTAGAATCCACTAGTGTGGATGTAGCTAGGGCTGCGTCACGTCTAACCAACTCCAGATTTGCCACTGAAAGGGCGGAGTTACACGTGGAATAAGCTACTGCCCTTGAAAGAAGTCTTAAAGAGGATTGTATATCCTGAAACTCTTCCCCTTGAAGGCGCAGTGATAACGCCTTAGTAAGGTGATCTGCGTAAGATAAGGCATCTAAATTGGCTCTGTTAGACGCAATAGCTGTTTCCAACACCGCGGTTGGAATAGAAGCTGACGACGGTAATGATAGCTCTAAGTCTTCCGCCTCGTCGTCCATACGCAGAGGAACTCTCGGTATACCCTGTCCTGCCGTATCGAATTTATTCCTTGCATTAATGAAAGGCAGGTTGAGAGTATTAGCGGACAAGAAACCTGCTTTCCCCGTCCTGGAAGCAAGTTTAAATATAGCGTCGTTCAATAATTCAAATGTTCTAGCAACATTATTGGACTGCGACGGAAACTCGGGAGCGATGTCCCTGAACCGCTCAAAAAATTCAGAGTCCAATGACGCTATAATTCTCTTGTCCGGAAGCGCAGCAGTCTGGCCCGACGGAACAACTTGAGGGAGAAAGTGCCGGATGAAGTCCACGGCAGCTTTATGTTGTTCCGAAAGGGATAGCTCCAAGTCATCCGTATCCCTTTCACCATCCGGTCGGACCTCACGATGTTCCCGGTCGTCCGCCCCCGATTGCTTCGGCGGAGCGTACCGACCCAGCGCCGTCGGATAATTCTCGATCCGACACCGTTTCTGTCGGCTGCTGGGATGCTGCGATAAGCTGTGCTATCTGCACAAGAATGTCCGGCGTCGAGACCTGCGGAGGCGCAGTCTTTCGCTGCTTCGCCGAGGGCAGCTCCGCATCAGATGGCTCCCGCATACTTTTCCAATGCGAACGTCCGGAGTCCATCGGTCTCGAATCCCTGGCTGCCGGATGGTGTGACCTGGTCGCCGAAGAATCCTTGATCGGCGAAGCTGGTAATATACCGGCGGTCACGCAGCCAAGGTGCGGTCGTGTGCGCTGACGAGAAGAGGAAGCCTTAACAGTCTCTGCGGACTGCTTATACAACGGAGCGTCCCGAGCGACGGACGTATGCTCCGCTAAAGACACACTTTGTACCACAACATCTGGTCCCAGATGTTGTTGTACGAGAGAGGGACCTCTCTCGCTCGCGGCCCGGCTGGACCTGGACGAGCTAGGAACCGGACTAAAAGGCTTCCTCCGTTCTCGCTTACTATCCGCCGTCACAGGGTGTGCATCCATTATGTTTATAGTGCTCGCATCACCCAAAATTTCCTCTTGGACCGCATCGGACGAACCCGGCTGCCGAACCATTCGGTGAATGGACGCTACACCGGGCGAGCTAGCGGACGACATTTGTCTAATCTCCATGAGCACTTTTGCCGCTAGCTCTGAATTCATTTGTGACGACGGACGCACACTTGAAGAAGATAACATGGAAACATCACCCTGTTCTGGTTCCTCTGAAATAGAAACTGAGAGAGTAGAGTGACCTTGCGGAGAAAGAGCCGGCATCGCACTTTCTCCAGAAACAACATATCGTGACACACGTTTCCAATGTTTCTCATCCCAATGTTCACATATAGGACAGGGATTAATGCGAGAACACTGACTACAATTAATACAATGATCATGAAAGTCAGAGGAAGATTTCTTCCTATTACAATTTGAACAACGTCCCTTCATTGTGAAAGAACAACAATAAGTCCTAGTTACTCGCAAAAACCCCTGACACAAAGATACATAATAACATGATCCATTAATAAATGAAAAAACAATTGCAAAACAAAATAATTGTGAAAAAATATTTTTTCAGAGAAGCCCAAGTTGCTGAAAAGTAACGTTGAGCCCCGATGGATCCGATGGCAAAGTGTGGTCAAAAATTTTAAATTTATATAAAATAATTAATGAGACACTTTCGGATAATATAAATGTATCTTATAATGAGATAAACTACTACAAAGGCAAACAGCCCCCCTCAAAAAAGGCTGTTGCCAATGAAAACAAACAGTGTAAACACACTAGAAAACATGACTCCAGGCACTGAAAAAACTGGCCCGGAATCAGTCATCAATTACACTCTATCTGATGCAAAACAGAGACTCCCAGGGGAGAATCTGCAGAACATCAGATGGAAGATGCAGAACACAAACGTTATACACCCATGGGTGAAAACGTAACTATGGGGAAAATAACAGAAAACATTCTGTAACCAAGCAACTCTCCCAGGAAATTTTAGAAATGAAATTTCTCAAAAATATGCCAAAAGCATGGGAGAATTGCCAGGGGGGACTTTAGAAGGCTAGGGGAGAGGAAACACTGAATAAGCAGTGCAACAATTAGCAAGAATGACAACAAGAGGCCCATGCCTCGAAAATAGGCAACTTAACATAATTTCATCAAAAAATTTTAAGTACAGCCCTGATTATTTTTTGCCACTTCTTTTTCCTCTCCTCCTTCTATCCTCCTTAGAATCACATTTTCTCCCAAAATTACGTGTCTGGCATCCTTTAAACTGAGATTTACAAGCACAAAGATCAGTGAGATGTTGACTGATGAAGGGCCAAACAGAGAATGATAATTGGCGCCAATTTCGGGACGACTGCGTCACTGCGCATGCGCAGTAGAGGCATAGTATGGAGGTCCTTTAGGACATGATTTCTTTTTGTTTTGGATGCAAATTTTGGGGATTGGGGGACAAAATTTGTGTTTGGCCCTGGTTTTGTTGGAGTTAGCACCAGCTAAGTCTGGGTCATTGGTACAGTATAAAAATATAGGTAACTTAACATAATTTCGTTAAAAAATTTTAAGTTACAGCCCTGATAATATTCTATCACACATTTTTTTCCTCTCCTCCTTCTCTATCCTCCTTAGAATCACCATTTCACTAATATTTATGTGTCTGGCATCATTTAAACTGAGATTTATAAGCACAAAGATCAGTCAGATGTTAACTGATGAAGGGCCAAACTTAGAATGATTAATGGCGCCAATTTCGGAACGTCCTTGACACTGCGCATGCGCAGTAGGGGCGAAGTGTGGAGGGCCTTTCAGGACATGTTTTCTTTGGTTTTAGATGCAAATTTTGGGGATTGGGGGGCAAAATTTGTGTTTGGCCCTATATTTTAAGAGTTAGCACCAGCTATGTCTGGGTCATTGGTACAGTATAAAAATATTCCTATACTGAGCCCAAATATGAACCCAGGGGGCTGATTTGAACAAACTTGAATCAGATCCACCCTGCAATGTTGCATATCAAATATCAAAAGATTCTGCCTGCTCGATCTGGAGAAGATTTTTAAAGAAATTTATCCTGAAATGCACTAAGTTCGAATTCAAGCTTTTATAGTGAGCCCAAATATGAATCAAGGGGGCCGATTTGAACAAACTTGAATCAGATCCACCCCATAATGTTGCATACCAAATATCAAAAGATTCTGCCTGCTGGATCTTGAGAAGAAGGTTTTTAAGAAATTTGCCTGAAATGCACTAAGTTCGAATTTGGGCTTCTATACTGAGCCCAAGATGCTGCATACCAAGTATCAAAAGATTCTGCCCACTGGTTCTGGAGAAGAAGATTTTTTAATAATTTTTCTATAATTCATATGGTGGCTATCGGAGTTATGCCCAATACAGAGCCCCCAAGGGATGTGGCCATTTCATTTGAACATACTTGAATTGACATATGGTAATGAACATCCATACCAAGTTTCAAGCAAATTGACCTAGCGGTTTCAGAGGAGAAGTCATTTGAAAAATGTTCACAACGCCAGACGGATGACGACTGACGTCAAGTGATAAGTTAAGCTCCCTTCGATGAGCTAAAAATCAGCTAAATCATGCCAGCATTATCTTAAAAAAGCATTTTTGAATCTATTTTGTCAGTTTTTTCCTTCCAAGAGCAAGAAGTCATAATTCCACATAGCCCTCACTCCGCCTCCCTCCTCTACCACCCCCCCCCCCCCCCCCCAGTCTTTTGATTTTGAGGAAAGTTATATGGAAATATGAAAAATGTACCATGGATTGGTAGAGCCAAGGCACACTTGTGTGCCTGCAAAAATGAAAATTGAGAGCAAGATGGCACGCATGAGCATCAGCTCACATTAAAATTGAAAGACAGCATACACTATAAGGATACTAAAAATTTTTAATAACATACAAGAAGCAACTGAACTTTTCTAATCAACTCACCTCCCCAAGAGACTGTCTTATCAATGTCATAACACTCTGAATATCCTCTGAAGTAGTGCAGTACTCTCCTAAAATCCATAAAGCTGCACGATGAATCCTAAAAAAATTAGAATAATTCAAGAGGTTTATGGCTCATGTTTCTTTCTCAAAATGAATTTTTCACTTATTTAATACCGTATTTACTCTATGTATTGGGACACTCTATGATTTGGGACACACATTTTTTCCAGAAAACTATATTTTTTTTATGCTCCAAAGTTTGGGACATTCAGAAGATTTGTTTCCAGTTGGCCCGTCATTAGTAGCAGACAACCCTCATAAAAAAAATTGTTGAGTAACTAAAAACACAATGTGCTCGTTCCAATGAGAGATCATAAGCTATGTTTTGGAAGCAAAAATTGAAAATATTAAAAAAAATTGGACGGCGATTTTCGTATATAGTGATGGAAAACGAATCACACACACCTTTATTCAGCATCAAATCAAGACCAGACTGTGTTCTTTCCCCATTTTCTAAGAATTGGGACACCTGTGAAAATAATTATTTTTAACTGTCCCAATACATAGAGTAAATACGGTATGTGCTGGAGATATATTTCATTATGACACAAAATACTAAAAAACATTATATGCGTCCCATAATATTTTGTAATATATCAGTGAAACAATTTTTTATTAAAGAACTCCAAAATATATTTTATAGCTCATTTCAACAAGCTTAATAAAGAGTGAGAAAAGATGGTTTAAACAGGAAAATTTTTTGTAAATATATGGCTAAAAAAAAATAATGTTTTGATTCTCAGGCCCTCCCTCGTTGGATTTGAACCTTCTCATTAGACATTTTTATTATGTCATGTTTTTTTAAGAATTTGTGAAAACTTGGAATGGTCATTTTTTTCACATTTCTCGAAATATAATTATTTAGCTGTGTTTGCAGTAAATTGTTTTTTCTTGTTGCAGTTTATGCGAGAGTGCCCAAAGGCACTCTCCCATAAACTGTAACAAGGCAAATTCTGATATACTGGATCATGATTTAATTATTTGCTGGTGTTTAAGGTCATATATTTCTGTGCAATGGCTAATAATGGCCGCAACACAGATATAAACTCACTCAAGTTTAACCAATTATTTAGAGCCATGTTTCCCATTTTAAAGGACCCCTACCCCAAGCATTGGTTACTCACGGGGGCCTATTCTAATGGATCATGTTTGACAGATCTATACCATTAAAAAGAACAATAAAATACAAATCCTTTTAGCTGTTGTTACATCAGTTAGTTATAAAAGGTATGCTATAATTACACTAAAATACAACCTTTTCTCTTTTTCAAGTGGAAAGACAGCAAAGATTTACTGAGTATACTCAACCCTTTACACGAAAAAAAAAAAAAATAATAAAAATAAAATCCTCCCTCCCTCACTGATTTGAAAAAAAAATTGCCTGAGAATCAATTCAGTTTTTTTAATTGGCCTATACTATTCAAAAAAAGTAGGGGATATCCAAACTGATGTTGATATTTTCGGAAAATGGTATTGGATTTGCGTGATTGGACACATCAAAATGTTACCAAGTTTAGTGTGGATCATGAATGTTACCGGCCCGAGAAAACTTTGTACAGGTTTTTCACGCGAGTGCCACGTTAAAGTCTGTGGGATACGTTTTGAAATTTTCATTTGTACTGGAAGGCTTTTCGGAGGTCTCATTGTTCTTTTCTTGGTATAAACTCGTTCATCAATAGTTTCTGGTCGAAACGTAACTTTTGAGGTATGCCAAGACTGATACGTGACGAATGTTTACGGACTGTTGGCATGTTAGAAGCTTGCAACAGGCAGGCTGCAGTGGCTCAAATTCTCAACGTTACTCAATCAGTGATTAGCAGGTTGTGGTCACACTAGATGACAAATGTCGGTCAGGTTGTCCAAGGGCAACAACTGCTAATCAGGATCGTTTCATCCGAATCACAGCATTACGTAACCGCCATCAAAGTGCCTCAGAAATTGGACAGCAGCTGTACTGAGCGACAAATGTGTGAGTCAGCGGTCAGACTATCTGAAATTGCCTACACAGCTGGAATTTGTATGCTCGCTGTCCTCGAATAATTCCACATTTGACTGAACGTCACATCACAGCAAGGTGTAATTGGTGAGGAGCACGACAGTGCTGGGACAATCGTTGGTGAAGTAATATCATGTTTTCTAATGAATCGAGGTGCACTCTCGACTTACACGACAGGCGAAACAGAGTGTTATTAGCAAGATAGAGGTATCACATTATCAAAACCATTTGGACGATATTGTTATCGTTAACATTTTTTTAGCATCAACCATTCAAAAACCACTGTTATTGTATTTAAAAACAATCAACCCTGGATAGCATATTTTTTCAGGTCTTAAATGATAATAACATTCAATATTGTGCAGGGTTACCCAACATTAGTTTGAAAATCCAATAAATATTCAAATTCGTCAATATTTTTATATATTCTACTTCATAAAACCCCATTTCCTGTGATTAGCACATAAATATTACTACCCACATGCCTCTGGTTAAGTCATATTGAGTACTGTGCCATGTGTTTCCACTTTTAGGTCTTTTTACGACAGGATTCTCGTATATTAAGGCTTGTAATTTACTTACATGTAGCATATTATAACATATTTCAGTAACTGGAAACTACATTCATAGCCTGATGCAACCACTGGAGTATTTTCATAAATGCCTCTTTGTTTTCCAATCAAATGTATCAGAACAGTGAAATAATACATAAGTTGTACAGGTATCGTATCCTGCCGATATCCCAATGCAATATTATCAGTATCAGATATTGCCAATAAATTGGTATCAGCCCAACTCTTGCCTCTTTAAAAAGAAATGCTCATGTTACAAATCACCATTGAAAAGTAACTTGGCAACTTTCCAGTTTATATACTTAGCCCATGGGAATTTGAAAAAAAAACCTAAAACAACCCCCAAATGATTGCACATTTGACCTTGCACTTGCAAGTTCAACAAGAAGCTCCAATGGGGCCTTAATCGCTCACCGGACAAAATGGTTCAAAGAAGCATTTGAGGTCATATTCAATTAGTCTTGGTTCATCAACATTACAGATGAATGAAATCATAAAAGGCAACTTTTATGGAAAAACACGTAGGAATGGATTTGAAAAACTTGAACCTAACCTGCTTCCCTACCCCTGCCACCCCCCCCCCCCCCCCCCATAGAGAGTACAAATATTAAGCCAGGGACTCAAATTGAACAGAATTGAATCTGATCCCTCTAGAGATGTTATGTACCAAATGTGAAAGATTTTGACTGATGGATCTGAAGAAGAAGGTTTTTAAAGAAATGTCCTCACATTACACTAAGTTAAACATTGGGCTCCAATAGAGAGACAAAATATTAACCCAGGAACCCAATTTGAACAAACTTGAATGTGACCCACCTAGAGATGTTGTATACCAAATATGAAAGGATTCTGATTGGTGGATCGGAAGTTTTTTATAGAAATTCCCTCTTATTCCACCAAGTTAAAATTCAGGCTCCCATAGGCAGACCAAATTAATAACCCAGTGGCTTGATTTGAACAAACTTGAATCTGACTACCCTATAGATGTTGTATACCAAATATGAAAGGATTCTGACTGGTGGATCTGAAGAAGATTTTTAAAGAAGTTTCCTCATATTGCACTAAGTTAAAATTTGGGCTCCCATAGGATGGCGTATTCGAGAGTGAAAGACTATCCCCCACAAACACACACCATATATATAATGAACGAGCTGTATCTAAGATCAGTAATAATCTACAGACAAAAAAATCAGTGAAAAACAGTACCAAATAATCTATAGATATTCGCCCAACAGGCACCCAGTTATTAATTATTATTAATTAATGGTGCTTAATGCCACCTCAGTTGCTAAGGCTATCGTGGTGATTCCGGTTATTAAAAGCGCAAGCTTCTATTGTATGCCAGATAGATATGTCGAAAACCGGTGATATAACGTGTACAACCTTACACTTGTCCAATTGAATCCCAATGGAAAATGTGAATTCTCCTGTGTACCGTCTCTGGTATAAACCTGGATTCAGAACATGGAATGGGCTATGATTAACAGACCTGTCACGGGCCGTCCCCCAAATAATTCATTGTTCCCTAGGTCTGTTACAATCATTGACTGTTCGGAGAAAGAATATACTACTCCGAATAATGAAGCCAAAAATTGAGAACGTATGCACAGACGGCCTATTGGAAATTCCATAACTGATCCAAATAGCCCCAAAATTCTCATAAGCTCTATAAAGCAGAGCAAGAATTTTATAAAATCCATTCAATAATGCGACTGCGTAATAAATATACATATTATGCACGCGAGCAACAGAATCCCACATGTACTTGTCTGAATACAGCCTGTATCCACGGAATGACTGAGTGATACAAATGTAACCAGGAAGCGGAATGAATAACACAACGTTAATGCAGTTAAACTGAGTTATTAACTCATACGTTGTAAGAAAAGGGGCAGACCACTCTGACTGAAACTTCTCAGAGTGAACTAATTGCCACATTTGGAGGATGTCGCCCAGATAACCGACATGTCAGCCACACAGGTACAGGAAGGCTAGTAATTTATTGTTCAGGAATCATATCATCTGAATACCAGTTAACTGACCAGACAGCCTTACTGGTACCCAAAGGCTAGCAATTTATTGATGATGAATCATATGCTCGTAGATGACATATAGACAAACAACCACAGGAAACCAACCAACTAAAACGTGGATGTGGCCATGAGGTCGTCATAGAACATGATCCGCCTGCCAATCGAGAAGTCATGAAATGCATTATATACTTAAATGCATACGAGGCTTACGGGAAGAAAACTACGTCTTGCCCGGTAATCGCCTCTTAACACATTGGCGGTGGGGAGGAGAGGGGGGGATTCAAATTCATATCGAACGTCCCCTCACCCACATTACTTGAATCATTGTGTTAGTCATCAAATAGTATAGGCTCCCTCACGTCTGACCAACTCCATAATGCCGCTAAGGGCAGAGAAGGACATGATGAACAAATACACCGTATTTACATAATAACTCATACCAAACCATACTGATTTGAAAAGAATAACCTCCTCTAACAAATGGTATCAAGTCCGATAGTACAACTAACTCAGTCTAGATGAAGCAGCTAAAGGTCTTCCTGTATGTGAAGACCATTAAAAGCTGATAACTGAGACCCTAGAAGCTCACTAAGGAGGCTTACAATGCTAGCCATAGCTTATAAGTCTTCATCTACGTGAAGACAGATATATCGGTGTAAGTTGCGACCCTGAAGGTTCACTTAATGGAGACTTACAGTTATCGTCGCGCAAGGTAGGGAATGAAGAGCTGCTATATAAACAGCCCTGAATTCCCAAAGAGGCCGCAGTCCCAAGAGATAATAAATTCAGTTATGCCACTGCATGATACTGAAAAAATCACACTCAAGATTTTAGCTAGGCTACTATGGTATAACAATAAGACTCAAGTCTATGACACCTAGGAAAAACAAACCGAAAAGCACTGTATCTTTTTCGGTTGTATTCCCAACTGAAGAGACTGCTGTAACTGTACAGAAGGCTACTATGGCGTCCAGAATGACATAATTGTCTTGACGCCAAGACATATCTCAGCCTATCTATGCACTATCCATCCGGATTCAGGACGAGAAACAGGTGATAATAAAAAACTGGAAAATAATTTCGACGACGTCTAATGCCTCTTCTTCATAAGTGTGTTGATGAGACAGCAACTTCAATAGCAGAGCACTGAAGCTTCTTGTAGCCTGCACATATATCAATGCAAGCTTGTCGTCAAATAGTATATTTCCGGTAACCGGAGCAACTCAGAGAGAGCTTTTTCACCTTGTCATCTATAAGTGATGACGACGCAAGGGTAGTATCACGTCTTACCAACTCCAAATTCACTGTCCGTGCAGAGTTGTACGTGGCATACATGACTGCCCTGGAAAGAACTCTTAGCGAGGAACCACATCCTCATATTTCTTTCCATTGAGACGTTGCGCCATAGCTCTGGTAAGGTGATCTGCTTAGGACATTGCCCCCAGATTTGCTCTTTTCAATGAAATAGCACATTCCATTATTTCCGAGCATTTATTAAATGATGCAGGTAGGGACATATTTTCATTCCTGGTCTGCTCATCTAAACGCAGTCTTATTCAGATGGAACAATGTTCTTAAGAGCTTAAGACTTTTCATAGTCTTAAAGTGCCCTTCTGTGAGAGATGGAGACTCACACACCGTATCCCTCTCACCATCCAAATGTTCCATCCTCAAATATGGTCAACTCCATCCGACTGAACGGATGACTGGACCAACGCAGCACCGACTGAAAGCTCACCATCGGAGTCTGTTAAACAGTAGTACTAGTCTCAAACGACTAGCTATCAACCCAAACTTGCAAAGTCAGATAGCTAGTCTGTGGTCAACATGCTTCATTAATGAAGCAAGGGAAGATGCCATAGCTGCCACCGAATCTGTCAACAGTGTAGAAGAAGCGTCCCGAACTGCAAGCGTGAATGGGCATCCCAATTTACTAAATTTTCTCACACCAAAAACAGTCGACACTGACTGCTGAAGGAAAGGAGAAGGTTCTCCAGCTCGCAGTCTGTGACAGACCTCGCCGAGCGTTCCATTAGAAACTTTTAGGCATCGATCTCTTATCGTGCATATCTGTGGAAGAAGAGGAAGCTGTAACCACAGCTGACCCCAGCTGAAGTGCAGAATAAGCATCCCGACTTGTCACATAGGACGGATGCTCCTCCTCATTGAAGTTTCTTACAACACAAAACAGTCGTCCACGACTGTTAACGGGACAAAAAAATGCTCTGCACACTCGATCTGTCCCCAGATATCGCAGAGTATCCCGCTTAGAAACTTCTAGGCTTAATCCTCTTACGTGCACTTCCATGTAAGTAGAAGACATAACTGCCGCCGGCCCCAGCTGCAGTGTGGAAGGAATGTTTCGATGCGTGTTCCGACTCAATAAGGTTTCTCACAATGGACACAGTCAACCCCGACTGTTAACGGGACGGAGAGGGTTCTCCAAACGGAGATCTGACCCCAGAGCTAGCCAAGCATCCCATAGAGAAACTTCTGGCTTCTTCTACATGCACAATTGACCGGACCGACCCAGAGCCGACCGACAGTTCAACACTGTATTCTGCTCTTGCATTAGCTGCGATGCTACTAATAGCTGCACAACTGTGACAGCAAGTCTGTTCTGGAGGCTTGAGGTGCAGTGGTCTTGTTTTTCCTACCGCTTGCTGCTCCTGGGACGAGGATCCAGTGATAGATCTCTTCTCCGAGCGTCCCACTGATCAATGCCTCGGATCGCTAGCTATCGGATGGCCCGACTTCAAGGGGGAAGAATGGCTCCGTCTTCGCACAGCTGACTGGTTATCTGAAGTCGGGTAGCTAGCCTGCGGTCATGTGTGCTTAAATAACGTAGCGGAGGAAACCGCGACTGAAGCCGACCGTGGCTGCAGACTACACAGAGCATCCAGAGCAATGGGCAGACCTATGCTCCATCTCGAGCAAGTTTCTCATAACAATATTTGGCCCCAAACATTGTTGGGTTAGAGAGGGACCTTTTCCGCTCGCATCGACCTCACCGAGCCTCCCAACAAGAAAACTTAATTTCGGCTTGTGAAACGTAGCGGAGGAAGCCCTGACTGAAGCCGACCACGGCTGCAGACTAGACAGAGCGTCCCGAGTGGTGGACGGACGTATGCTCCGGCTCGTGCAAGGTTCTCATAACAACATTTGGCCCCAAATGTTGTTAGGTTTGAAAGGGGCCTATCAGACCTTGCCGAGCCTCCCAACAAGAAACTTGCTGACTTCCTCCCTATTTCCGTCATCGCTGGGTGAGCTTATTTATATTTAAGTGCTCACTCTACCCACATCTACATTTCCTTCAACCACAACAGACTTACCCGGTGTCACAGCTCCCACTGACGAAGTAACCACTTCACAGGTCGAGCTAGCTGCTTGCAAGAGATTAAGAACACTAGAGGCCTTATCTCTGGCATATCAAGAGCACTAAAGCTAGCTCTATTTGCTCAAAGGAGCGCGACGACGGTAGCACACTTGGATGGGTGTCACAATATCATCACCATGTTCATGTTCCTCTGAAATAGAAACTGAAAAAATGAACTGGAGGTACTGTGAGCAAGCTCACAAAGTAATACCCCCCGCGCCTCAGTTGTTGTGCTTACGAGGACACAACCATATGATGTAGCAATTGAAATGTATAAGTTAGATTATTTCCCCTTGGAAATGTCAGAACGGAATTATATTGCTTCATGCACATCTTCATATGGAGTTCTTCCATTGTGTAAAGTTTCAGGAAAATTCTTCAAACGGTTTAGGAGAAGTTGCGCTTATAAGGATGGACAGATGGATGGACGGACGGATGGACGGATGGAGGGATGGATGGATGGACGGACGGACAGGGTGATTCCTATATACCCCCCCCCCCCCCAAACTTTGTTTGTGGGGGGGGGGGGTATAATTATAACGCAGTGGGAGGACTGGCCTCGGAACCTCACCGCCAACAACGTACCGCGACACCCGTCTCCAACATTAGTCATCCCAGTGAACATAAGAATGACAAGAGTCTGCAGGAGTGCATCGACTAAAGTCGATATCAGTCCTCCAAACTCCACAACAAAATATATAATTAAGATACATGAATAATAGCAATCAAAATTAAATTCAAAATATTTTTTGGAAAACTTTTTTTTGACAAAACGGATAAGTTCCCAAAGGGAACATTAAGAGCCCAAGGGTATCCCGATAGAGCCTAAGTGCGGACAAAATCCAAATTATTGAGCTACACTACCGGAATAATAATCCATGTATCCTACAGTAATTCTACAGTAATAGAATATAAAATACTACCTATATAAATATTATGAGGACGTTGTCAACGTAAACAACGTCAATGAAAAAACCAGAAACAAGACATCAGGCACACAAAAAAGACCCAAAGTCAGAATTTTTTTTAAATGCTACCAGATGCAAAGCTAGATCTTCATACGAAGAGAAAATGATACATCGGATAGAAGATGCACACCCAGGGTGAGGACATAACCATGGGGAAAGACAGAATAAATATTCTGTAATACATGTTAAACTCCCAAGAAATTTAATAAAAAATTTCAATAAAAAATAGCCAAAAAGCTTAAGAGTCTAACAGGAAGGGTTCATGGATGGATAGGGAAGGAATACATAACAAACAGTGGAATAATCATTATCAAAAATGATGAGGCGTATGTCCAGAAATTGGGAAACGTTAAAAAATTTATAGTAATTTATATATTTTTTATACTTACCAATGACCCAGACTTAGCTTTGGGATGACAAACATTGGAAACGTGTGTCACGGTACGTTGTTTCTGGAGAAAAGACTTAGCTGGTGCTAACTCTAACAAAACCAGGGCCAAACACAAATTTTGCCCCCCCAACCCCCAAAATTTGCATCCAAAACAAAAAGAAATCATGTCCTATAGGACCTCCATACTATGCCCCCACTGCGCATGCGCAGTGTCAAGGACGTCCCGAAATTGGCACCAATTATCATTCTTACTGGCAGTGCCTGGTCAGCGCTATGTACTCAGCGGGGAGGCAAGAGTTCCCAACTCCTGGGAGGGCCATCCCCGTCTGGGTCATTGGTAAGTATAAAAAAAATATAAATTACTATAAATTTTTTAACATTTTTATACTGTACCAATGACCCAGACTTAGCTGAATAGTAAACAGGTTGGAGGGCCTAGGACATAGAGGAAAATCCAATAAGCTCAACTATATAATAAAGAGGTAACCCCTTAAGGAGAAAAGGAGTATTAGGCTTTACATGTATCTTTCTTATTTAATATTAAATTAGAAAGATACAATACCCTTAATAATTGAGCACAATAATATTCATGTTCTCTATTAACATCCAGTATAACCCTTATACTAATTATTTTTAAAGTAAGCCAATAAATAAAGTAGTCTAGAGAATTGAGACTCTTTATAGTCATTTAAAAGTGTCCGAGTATTGTATATTAAAGCCCGTTTGACACTTGACATATACAAATGCTTCACACCGAGCTACACTTTAAAAAGAAGACATGAATGAATTTTAACATTAATATTACACTTTAAAACCATCCCGGAAGCGACTCAGAAATACTGACTTGGAGGAGGCATTCCCTTGCTTTTCACTATAAAGCAGGTGACCTAAGGGAAGCCGACCACGGCTGCAGACTAGACAGAGCGTCCCGAGTGGTGGACGGACGTATGCTCCGGCTCGTGCAAGGTTCTCATAACAACATTTGGCCCCAAATGTTGTTAGGTTTGAAAGGGGCCTATCAGACCTTGCCGAGCCTCCCAACAAGAAACTTGCTGACTTCCTCCCTATTTCCGTCATCGCTGGGTGAGCTTATTTATATTTAAGTGCTCACTCTACCCACATCTACATTTCCTTCAACCACAACAGACTTACCCGGTGTCACAGCTCCCACTGACGAAGTAACCACTTCACAGGTCGAGCTAGCTGCTTGCAAGAGATTAAGAACACTAGAGGCCTTATCTCTGGCATATCAAGAGCACTAAAGCTAGCTCTATTTGCTCAAAGGAGCGCGACGACGGTAGCACACTTGGATGGGTGTCACAATATCATCACCATGTTCATGTTCCTCTGAAATAGAAACTGAAAAAATGAACTGGAGGTACTGTGAGCAAGCTCACAAAGTAATACCCCCCGCGCCTCAGTTGTTGTGCTTACGAGGACACAACCATATGATGTAGCAATTGAAATGTATAAGTTAGATTATTTCCCCTTGGAAATGTCAGAACGGAATTATATTGCTTCATGCACATCTTCATATGGAGTTCTTCCATTGTGTAAAGTTTCAGGAAAATTCTTCAAACGGTTTAGGAGAAGTTGCGCTTATAAGGATGGACAGATGGATGGACGGACGGATGGACGGATGGAGGGATGGATGGATGGACGGACGGACAGGGTGATTCCTATATACCCCCCCCCCCCCCAAACTTTGTTTGTGGGGGGGGGGGGGGGGGTATAATTATAACGCAGTGGGAGGACTGGCCTCGGAACCTCACCGCCAACAACGTACCGCGACACCCGTCTCCAACATTAGTCATCCCAGTGAACATAAGAATGACAAGAGTCTGCAGGAGTGCATCGACTAAAGTCGATATCAGTCCTCCAAACTCCACAACAAAATATATAATTAAGATACATGAATAATAGCAATCAAAATTAAATTCAAAATATTTTTTGGAAAACTTTTTTTTGACAAAACGGATAAGTTCCCAAAGGGAACATTAAGAGCCCAAGGGTATCCCGATAGAGCCTAAGTGCGGACAAAATCCAAATTATTGAGCTACACTACTGGAATAATAATCCATGTATCCTACAGTAATTCTACAGTAATAGAATATAAAATACTACCTATATAAATATTATGAGGACGTTGTCAACGTAAACAACGTCAATGAAAAAACCAGAAACAAGACAACAGGCACACAAAAAAGACCCAAAGTCAGAATTTTTTTTAAATGCTACCAGATGCAAAGCTAGATCTTCATACGAAGAGAAAATGATACATCGGATAGAAGATGCACACCCAGGGTGAGGACATAACCATGGGGAAAGACAGAATAAATATTCTGTAATACATGTTAAACTCCCAAGAAATTTAATAAAAAATTTCAATAAAAAATAGCCAAAAAGCTTAAGAGTCTAACAGGAAGGGTTCATGGATGGATAGGGAAGGAATACATAACAAACAGTGGAATAATCATTATCAAAAATGATGAGGCGTATGTCCAGAAATTGGGAAACGTTAAAAAATTTATAGTAATTTATATATTTTTTATACTTACCAATGACCCAGACTTAGCTTTGGGATGACAAACATTGGAAACGTGTGTCACGGTACGTTGTTTCTGGAGAAAAGACTTAGCTGGTGCTAACTCTAACAAAACCAGGGCCAAACACAAATTTTGCCCCCCCAATCCCCAAAATTTGCATCCAAAACAAAAAGAAATCATGTCCTATAGGACCTCCATACTATGCCCCCACTGCGCATGCGCAGTGTCAAGGACGTCCTGAAATTGGCACCAATTATCATTCTTACTGGCAGTGCCTGGTCAGCGCTATGTACTCAGCGGGGAGGCAAGAGTTCCCAACTCCTGGGAGGGCCATCCCCGTCTGGGTCATTGGTAAGTATAAAAAAAATATAAATTACTATAAATTTTTTAACATTTTTATACTGTACCAATGACCCAGACTTAGCTGAATAGTAAACAGGTTGGAGGGCCTAGGACATAGAGGAAAATCCAATAAGCTCAACTATATAATAAAGAGGTAACCCCTTAAGGAGAAAAGGAGTATTAGGCTTTACATGTATCTTTCTTATTTAATATTAAATTAGAAAGATACAATACCCTTAATAATTGAGCACAATAATATTCATGTTCTCTATTAACATCCAGTATAACCCTTATACTAATTATTTTTAAAGTAAGCCAATAAATAAAGTAGTCTAGAGAATTGAGACTCTTTATAGTCATTTAAAAGTGTCCGAGTATTGTATATTAAAGCCCGTTTGACACTTGACATATACAAATGCTTCACACCGAGCTACACTTTAAAAAGAAGACATGAATGAATTTTAACATTAATATTACACTTTAAAACCATCCCGGAAGCGACTCAGAAATACTGACTTGGAGGAGGCATTCCCTTGCTTTTCACTATAAAGCAGGTGACCTAAGGGAACACCCCCCCCCCCCCCCCCCCCTTCCCCTTGCCCTGGGTCAAATAGCCCAGAGCGAAGAGGGCAGCCGGACGGAGTCACTGCCGGAACAGAAAGCCTGCATAACTATAGTTGCAACTGTTTAGTGGACGACATTCTGAGCAACAGATAACGGACCTAAACAATGCAGGTCTCCAGAAATGGACTCAATATTTCTGAGATAAAAATTCGTGAATGTGGATGGCTGAGACCAATAAGCAGCCTTCATTAAATCTGTAATAGCAATACTATTAGCATAAGCCCAAGAAGTAGCAAGAGCTCTTACTTCATGAGCGGAAATCTTAAGCACAGACTGCTGAGAAGATAAACTCTCATAAGCAGTACGGATAGTTAATTGAATCCATCTAGCAATAGAATGGACCGAAATGTCCCTTCTATTAGGCATCAAAGACAGAAAGAAACGTTTCCGTCCCTTTCTGATAAACTGAGATCTCTGTTTATAGATACGTAACGCTCTAACAGGACAGAGTAAAGGCCTACGCCCGTCTGAAGACGGAAGAGCCTTAATAACAATAGGTTCCGGATATTTATTAGGAGCCTGATGCTTAGCTAAAAAACCCACATTAGTAGTGAAGGTGATAGTGTTCCCGACACTACGATAGTGAGAATCATCCACAGACAGTGCATGAAGCTCACTGACTCTTCTAGCAGAAGAGAAAGCTAAGAGAAAAGCTGTCTTATAAGATAGGAATTTGAAATCTACTGTCCCAAGAGCTTCAAATGGCTTTTCCTTCAATTTAAGAAGAACCCAAGCTAAATTCCATTTAGGAATTAATCTAAGAGTTCTGGGTCTATTTATCGAGAAGTTTCTAACCAACTTAGATAAAGAGACATTAGATCCAATTTGTAAACTATCATGATGTGCATAAGTATCAGATAACATAGACCTATAACCCTTAATAGTAACAGGCTGCAGTTTGATTTCGTCAAACAAATATACTAGAAAGTTTGCAATGTCTGGTATAGAGGGATCAAAAATATCTACAGAATGATCCCTACACCAACGATGAAAAACCTTCCACTTCGCCGCATAGTTTAGCGAAGAGGAGGTCCTCCTACAGTTAGAAATCGCGTCCACTGCTCGTCCTGTAAAGTGCTTGCCATGCAAGAAGGACCGCACAACGGAAAAACGTGAAGGTTGAGACCTTGCGGGTTGTGATGGAGTTGGCGCGATTTCCCCTGCGAAAGAAGATCCTCCCGTGGAAGAAGCTTTCGCAGTAGGTCCCACAACAGACACCTGAGTAGATTTATCCACGGTCTCTGTGGCGACAGAGATGCTACCAACAGAATCTTGCATTGAGATTGTTTTATCTTTAGCAATACTTGTTGAATTAACGGCGCTGGAGGATACGCATATCCTATCATTCCGTCCCAAGGGATCGACAGAGCATCTACTGCAAATTCTCTTGGATCCGGACACGGAGACACATACGTCTGCAACTGATTGTTGAGATGTGTCGCAAATAAGTCTATCATTGGCCGTTCCCATTGGTAGCAAATCTGATTGAATACTTGTTTGTTGAGAGTCCACTCCCGACGGCAACAAGCGACCCTTTCGTGAAAGGGAGTCTGTTAGCACATTCAGACGACCCGGTATGTGACGGACCGAAAGAAGAACCTGATGTTCTAGCGCAAACAGAAGGATTCTTTCCGTTAGATTGAACAACGGAACTGAATGAGTGCCTCCCTGATTCCGTATATACGCCACTACTGTCGTATTGTCGGATAGGATTTGGACATGAGCATTGTGAATAATGTCCATCCAATGACGTAACGCAAGCCAAATTGACATCATTTCCTTGATGTTTATGTGCTTGCACAGGAATTGCAGATCCCCAAGACCCTGGCATCTCGAATCCGTTGGGATTAATGATGCACCCCAACCTGTTTGACTGGCATCCGTCATAATGGTAAAACTCGGATCCGGCAACTGCTGAGTTAACCACTGAATGTTTGCCCAAGTCTGAATCTCTTGTTTCACTTGATCTGACAAGAGAACGTCTTCGTCGAGCGAATGAATTTTCACACTCCAATTCTGAGTCAAGAAAATTTGGAGAGGACGCGTGCGTAACCGCCCCATCGGAATGAGATCCGCAGCGGCTCCGCACAGACCTATCAGTCTCATAAATTCTCTCGCTGTGACTTTGTCTGCGTGCAGACAATAGCGAGCGTAACAACTGACTAATTTCGCTCTGGTTAACGGCAGACGAACGAGATTGTTGTGCGTCTCGAAGCTCATTCCCAGATGAGTGAATGACTTGGACGGCACCAGATCCGACTTCTCCAAGTTTACTATAAAACCGAGACGTCGGAGCAATAGAAGTAGATTCTGAACATCGTTCTGAAGCGTTAACTCGTTGCCGTACCTCTGAAGAATGTCGTCCAGGTAGGCCGACGTTACCGCAGACGAATGAGCTCGGAAATAGATCATTACCGAGTTCATTACCCGAGTGAAAGCCCAGGGTGCTAGATTCAATCAGAAGCACATCGCCCGGAATTGATACACCACTCCTAGGACTGCGAAGCGTAGATACTTTCGGAATGTCGGATGTACCATGACGTGAAAGTACGCATCTTTGAGATCTATGCTTGTTGCATAATCGCTCACCCGAATACTCGCTCTGACCGACCGAATCGTCTCCATATAAAATTTCGGAGCGACGATCAGCTTGTTTATCCAGCTCAAATCTATGACTGGACGGAACGAGCCGTCTGGTTTCGGAACCAGAAACAGATGGCTGTAGAATCCCGGAGTCTCCTGGTTTTCTATGACCTCTACCGCGTTCTTCATTAAAAGAGACTGCACCTCTGATAACAGAGCGTCTCTTTTCTGCGGATTTGACGGAAGTTGAGTCCACTTTGGACTTCGAGTTAATGGAGGCTTTCGTTTGAAGGAAATCTTTAGACCTTCCGAAGTCACTCCTCTCATCCAAGGGTCGTCCGTAATCGACGCCCATTCTTGTGAAAAGCTCGACAACCTTCCGCCAACCGATACGCGATAGAGGTTTAAGCCATCACCTCCTGGACCTGCGAGGCCTGCGGTAGGAGAAACCACATCCTCCACGACCCGCACCTCGTCCCGTCGACCTCGGGGCGTCCGACCGGTTGTCCCGGCCCGAAGGACGTCCCGAACGAGAGTCGCTATCCTGACGGTCTCTCGAATAAGACCAAGAGGACGCACCGGAACCTCTATAGGAACCTCTCTTGGGCGCATTAGACCCAGAAGTGCCTGTCTTATTCTTGTCTGCTGTATCCGACTTCTTAGAAGCAGATTTGAACAACAGAGAATCCGAAGCTTTCTTTGTAATTTTATCATAAATAGCAGAAAGCTTGCCGTCAAAGAGAAGTTCTCCGGAGACCGAAGCGACTCTAAGAGAGTTCATCACCTTAGTATCCACGAGTGTGGATGTAGCTAGGGCTGCGTCACGTCTAACCAACTCCAGGTTTGCCACAGAAAGGGCGGAGTTACACATGGAATAAGCTACTGCCCTTGAAAGAAGTCTTAAAGAGGATTGTATATCCTGAAACTCTTTCCCTTGAAGGCGCAGTGATAACGCCTTAGTAAGGTGATCTGCGTAAGATAAGGCATCTAAATTGGATCTGTTAAACGAAATAGCTGTTTCCAACACCGCGGTTGGAATAGAAGCCGACGACGGTAATGAAAGCTCTAAGTCTTCCGCCTCGTCGTCCATACGCAGAGGAACTCTCGGGATACCCTGTCCTGCCGAGTCGAATTTATTCCTTGCATTAATGAAAGGCAGGTTGAGAGTATTGGTGGACAAGAAACCTGCTTTCCCCGTCTTGGAAGCAAGTTTAAATATAGCGTCGTTCAATAATCCAAATGTTCTTGCAACATTATTGGACTGCGACGGAAACTCGGGAGCGATGTCCCTGAACCGCTCAAAAAATTCAGAGTCCAGTGACGCTATAATCCTCTTGTCCGGAACCGCAGCAGTCTGGCCCGACGGAACAACTTTGAGGGAGAAAGTGCCGGATGAAGTCCACGGCAGCTTTATGTTGTTCCGAAAGGGATAGCTCCAAATCATCCGTATCCCTTTCACCATCCGGTCGGACCTCATGATGCTCCCGGTCGTCCGCCCCCGATGCTTCGGCGGAGCGTACCGACCCAGCGCCGTCGGATAATTCTCGATCCGACACCGTTTCTGTCGGCTGCTGGGATGCTGCGATAAGCTGTGCTATCTGCACAAGAATGTCCGGCGTCAAGACCTGCGGAGGCGCAGTCTTTCGCTGCTTCGCCGAGGGCAGCTCTGCATCAGATGGCTCCCGCATACTTTTT
This sequence comes from Pictodentalium vernedei, assembly GCA_031216915.1. Classification (NCBI taxonomy): domain Eukaryota; kingdom Metazoa; phylum Mollusca; class Scaphopoda; order Dentaliida; family Dentaliidae; genus Pictodentalium; species Pictodentalium vernedei. The sequence goes on from CM062296.1 coordinate 756,923,464, forward strand.
CTATGCGAACGTCCGGAGTCCATCGGTCTCGAATCCCTGGCTGCCGGATGGTGTGACCTGGTCGCCGAAGAATCCTTGATCGGCGAAGCTGGTAAGATATTGGCGGTCACGCAGCCAAGGTGCGGTCGTGTGCGCTGACGAGAAGAAGAAGCCTTAGCAGTCTCCGCGGACTGCCTATACAACGGAGCGTCCCGAGCGACGGACGTATGCTCCGCTTGCGACACATTTTGTACCACAACATCTGGTCCCAGATGTTGTTGTACGAGAGGGCCTCTCTCGCTCGCGGCCCGGCTGGACCTGGACGAGCTAGGAACCGGACTCAAAGGCTTCCTCCGATCTCGCTTACTATCCGCCGTCACTGGGTGTGCACATTGAATGTTTATAGTGCTCGCATCACCCAACATTTCCTCCTGAACCGCATCGGACGAACCCGGCTGCCGAACCATTCGGTGAATGGACGCTACACCGGGCGAGCTAGCGGACGACATTTGTCTAATCTCCATGAGCACTTTTGCCGCTAGCTCTGAATTCATTTGTGACGACGGAAGTGCACTTGCAGAAGATAACATGGAAACATCACCCTGTTCTTGTTCCTCTGAAATAGAAACTGAGAGAGTAGAGTGACCTTGCGGAGAAAGAGCCGGTATATTGACATATAGATCAGGGATTAGTGCGAGAACACTGACTACAATTAATACAATGATCATGAAAGTAAGATGAAGATTTCTTCCCATTACAATTTGAACAATATCCTTTCATTGTTAAAAGTCAACAACAAGTCCTAGTTACTCGCACAAACCCCTGACACAAAGATACATAATAACATGATCCATTAATAAATGAAAAAACAATTACAAATCAAAATAATTTTGAAAAAATATTTTTTCAGCGAAGCCCAAGTTGCTGAAAAGTAACGTTGAGCCCTGATGGATCCGATGGCAAAGTGTGGTCAAAAATTTTAAATTTATATTAAATAATTAATGAGACACTTACGGATAATATAAATGTATCTTATAGTGAGATAAACTACACCAAAGGCAAACAGCCCCCCTCAAAAAAGGCTGTTGCCAATGTAAACAAACAGTGTAAAACACCAGAAAACATGACTCCAGGCACTGAAAAAACTGGCCCGAAATCAGTCATCAAAATTACACTCTATCTGATGCAAGACAGAGACTCCCAGGGGAGAATCTGCAGAACATCAGATGGAAGATGCAGAACACAACGTTTATACACCCATGGGTGAAAACGTAACTATGGGGAAAATAACAGAAAACATTCTGTATCCGAGCAACTCTCCCAGGAAAATTTTAGAAATGAACTTTCTCAAAAATATGCCAAAAGCATGGGAGAATTGCAAGGGGGGACTTTAGAAGGCTAGGGGAGAGGAAACACTGAATAAGCAGTGCAACATTTAGCAAGAATGACAACAAGAGGCCCATGCCTCGAAAATAGGCAACTTAACATAATTTCATCAAAAAATTTTAAGTACAGCCCTGATTATTTTTTGTCACTGCTTTTTCCTCTCCTCCTTCTATATCCTCCTTAGAATCACCATTTCTCCAAAAAGTTAAAAAATTTATAGTAATTTCTATATTTTTTATACTTACCAATGACCCAGACATAGCTGGTGCTAACTCTTAAAATATAGGGCCAAACACAAATTTTGCCCCCCAATCCCCAAAATTTGCATCTAAAACCAAAGAAAACATGTCCTGAAAGGCCCTCCACACTTCACCTCTACTGCGCAAGCGCAGTGTCAAGGACGTTCCGAAATTGGCGCCATTAATCATTCTAATAACCAGTGCCTGGTAAGTGCTATGTACTCAGCGGGGAGGCAAGAGTTCCCAACTCCTGGGAGGGCCATCCCCGTCTGGGTCATTGTTAAGTATAAAAAATATAGAAATTACTATGAATTTTTTAACATTTTTATACTGTACCAATGACCCAGACATAGCTGAATAGTAAAAAGGCTGGAGGGCCAAGGACATAGAGCAAAATGGAATACGCTCAATAATATAAAATAGAGTCATCCCCTGTAGGGAAAAAGAAGAAATAGGCCTTACATGTATCTTTCTTATTTATGATAAATTAGAAAGATACAACACCTTCCAAAATTGAGCTTCATACATCCATGTACTCTATTAATATCCAATATAATCCTTATACTAATAATTTTTAAAGTAAGCCAATAAATAAAGTAAGTCTAGAGAAAAGAGACTCTTATTCTCCTTAAAAGTGTCTGAGGATTGCATAATCATGTCCGTTGACATATGCAATATTCAAAAGCTATACTTGAAAAACTAAGACTTGAATGAATTTTTAAAACATAAAATTCTCACTAAACAACCATCCCAATAACAACTCAGAATTACTAACTCCGGAGGAGGTATCCCCTTGTTTTCATAGTAAAACAGGTGACCCAAGGGAACACCCTCCCCCCCCCCCCCCCCCCCCTTTTTCTTGCCCTGGGTCAAATAGCCCAGAGCGAAGAGGGCAGCAGAACGAAGACACTGCCGAAACAGACAGCCTACCTAGCTATAGTAGCAACTGTTAAGTGAATAACATTCTGAGCAGTAGATAATAGACCTAACAATAGAGGCCTCCAGAAATGGACTCGATATTTCTGAGATAAAAATTCATGAATGTGGATAGCTGAGCGCAATGAGCAGCCTTCAAAAATCTATAATAGCGACACTATTAATGTAAGCCCAAGAAGTAGAACTCTTACTTCATGAGCCGAAATCTTAAGTACAACTGCTGAGTCAATGATATACCATAAGCAGTACCGATAGCTAATAGAATCCATTAACAATAGAATGGAGCGTAACGTCCTTCTACTAGGCATCAAAGACAGAAGAAGCTTACGCCCATAGTAATAAACAGATATCTGTTTATAAATACATAAACTCTAACCGGAAAGAGTAAAGGCCTATGCCCGTACGAAGACGGAAGGACCTTAATAACAATAGGTTCCGGATATTAGGAGCCTAACTCTTATGCAAAATTCCAACCTAAATAGTAACGGAAGTAGTGATTCCGAAACTACGAAAGTGAAAATCATCCATCGATAGTGCATGAAACTCACTAACTCTTCAGTAAAAGAGAAACCAACAGAATTACTGTCTAAAAGGTCAGAATTTGAAAACTACTGTTTCCAGAGGCTCAAATGATTACTTAGCTAAATAAGAACCGAAGTTAAATTCCATATAGGAATTTAATCTAAAGATTCTAAGTCTATTTATCAAAAAGTTACTAACTGACTTAGATAAAGAGACATAAGACTCAATTGTAAACTATCCTAGAGTGCATAGGTATGAGGTAACATAAACCTATAACCTTAATAATAACAGGCTGCAATAGATCTGTGAAACAAGTATACTAAAAAATTGCAATGAGTAGTATGGAGGGATCAACAATATGAACATAATGATCCCTACACCAACGACGGAAGAGCCTCCACTTTAGCCGCATAGAATAGCGAAGAAGAGGATCTCCTATAGGAATAAATCGCGTCCAAAGCTCGTCCAGTACAATGCTTACAATGCAATACGGACCACACAACGGAATACATGAAGGTTGCGACCTTGCGGGTTGTGATAAAGATGACACGATTTACCCAGTGAAAAAAGATCCTAACATTGAGGAAGATTTCACGTTAAGTCCCACAGTAGACAACAGAGTAAATTACCCATGATCTCTGTGAAGATAGAGATGCTATCAACAGAAATGTATTGTGGTTGTTTATCTTAGCAATACCTGCTGAAACAACAGCGCCGGAGGATACGCGTATCCTATCATTCCGTCCTATAAATCAATAGAGCGTTAACAACATTAGCTCAGAGATCTGGACAAGCCAACACATACGTCTGCAATAGATTAGCAAGCTGTGTCGTAAATAAATCATCATTGGGCGCTCCCATAGATAGCAAATCTGATTGAATACTTGTTTGTTGAGAGTCCATTCTGACAGCAACAAGCGACCCCTAAGTGAACGGGAGTCCGGTAAAACAATCAGATGACCCGGAATATGACGGACAAAAAAAGAACTTGGTGTACTATAACCAACAGACGGATTCTTTCCATTAAATTGAATAACGGAAACGAAAGAGTGCCTCCCTGGTTCCGGAGATACGCCACTACTGTCGAATTAACGGACAGGATTTGGGCATGCGTTTCTGAATAATGTTCATGCAATGACATAAAGCAAGCCTAAAAAACATTATTCCGCGGAAGATAATTGGTTGCTAAGAGACTGCGGAACCCAAAGACCCTGGCACTTCGAATCCGTTGGGATCAGTATTATATCCCAACCTGTTTGACTGGCAACCGTCATAACAGCAACACTCGGGTCCGGCAACTGCAGTGGCACTCTCTGAGTCAACCACCGAATGTTTGCCCCAGTCTGAATCTCTTGTAAGACTAGATAGACAAGAGAACGTGTAAATCGAGCAATTCATGGATTGCCGAAAAGTTGCCGTCGAAGAGAAGCTTCTCCGAGAACGAAGCGACTCTGAGAGAGTTCTTAACCTTACTACCCACGCTCGCGGATGTAGCTAGGGCTGCGTCACGTCTAACCAACTCCAATCAGCCACTGAAGGGCGGAGTTATACGTGAACAAACTACTGCCCTCAAAAGAAATTACATTGAGAATAATATCCCGTAAATCTTTTCTTGAAGACGTAATGATAACGCCTCACGTATGATAAAGCGTCTAAGTTAAGTCTACTGGACATCATTGTCGTTTCCAACATTGAAGTTGGAAAAAACATAGACGGCAAAAAAGAATATTTCCAGTCTTTAACCACACCGTCTAGACGCATATGAACTCTCGGTATGCCCTGCACTGCCAAAATAAACTATTCGTATAAATGATAAAACGGCAGAAATGAGCAACGCGGACAAGAAACTAAACTATCATGCTTGGTAGCAGGCTTGTATGCATATATAGCGTCGAAAAATAAAACACATGTTGTAATGAAATTATTGGACTGCGTCGGTAAGTCAGGGACAATGTCCCCGAACCGATCGAAAATTCCGAGTCCAATGACGCTATAAGTCTCTTATCCAACATCGCAGCAATGTAGTCCGAAATAACAATCACTGGAAGATAATGCCAGAAGATATGAATGGCAGCTTCCGATACTACAAAAGGGAAAACTCGAAATCTTTCGAATCCCTTTCGCCATCCTGTCGGACCCTATAAAGCGTTCGGTCGTCCGTACCTGATGTAACCGCGGACCGCACCGACCCAGCGCCATCGATAATTCCTGATTCGACCAAGAAACTGTCAATTGCTGGGATGCTGCGAAACAACTGTGCTAACTCGGATAGCACGTCCGTCACTGAGGCCAGAGGAGAAGCGGTCCTACAATGCATTGCCGCTGGAAGCTCCGTGATCGTTACCCCGTGCATACTACGAATATGCGAGCGAACGGAGTGTATAGGCCTCGTGTCCCTTGGCTACCGGATGGCGCGACCTATTTGCCGTGGAATCACTGAATGACGAAACTAATCGGATACTCGAGGTCACGTAGCCAATGTGCGGTCGTGTGCCCTGCTGTGAGGATGAGGAAGCATTATGGACAGTCTCTCGGACTGTCAATATAACGGAGCATCCCGACCGACAGACATATGCTCCGAATGTAAAATATCAGAACCACAACATGCGGTCCCCTATGTTGTTGGACGAGAGAGGGACCTCTCTCGCTCACAGCCCGGACGGACCTGGACAAGCCAGGAACCGGACTAACAGGCTTCCTCCGATCTGTCCTCAATCTGCCGTCACTGGGTGAGTACTAAAGTAATTAAAGTGCTCGCATCACCCAAATCTCCTTCCTAGACCGCAACGGACAAACCCGGCAGCCGAACCATTTGATGAATGCACGCTACACCGGGTGAGCTAGCGAATGTCACTACGTAGGCGATAGACATATCCATGAGCACTTATTGCCGCTAGCTCTTCATTAACTATGACGACAGAGGCACACTTTTGAAAGACATCTCCGTAACTTTGCGAACAAGAAACCAGAAATGCTTGGTTATAGCAAGCATATAATAATATATATAGCGTCGTTCAATAATTCGAAAGTTTGTGTGACATTATTGGACTATGTCGGAACTGAGGGACGATGTCCCTGAACCGAACCAAAAATTTCTAAGTCCACCGACGCTATCAGTTTCTTATCCGGCATCGCAGCAATCTGGTCAGACGAAAGAAGCTGTAGAAGACCAAGTCAGATGACATACACAACAGCATATGTTGTTCCAAAAGGGAAAGCTCGAAATCCTCCAAATCCCTTTCGGTATCCCTTCGGACCGGATGAAATTTTCGGACGTCCGTACCCGCTTCCGCGGAGCGTCCCGACCCAGCATCGTCGGATAAAAAATCTGCGACAGATTCAGTTGATGCTGGGATGCTGCGATAAACTGTGCTATTTAGGAAAGCACGTCCGTTCCCGAGGCCTGTGCAGTAGCGGTCTTATGATGCATTGCCGCCGGAAGCTCCGTGTACGTTGACTCCCACACACTACCTATGCGAACGTCCGGAGTCTGCAGGCCTCGTGTCACTGGCTACCGGATGGTGTGACCTGGTCGCCGATGATTCTCTGACTGGCGAAGCTGACTGGATATCCGTGGTCACGTAGCCAAGAGCGGTCGTGTGCGCTACCATGAGAATGAGGAAGCCTTATTGACAGTCTACTCCGGACTGACTATATGTCGGAGCGTCCCGAGCGACGGATGTATGCTCCGAATGCGAAACATTTTGTACCACAACATCTGGGGCCAGATGTTGTTGTACGAGAGAGGGGCCTCTCTCGCTCGCCGTCCGGATGGACCAGAACGAGCTATGAACCGGACTAAAAGGCTTCCTCTGTTCTCCCTCCGATCCGCCGTCACTGGGTGTGCATTAGGTTGATTTATAGTGCTCGCATCACCCCAAAATTCCTTCTAGACCGCAACGGACGAACCCGGCTGCCGAACCATTCGGTGAATGGTCGCTACACCGGGCGAGCTAGCGGATGTCAAAGGCCGTCGAACCTACTAGGGTCCTCTTAGGCAATTGGCGTATTTACATGAGCACTTTTCCGCTAGCCCTTCATTAATTGTGACGACGGAGGCACACTGTTGGAAGACATCACAGATAATCACCCTAATCTTGATCGTCTGAAATAGAAATTGATAAAGTAGAGTGACCCTGTGGGGAAAGGACCGGAGTGTCCAATTCCCCAATAACATACCGTGACATACGCTTCCCATATTGTCATCGAAATCATACGATACAGAACAGGAGTTAATGCGAGTACACTGACCACATATAGAATGATAATAAAAGTCAGAGGAAGACTTCCTCTTATTACAATTGATCAATATACTTTCAATGTGAAAAGAAAACAAGTCCTGGTACTCGCACTAACCCCTGGCAATAAAAATACATAATAATAATATGATCCATTAATATAGAAAAAATAATTGAAATCAAAATATTTTGAAAAAATATTTTTTCAGAACAGCCCAAGTTTCTGAAAAGTAACGTTGAGCCCCAATGGATCCCAAGCCTAAGTGTGGACAAAAATTTTAAAAATATTTTAAACAATTTATTCAACACTTACGAACAATAATAATGTATCTAGTTATGATTAAAATAACATCAGGATATTATTTTCCAGAAATCCCCCCCTCACACAGAGGGCTGTTGTAAATGTAAACAATGAGTGTAAAAACACTAAAATAAGACTCCAGGCACCCAGGCCCGAAATCAGTTACCAAAAATACACTATCTGATGCAAAACAGAGACTTCCAGGGAAGAAACTGCAGAACATCAGATGGTAGATGCAGAACACAACGCCTAACCACCCGTAGGTGAAGACGTAAACATGGGGAAAAGAACAGAATTCATTCTGTTATTCAGCTAAAACTCCCAAGAAAATTTAGTAATAATAATTACAAAAACTATGCCAAAAGCATGGGAGAATAGCAAGGGGGGACTTAAAGGACAGAGAGAGGAAAACACTAAAAAAACAGTGTAACTAAATAATCAGAATGACAACAAAATGGCTGCTGCCTCGAAAATAGGTAACTTAACATAATTTCATTAAAAAATTTTAAGTTACAGCCCTGATAATATTCTGTCACACATTTTTCCTCTCCTCCTTCTCTATCCTCCTTAGAATCACAATTTCACTAATATTTATGTGTCTGGCATCATTTAAACTGAGATTTACAAGCACAAAGATCAGTCAGAGGTTAACTGATGAAGGGCCAAACTTAGAATGATTAATGGCGTCAATTTCGGAATGTCCTTGACACTGCGCATGCGCAGTAGAGGTGAAGTGTGGAGGGCCTTTCAGGACATGTTTTCTTTGGTTTTAGATGCAAATTTTGGGGATTGGGGGGCAAAATTTGTGTTTGGCCCTATATTTTAAGAGTTAGCACCAGCTATGTCTGGGTCATTGGTACAGTATAAAAATTTACGTGTCTGGCAACCTTTAAACTGAGATTTACAAGCACAAAGATCAGTGAGATGTTGACTGATGAAGGGCCAAACAGAGAATGATAATTGGCGCCAATTTCGGGATGTCCTTGACACTGCGCATGCGCAGTGGGGGCGTAGTATGGAGGTCCTATAGGACATGATTTCTTTTTGTTTTGGATGCAAATTTTGGGGATTGGGGGGCAAAATTTGTGTTTGGCCCTGGTTTTGTTAGAGTTAGCACCAGCTAAGTCTTTTCTCCAGAAACAACATACCATGACACACGTTTCCAATGTTTGTCATCCCAAAGCTAAGTCTGGGTCATTGGTACAGTATAAAAATATAAAATAATTTTATAATTATTATAAAGTTACAGCCCTGAACATCTAAAACCACCGTTGAACACTTCCATCATCCAATAACAGCCTTGGATCCACCAATTCTTGCATTTATTTGTGTCTGGCATCCTCAAAAAAGGAGATTTTAAAGCACAGATGTCAGTTCATTGTTGCTGACTTTAGGGCCAAACAAAGAATGATGTTGCCACCAATTCCGGTCACTTCCTGACGGCTGTGCATGCGCAGAGAGTAAAAGAATGGAGGACCAGATAGGACTAGCAAATTTTGGGGATTGCAGGGTTCAAAATTTGTGTTTGGCCCGTGATAACTTTGAGTTTGCACCAGCCAGCTAGTCTGGGCCATTGGTTTATAGTATAAAAATATATGGTCAACACCATCCGACTGAACAGATGACTAGACCAACGCAGCACTGTCTGACAGCTCACCTCGAAGCCTGTTAACGGTAGGACCAGCGACTACTGGGATGCTGTGAAACGTAGAGCAAACTGCGGCAGCCGGGCCGTGAATGAGGCTAGCAGAGCAACGATAATCTGCTTGTTACCATAAGCTGCTCACGGGACGGAGATCTAGCCCCAGATCAGCGAAGTCCGATAGCTAGTCTGTAGTCAACGTGCTTCATCAATGAAGCAGGGGAAGAAGCCATAGCTGCAACCGGATCTGGCTGCAGTGTGAAGTAGCTTTCCAAACCGCAAGCGTGAACAGGCATCCCAACTCACTAAAGTTTCTTGAATCAAAAACAATTGACCCCGACTGCTGACGGAAAAGATCCATGGAAGAAGCGGAACGACCCCGACTGCTGACCAAATATCAAAGCATTCTGATTTCTGGATCTGAAGAAGATTTTCAAAGAAAATTCCTCATATTGAATTAAGTTACAATTCGAGCTCCCACAGTGAGCCCAAATATGAACCTGGGGACATGGCTTGAACAAACTTGAAACTCACCCCCCTAAGGATGCTGCATACTAAATATCAAATCATTCCGACTGCTGGATCTGAAGAAGAAGATTTTTAAAGAAAATTCCTCATTTTGAACTAGGTTACAATTCAAGCTCCCACAGTGAGCCCAAATATAAACCTAGGCTTGAACAAACTTGAAACTCACTCTCCTAAGGATGCTGCATACCAAATATCAAAATATTCCGACTTCTGGATCTGAAGAAGAAGATTTTTAAAGAAAATTCCTCATTTTGAACTAAGTTATAATTCGGGCTCCCACAGTGAGCCCAAATATGAACCCAGGGACTTGGCTTGAACAAACTTGAATCTCACCCCCCTAAGCATGCTGCATACCAAATATCAAAGGATTCTGATTGGTAGATCTGAAGAAGAAGATTTTTAAAGAATCCTCATACTGCACTAATTTAAACATTTGGGAGATAGAGAGCCCAAATATGGGTCCAGGGATTTGATTTCAATAAACATGTGAAACAATATTCCAAAGATGTTACATGTGAAGTCTGAAATCTTTTGGAGGAGTGGTTTGGGAGAAAAGTAGTCTTAAATGTTTTTCCCATTACCTACAGTGTTAAAAAAATGCTGACTCAGCACTTTTTCAAAGTCCCCAAAAAGTACCCCATGATAAAATCGATAGCAGTTTTTATTTACCATTCCATTCTGTTGGTCCTAAGGAAGTTTCACACCAAATAAGAATTCTCAGTGCCGTGTAGTTTTGGAGATATGGGCGTTTTAATTTTTTTCTATTTTTAGCTCCTGAGGTTCCCATGGGGCAACAGGAAATTTTTTTTTGGCATAAATTAAGTACTTACGGCAAATAAGCCGTCATATCAAATTTGGTTCAAATCTGCCTCTCGGTTTGGAAAGTTAAAAAATTTATAGTAATTTATATATTTTTTATACTTACCAATGACCCAGACTTAGCTGGTGCTAACTCTAACAAAACCAGGGCCAAACACAAATTTTGCCCCCCAATCCCCAAAATTTGCATCCAAAACAAAAAGAAATCATGTCCTAAAGGACCTCCATACTACGCCTCTACTGCGCATGCGCAGTGACGCAGACGTCCCGAAATTGGCGCCAATTATCATTCTTACTGGCAGTGCCTGGTCAGCGCTATGTACTCAGCGGGGAGGCAAGAGTTCCCAACTCCAGAGAGGGCCATCCCCGTCTGGGTCATTGGTAAGTATAAAAAATATATAAATTACTATAAATTTTTTAACATTTTTATACTGTACCAATGACCCAGACTTAGCTGAATAGTAAACAGGCTGGAGGGCCTAGGACATAGAGGAAAATCCAATAAGCTCAACTATATAGTAAAGAGGAAACCCCTTAAGGAGAAAAGGAGTATTAGGCTTTACATGTATCTTTCTTATTTAATATTAAATTAGAAAGATACACTACCCTTAATAATTGAGCACAATAACATTCATGTTCTCTATTAACTTCCAGTATAACCCTTATACTAATTATTTTTAAAGCAAGCCAATAAATAAAGTAGTCCAGAGAATTGAGACTCTTTATAGTCATTTAAAAGTGTCCGAGTATTGTATATTAAAGCCCGTTTGACACTTGACATATACAAATGCTTCACACCGAGCTACACTTTAAAAATAAGACATGAATGAATTTAAACATTAATATTACACTTTAAAACCATCCCGGAAGCGACTCAGAAATACGGACTTGGAAGAGGCATTCCCTTGCTTTTCACTATAAAGCAGGTGACCTAAGGGAACACCCGCCCCCCCCCCCCCCCCCCCCCCTTCCCCTTGCCCTGGGTCAAATAGCCCAGAGCGAAGAGGGCAGCCGGACGGAGTCACTGCCGGAACAGAAAGCCTGCATAACTATAGTTGCAACTGTTTAGTGGACGACATTCTGAGCAACAGATAACGGACCTAAACAATGCAGGTCTCCAGAAATGGACTCAATATTTCTGAGATAAAAATTCGTAAATGTGGATGGCTGAGACCAATAAGCAGCCTTCATTAAATCTGTAATAGCAACACTATTAGCATAAGCCCAGGAAGTAGAAAGAGCTCTTACTTCATGAGCAGAAATCTTAAGCACAGACTGCTGAGAAGAAGATAAATCTTCATAAGCAGTACGGATAGTTAACTGAATCCATCTAGCAATAGAATGGACTGAAATATCCTTTCTATTAGGCATCAAAGACAGAAAGAAACGTTTCCGTCCCTTTCTGATAAACTGAGATCTCTGTTTATAGATACGTAATGCTCTAACAGGACAGAGTAAAGGCCTACGCCCGTCTGAAGACGGAAGAGCCTTAATAACAATAGGTTCCGGATATTTATTAGGAGCCTGATTCTTAGCTAAAAAAAAACCACATTAGTAGTGAAGGTGATAGTGTTCCCAACACTACGATAATGAGAATCATCCACCGATAGTGCATGAAGCTCACTGACTCTTCTAGCAGAAGAGAAAGCTAAGAGAAAAGCTGTCTTATAAGATAAGAATTTGAAATCTACTGTCCCAAGAGGTTCAAATGGCTTTTCCTTCAATTTAAGAAGAACCCAAGCTAAATTCCACTTAGGAATTAATCTAAGAGTTCTGGGTCTATTTATCGAAAAGTTTCTAACCAACTTCGATAAAGAGACATTAGATCCAATTTGTAAACTATCATGATGTGCATAGGTATCAGATAACATAGATCTATAACCCTTTATAGTAACAGGCTGCAGTTGATTTCGTCAAACAAGTATACTAGAAAGTTTGCAATGTCTGGTATAGAGGGATCGAATATATCTACAGAATGATCCCTACACCAACGACGAAAAACCTTCCACTTAGCCGCATAGTTTAGTGAAGAGGAGGTCCTCCTACAGTTAGAAATCGCGTCCACTGCTCGTCCTGTAAAGTGCTTGCCATGCAAGAAGGACCGCACAACGGAAAAACGTGAAGGTTGAGACCTTGCGGGTTGTGATGGAGTTGGCGCGATTTCCCCTGCGAAAGAAGATCCTCCCGTGGAGGAAGCTTCCGCGGTAGGTCCCACAACAGACACCTGAGTAGATTTATCCACGGTCTCTGTGGCGACAGAGATGCTACCAACAGAATCTTGCATTGAGATTGTTTTATCTTTAGCAATACTTGTTGAATTAACGGCGCTGGAGGATACGCATATCCTATCATTCCGTCCCAAGGGATCGACAGAGCGTCTACTGCAAATGCTCTTGGATCCGGACACGGAGACACATACGTCTGCAACTGATTGTTGAGATGTGTCGCAAATAAGTCTATCATTGGCCGTTCCCATTGGTAGCAAATCTGATTGAATACTTGTTTGTTGAGAGTCCACTCCGACGGCAACAAGCGGCCCTTTCGTGAAAGGGAGTCTGCTAGCACATTCAGACGACCCGGTATGTGACGGACCGAAAGAAGAACGTGATGTTCTAACGCAAACAGAAGGATTCTTTCCGTTAGATTGAACAACGGAACTGAATGAGTGCCTCCCTGATTCCGTATATACGCCACTACTGTCGTATTGTCGGATAGGATTTGGACATGAGCATCGTGAATAATGTCCATCCAGTGACGTAACGCAAGCCAAATTGACATCATTTCCTTGATGTTTATGTGCTTGCACAGGAATTGCGGATCCCAAAGACCCTGGCATCTCGAATCCGTTGGGATTAATGATGCACCCCAACCTGTTTGACTGGCATCCGTCATAACGGTAAAACTCGGATCCGGCAACTGCAGCGGAACTCCTTGAGTTAACCACTGAATGTTTGCCCAAGTCTGAATCTCTTGTTTCACTTGATCTGACAAGAGAACGTCTACATCGAGCAAATGAATTTTCACACTCCAATTCTGAGTCAGGAAAATTTGAAGAGGACGTGTGCGTAACCGCCCCATCGGAATGAGATCCGCGGCGGCTCCGCACAGACCTATCAGTCTCATAAATTCTCTCGCCGTGACTTTGTCTGCGTGCAGACAATAGCGAGCGTAACAACTGACTAATTTCGCTCTGGTTAACAGCAGACGAACGAGATTGTTGTGCGTCTCGAAGCTCATTCCCAGATGAGTGAATGACTTGGACGGCACCAGATCCGACTTCTCCTCGTTTACTATAAAACCGAGACGTCGGAGCAATAGAAGAAGATTCTGAACATCGTTCTGAAGCGTTAACTCGTTGCCGTACCTCTGAAGAATGTCGTCCAGGTAGGCCGACGTTACCGCAGACGAATGAGCTCAGAAGTAGATCATTACCGAGTTCATTACCCGAGTGAAAGCCCAGGGTGCTAGATTCAATCCGAAGCACATCGCCCGGAATTGATACACCACTCCTAGGACTGCGAAGCGTAGATACTTTCGGAATGTCGGATGTACCATGACGTGAAAGTACGCATCTTTGAGATCTATGCTCGTTGCATAATCGCTCACCCGAATACTCGCTCTGACCGATCGAATCGTCTCCATATAAAACTTCGGAGCGACGATCAGCTTGTTTATCCAGCTCAAATCTATGACTGGACGGAACGAGCCGTCTGGTTTCGGAACCAGAAACAGATGGCTGTAGAATCCCGGAGATTCCTGGTTTTCTACAACCTCTACCGCGTTCTTCATTAAAAGAGACTGCACCTCTGATAACAGAGCGTCTCTTTTCTGCGGATTTGACGGAAGATGAGTCCACTTTGGACTTCGAGTTAATGGAGGCTTTCGTTTGAAGGATATCTTTAGACCTTCCGAAATCACTCCTCTCACCCAAATGTCGTCCGTAATCGACGCCCATTCTTGTGAAAAGCTCGACAACCTTCCGCCAACCGGAACGCGATAGAGGTTTAAGCCATCACCTCCTGGACCTGCGAGGCCTGCGGTAGGAGAAACCGCGTCTTCCACGACCCGCACCTCGCCCCGTCGACCTCGGGGCGTCCGACCGATTGTCCCAGCCTGAAGGACGTCCCGAACGAGAGTCGCTATCCTGACGGTCTCTCGAATAAGACCAAGAGAACGCACCGGAATCTCTATAGGAACCTCTCTTGGGCGCATTAGACCCAGAAGTGCCTGTCTTATTCGTGTCTGCTGTATCCGACTTCTTAGGAGCAGATTTGAACAACAGAGAATCCTTAGCTTTCTTTGTAATTTTATCATAAATAGCGGAAAGCTTGCCGTCAAAGAGAAGTTCTCCGGAGACCGAAGCGACTCTAAGAGAGTTCTTCACCTTAGAATCCACTAGTGTGGATGTAGCTAGGGCTGCGTCACGTCTAACCAACTCCAGATTTGCCACTGAAAGGGCGGAGTTACACGTGGAATAAGCTACTGCCCTTGAAAGAAGTCTTAAAGAGGATTGTATATCCTGAAACTCTTTCCCCTGAAGGCGCAGTGATAACGCCTTAGTAAGGTGATCTGCGTAAGATAAGGCATCTAAATTGGCTCTGTTAGACGCAATAGCTGTTTCCAACACCGCGGTTGGAATAGAAGCTGACGACGGTAATGATAGCTCTAAGTCTTCCGCCTCGTCGTCCATACGCAGAGGAACTCTCGGTATACCCTGTCCTGCCGTATCGAATTTATTCCTTGCATTAATGAAAGGCAGGCTGAGAGTATTAGCGGACAAGAAACCTGCTTTCCCCGTCCTGGAAGCAAGTTTAAATATAGCGTCGTTCAATAATTCAAATGTTCTTGCAACATTATTGGACTGCGACGGAAACTCGGGAGCGATGTCCCTGAACCGCTCAAAAAATTCAGAGTCCAATGACGCTATAATTCTCTTGTCCGGAAGCGCAGCAGTCTGGCCCGACGGAACAACTTGAGGGAGAAAGTGCCGGATGAAGTCCACGGCAGCTTTATGTTGTTCCGAAAGGGATAGCTCCAAGTCATCCGTATCCCTTTCACCATCCGGTCGGACCTCATGATGTTCCCGGTCGTCCGCCCCCGATGCTTCGGCGGAGCGTACCGACCCAGCGCCGTCGGATAATTCTCGATCCGACACCGTTTCTGTCGGCTGCTGGGATAAGCTGTGCTATCTGCACAAGAATGTCCGGCGTCGAGACCTGCGGAGGCGCAGTCTTTCGCTGCTTCGCCGAGGGCAGCTCCGCATCAGATGGCTCCCGCATACTTTTCCTATGCGAACGTCCGGAGTCCATCGGTCTCGAATCCCTGGCTGCCGGATGGTGTGACCTGGTCGCCGAAGAATCCTTGATCGGCGAAGCTGGTAATATATCGGCGGTCACGCAGCCAAGGTGCGGTCGTGTGCGCTGACGAGAAGAGGAAGCCTTAACAGTCTCTGCGGACTGCTTATACAACGGAGCGTCCCGAGCGACGGACGTATGCTCCGCTAAAGACACATTTTGTACCACAACATCTGGTCCCAGATGTTGTTGTACGAGAGAGGGGCCTCTCTCGCTCGCGGCCCGGCTGGACCTGGACGAGCTAGGAACCGGACTCAAAGGCTTCCTCCATTCTCGCTTACTATCCGCCGTCACTGGGTGTGCATCTATTATGTTTATAGTGCTCGCATCACCAAAAATTTCCTCTTGGACCGCATCGGACGAACCCGGCTGCCGAACCATTCGGTGAATGGACGCTACACCGGGCGAGCTAGCGGACGACATTTGTCTAATCTCCATGAGCACTTTTGCCGCTAGCTCTGAATTCATTTGTGACGACGGACGCACACTTGAAGAAGATAACATGGAAACATCACCCTGTTCTGGTTCCTCTGAAATAGAAACTGAGAGAGTAGAGTGACCTTGCGGAGAAAGAGCCGGCATCGCACTTTCTCCAGAAACAACAATATCGTGACACACGTTTCCAATGTTTCTCATCCCAATGTTCACATACAGGACAGGGATTAATGCGAGAACACTGACTACAATTAATACAATGATCATGAAAGTCAGAGGAAGATTTCTTCCTATTACAATTTGAACAACGTCCCTTCATTGTGAAAGAACAACAATAAGTCCTAGTTACTCGCAAAAACCCCTGACACAAAAGATACATAATAACATGATCCATTAATAAATGAAAAAACAATTGCAAAATTGCAATTGCAAAACAAAATAATTTTGAAAAAATATTTTTTCAGCGAAGCCCAAGTTGCTGAAAAGTAACGTTGAGCCCCGATGGATCCGATGGCAAAGTGTGGTCAAAAATTTTAAATTTATATTAAATAATTAATGAGACACTTTCGGATAATATAAATGTATCGTAGTGAGATAAACTACAGCAAAGGCAAACAGCCCCCCTCAAAAAAGGCTGTTGCCAATGAAAACAAACAGTGTAAAAACACCAGAAAACATGACTCCAGGCACTGAAAAAACTGGCCCGGAATCAGTCATCAATTACACTCTATCTGATGCAAAACAGAGACTCCCAGGGGAGAATCTGCAGAACATCAGATGGAAGATGCAGAACACAAACGTTATACACCCATGGGTGAAAACGTAACTATGGGGAAAATAACAGAAAACATTCTGTAACCAAGCAACTCTCCCAGGAAATTTTAGAAATGAAATTTCTCAAAAATATGCCAAAACCATGGGAGAATTGCAAGGGGGGACTTTAGAAGGCTAGGGGAGAGGAAACACTGAATAAGCAGTGCAACATTTAGCAAGAATGACAACAAGAGGCCCATGCCTCGAAAATAGGCAACTTAACATAATTTCATCAAAAAATTTTAAGTACAGCCCTGATTATTTTTTGTCACTTCTTTTTCCTCTCCTCCTTCTATCCTCCTTAGAATCACATTTTCTCCAAAATTACGTGTCTGGCATCCTTTAAACTGAGATTTACAAGCACAAAGATCAGTGAGATGTTGACTGATGAAGGGCCAAACAGAGAATGATAATTGGCGCCAATTTCGGGACGTCTGCGTCACTGCGCATGCGCAGTAGAGGCGTAGTATGGAGGTCCTTTAGGACATGATTTCTTTTTGTTTTGGATGCAAATTTTGGGGATTGGGGGGCAAAATTTGTGTTTGGCCCTGGTTTTGTTAGAGTTAGCACCAGCTAAGTCTGGGTCATTGGTACAGTATAAAAATATAGAAATTTTGGGCGGGGCAAAAATTCTTGCCCCTCCCATAACGAAGGCAAATATAGCTCCTCGAAGTTCTCTTTCAACAAATCTGAGTCTACACCTCAAAAGGAAGCTGTACATCTTATATCAAGTCTCTGCTACTGCTGGTTCATGAGAAGAAGTTTTTTTAAGATTTAAGCACACATTTTTGGCGTGGCCCTACCGAGGGGTGAGGCAACTTGATTTGAACAAAATCAAAATGCGATGTCATAACAAACTATTATCTCAAATATCAATTAAACTGGTTCAGCGGTTTGGGAGGAGAAGATGCAAACACCATGTTCACAGACGACGGGCGGTGAGTGGTCACTATAGCTCCCGGCTGAAAGTCAGACGGGCTAAAAATCCATTATTTTTTACAAAATGTTTGCCCTGTGATAAACAGAATATGGAATTTGTGTTTGCTGCATCGGATATTTTTCTGCATTTTTCCTGCCAGTTTCATAAATATCTTATACAAAAAACACTCATCTTATATCCTTTACATTAAGACATTTACAAAAGTTAACCCTGTGAACCCAAAAGGCAGCTTTTCAGGTACAGGTTTGTGATATGTTTTGAATTAATAAAATAGATAACTACACAATGAAAGTGTGTGGTTGACCAATCAAGATTTTCAAAGTGCAGACCCAAAGCTAGACTCTCCCAGCTGTAGGCTCTGAACTGGCATAGAATATGCCATGAGGGTTCAAAAGGTTAAATGGCAACTGATACTCACTTTACTGCTTTGATTGTTGGAAAAACTTCCAGTAATTTAGTTATGATCAGTGTCTTGAGATGACTGAATCTCTGTACGGCCTCTCTAACAAACACAAGAACATCTGCTGCAGCCAACTCATTCTGATCACCCAGGAACTCCATTAGCTAGAGAAACAAAAACAATTAGATAAACATTTGTGCTATAGGCACCCTCCCACAAACTGTAACAAAGCAAATACATAGAGAGTAAATAACATCACATCAAAGATAACATGAAGAACATCAAAAGAATATAAAGCTTTAACCCTTTACCTAATGAATCTGCCGAATCCGCCCGCATAATATGCAAATTCATCAGTTGAAAAAATATTAATTTTCAGAAAATTCCAACAAAACTATATCAAGTGAACCCTCATTGGAACGATGAGGGGTCACATGATATGGTTTTGTTGAATTAGTTTGAAACTAATATTTAAAATCCTAAATTTTAATATCATCTGCATTGGGTAAAGGGTTAACTGGTTGAGTGCTGGAAGCCACTATCATGGCTTTCAAGAAACATGAGGGTACCATACTAAAGTCTTCATATTCTTTACACAAATTTCCTATTCAGTCATAAGCATATACAATTGTGTTCATATAGATTTGCATTATTAAAAATTATTGGAGAGTGCCTTAAGGCACTCTCCAATAATTTTTAATAATGCAAATCTATATGAACAAATTCCAACTTCCAAAAATAATCTAGCACTCAACCAGTTAAAGTTGCATTATTAGGACACCAGAATAAAGCCCAGACATGGGCTTCAAACACACAACTAGTTAAACTGGACTCAGTAATAGTATCAGCACATTGCAGCCCATTTAGGTTCGAATCAAAGACTGAATAGAATTGGGCAAAGGATTTCCAATTGAATTGAATCTCAGCACACTTCCAAGTTGTATAGATATTGTAGCCTTTTTACAATCTGTAAGTATCGTCAGTCTCCACTCAAGTATTGTATTCAATGGTGTCTTGTCAGTTTGGTAAGTCAATTGTAAACGCAGAATATTTCAGAACGAAATCGAAGTAGTTTCGGAAGTAGAACCTCCTTAAACTCTTCTTCGGTCTTCAGGTCTCCAGTACAGCAGACCTAATGATAGAAAAAAAGGTCGAGAGGAGACACTTGATAGAATTTTGAGAACATCTTGATGAGAACATCTCAAATCAAATCAAACCTTTGGGACAATTTTTAATCAAATCAAACTGAATTTTGAAGCTTCACAGTACTCTATAATAAATAGTCATTAATGAAGTATTGTACACATAACTGTCCCATAAGCAGTATAATACACTGATGGCAGGCAGCTCATTCCCAAACCGATTCAACTACTAGGATTTTTAGGTGCATGATGCAATAAAAAATCTGAGAAAAGCCTAATTATTACTTTCCAAAGTGTGATATACTGGTATTTCCGGGTTTGATTATAAACGATAACTTCACAAGTGAATTATGCAATCAACAATTGTGTCATGTATCCGTGTGTGCAAATGAAGACACTTTGCCGTGGGTGTAATTGTTTTTTCTGTTTTTTTTTAACATGAAAAGCAGACGACACTTGCAAAAACATTATTGAATAACTATTATTTTCATTTTTTGTCTCAAAAACATAGGTTATGACCCTTCATTGGAACAAGCTAGTTCCAATGAGGGGTCATAACCTATGTTTTAGTGACAAAAAATGAAAAATAATGAAAATTAATTGCCGATTTTTTAGAATAGCGCTGGCCGGTTTTTGCCGTTACGTTAGGTAAAGGGCTAAATAATATAATTATCGTTAATAATGAAAAGTAATAAACAGAGTAATTGCTTGATTGAACTGGCCATTAAAAATAAATACCTAGATCAGCATCAGCATACACCACCCCCACCCCAATATAGAAAGAGTAATCACTTGACTGGACTGGTTAAGTGAAATAATTCATGAGAGGTGAGGGTCGTTGTACAAACATGAGTGCGCAAATGCGCACAAGTGTTTTACAATATAGTCCCTCGCCTCGAATGAATTATTTCATGTAACCAGTCCAGTCAAGCGATTACTCTCTATATATTGGGGTGGGGGTGGTGTATGCTGATGATAATCTAGGTATTTATTTTTAATGGCCTTATACTTATTTCAGTGGGAAGAGAAATCCTGTCCTGGGTTGGAATATCTGCCAGCAGCATGCAAGGAGTTAATATGTGGTTTAACTTTTCATGTGGGTATTATGTATTTACCACTGGAATTATTGCACTAGCTACATCTGGAAATTTGACACTGCACTGGTGAAGTGTTCTGACAAGAAGCTGTCGATACTTTCCGGTGTCCTCATGTTCCACATTATTAGTCTTCACTACTTCTTTTTTCAGTATCAAGACCATCTACAATGAGAGATTGAAAAACAAGTGGATAATAATAGTTTTTTCTCATCTGTTATACCTTAACTAGTTTTGTGCCATGAAGGACGTGCTAAAAAATACCTAAAGCTACTATCCAATTAAAAGCCATTAACAACACCAATGTATTTTGAAATATTGGTACCAGCACCGCATTATATTGTCAAACGGTATCTGAAACTTCACCCTTTAACTAACATGAAAAGCAGACGGCACTTTCAAAAAAAATTCTTTAATAACTAAAAAGTTAAAAAATTTATAGTAATTTCTATATTTTTTATACTTACCAATGACCCAGACATAGCTGGTGCTAACTCTTAAAATATAGGGCCAAACACAAATTTTGTCCCCCAATCCCCAAAATTTGCATCTAAAACCAAAGAAAACATGTCCTGAAAGGCCCTCCACACTTCGCCTCTACTGCGCATGCGCAGTGTCAAGGACGTTCCGAAATTGGCGCCATTAATCATTCTAATAACCAGTGCCTGGTAAGCGCTATGTACTCAGCGGGGAGGCAAGAGTTCCCAACTCCTGGGAGGGCCATCCCCGTCTGGGTCATTGGTAAGTATAAAAAATATAGAAATTACTATAAATTTTTTAACATTTTTATACTGTACCAATGACCCAGACATAGCTGAATAGTAAGAAGGCTGGACGGCCAAGGACATAGAGCAAAATGGAATACGCTCAATAAAATAAAATAGAGTCATCCCCTGTAGGGAAAAAGAAGTAATAGGCCTTACATGTATCTTTCTTATTTATGATAAATTAGAAAGATACAACACCTTCCAAAATTGAGCTTCATACATCCATGTACTCTATTAATATCCAATATAATCCTTATACTAATAATTTTTAAAGTAAGCCAATAAATAAAGTAAGTCTAGAGAATAGAGACTCTTATACTCCTAAAAGTGTCTGAGGATTGCATAATCATGTCCGTTGACATATGCAATATTCAAAAGCTATACTTTAAAAACTAAGACTTGAATGAATTTTAAAAACCTAAACTTCTCACTAAACAACCATCCCAATAACAGCTCAGAATTACTAACTCCGGAGGAGGTATCCCCTTGTTTTCATAGTAAAACAGGTGACCCAAGGGAACACCCTCCCCCCCCCCCCCCTTTTTCTTGCCCTGGGTCAAATAGCCCAGAGCGAAGAGGGCAGCAGAACGGAGATACTGCCGAAACAGACAGCCTACCTAGCTATAGTAGCAACTGATAAGTGAATGACATTCTGAGCAGCAGATAATAGACCTAACAATAGAGGCCTCCAGAAATGGACTCGATATTTCTGAGATAAAAATTCATGAATGTGGATGGCTGAGCGCAATGAGCGGCCTTCAAAAATCTATAATAGCGACACTATTAATGTAAGCCCAAGAAGTAGAAGAACTCTTACTTCATGAGCCGAAATCTTAAGCACAACTGCTAAGTCAATGATATACCATAAGCAGTACCGATAGTTAATAGAATCCATTAACAATAAAATGGAGCGTAACGTCCTTCTACTAGGCATCAAAGACAGAAGAAGCTTACGCCCATAGTAATAAACAGATATCTGTTTATAAATACATAAACTCTACCCGGAAAGAGTAAAGGCCTATGCCCATACGAAGACGGAAGGACCTTAAAAATAATAGGTTCCGGATAATAGGAGCCTAACTCTTATGCAAAAATCCAACCTAAATAGTAACGGAAGTAGTGATTCCGAAACTACGAAAGTGAAAATCATCCATCGATAGTGCATGAAACTCACTGACTCTACAGTAAAAGAGAAACCAACAGAATTACTGTCTAAAAGGTCAGAATTTGAAAACTACTGTTTCCAGAGGCTCAAATGATTACTTAGCTAAATAAGAACCGAAGTTAAAATCCATATAGGAATTTAATCTAAAGATTCTAAGTCTACTTATCAAAAAGTTACTAACTGACTTAGATAAAGAGACATAAGACTCAATTGTAAACTATCGTAGAGTGCATAGGTATGAGGTAACATAAACCTATAACCTTAATAATAACAGGCTGCAGTAGATCTTGTGAAACAAGTATACTAAAAAATTGCAATGAGCAGTATGGAGGGATCAACAATATGAACATAATGATCCCTACACCAACGACGGAAGAGCCTCCACTTTAGCCGCATAGAATAGCGAAGAAGAGGATCTCCTATAGTAAGAAATCGCGTCCAAGGCTCGTCCAGTACAGTGCTTACAATGCAATACAGACCACACAACGGAATACATGAAGGTTGCGACCTTGCGGGTTGTGATAAAGATGACACGATTTACCCAGTGAAAAAAGATCCTCACATAGAGGAAGATTTCACGTTAAGACCCACAGTAGACAAGAGAGTAAATTACCCATGATCTCTGTGAAGATAGAGATGCTATCAACAGAAATGTATTGTGGTTGTTTATCTTAGCAATACCTGCTGAAACAACAGCGCCGGAGGATACGCGTATCCTATCATTCCATCCTATAGATCAATAGAGCGTTAACAACATTAGCTCAGAGATCTGGACAAGCCAACACATACGTCTGCAATTGATTAGCAAGCTGTGTCGTAAATAAATCATCATTGGGCGCTCCCATAGATAGCAAATCTGATTGAATACTTGTTTGTTGAGAGTCCATTCTGACAGCAACAAGCGACCCGTAAGAGAACGGGAGTCCGGTAAAACAATCAGACGACCCGGAATATGACGGACCAAAACAGAACTTGGTGTACTATAACCAACAGACGGATTCTTTCCATTAAATTGAATAAC
Source organism: Pictodentalium vernedei (assembly GCA_031216915.1). Lineage (NCBI taxonomy): Eukaryota > Metazoa > Mollusca > Scaphopoda > Dentaliida > Dentaliidae > Pictodentalium > Pictodentalium vernedei. Next base: position 756,947,185 of record CM062296.1, read on the forward strand.
GGAAACGAAAGAGTGCCTCCCTGGTTCCGGAGATACGCCACTACTGTCGAATTAAAGGACAGGATTTGGGCATGCGTTTCTGAATAATGTTCATGCAATGACATAAAGCAAGCCTAAAAAAACATTATTTCACGGAAGAAAACTGGTTGCTAAGAGACTGCGGAACCCAAAGACCCTGGCACTTCGAATCCGTAGGGATCAGTATTATATCCCAATCTGTTTGACTGGCAACCGTCATAACAGCCACACTCGGGTCCGGCAACTGCGGTGGCACTCTCTGAGTCAACCACGGAATGTTTGCCCCAGTCTGAATCTCTTGTAACACTAGATAGACAAGAGAACGTGTAAATCGAGCAATTCATGGATTGCCGAAAAGTTGCCGTCGAAGAGAAGCTCCTCCGAGAACGAAGCGACTCTGAGAGAGTTCTTAACCTTACTATCCACGCGTGTGGATGAAGCTAGGGCTGCGTCATGTCTAACCAACTCCAATCAGCCACTGAAGGGCGGAGTTATACGTGAACAAACTACTGCCCTCAAAAGAAATTACATTGAGAATAATATCCCGTAAATCTTTTCTTGAAGACGTAATGATAACGCCTCAGTAAGGCGGATTACGTATGATAAAGCATCTAAGTTAAGTCTACTATACATCATGTCGTTTCCAACATTGAAGTTGGAAAAGACATAAACGGCGAAAAAGAATATATCCAGTCTTTAACCACACCGTCTAGACGCATATGAACTCTCGGTATGCCCTGCTCTGCCAAAATAAACTATTCGTATAAATGATAAAATGGCAGAAATGAGCAACGCGGACAAGAAACTAAACTATCATGCTTGGTAGCAGGCTTGTATATATATATATAGCGTCGAAAAATAAAACACATGATGTAATGACAATATTGGACTGCGTCGGTAAGTCAGGGACAATGTCCCTGAACCGATCGAAAAATCCGAGTCCAATGACGCTATAAGTCTCTTATCCAAGATCGCAGCAATGAAGTCCGAAATAACAATCACTGGAAGATAATGCCAGAAGATATGAAAGGCAGCTTCCGATACTACTAAAGGGAAAACTCGAAATCTTTCGAATCCCTTTCGCCATCCTGTCGGACCCTATAAAGCATTCGGTCGTCCGTACCTGATGCAACCGCACCGACCCAGCGCCGTCGGATAATTCCTGATTCGACCGAGAAACTGTCAATTGCTGGGATGCTGCGAAACAACTGTGCTAACTCGGATAGCACGTCCGTCACTGAGGCCTGAGGAGAAGCGGTCTTACGATGCATTGCCGCTGGAAGCTCCGTGATCGTTACCCCATGCATACTACCAATATGCGAGCGAACAGAGTGTATAGGCCTCGTGTCCCTTGGCTACCAGATGGCGCGACCTATTCGCCGTGGAATCACTGAATGACGAAACTGATCGGATACTCGAGGTCACGTAGCCAATGTGCGGTCGTGTGCCCTGCTGTGAGGATGAGGAAGCATTAAGGACAGTCTCTCGGACTGTCAATATAACGGAGCGTCCCGACCGACGGACATATGCTCCGAATGTAAAATATCTGAACCACAACATGCGGTCCCCTATGTTGTTGGACGAGAGAGGGACCTCTCTCGCTCACAGCCCGGACGGACCTGGACAAGCCAGGAACCGGACTAACAGGCTTCCTCCGATCTGTCCTCAATCTGCCGTCACTGGGTGAGTACTAAAGTAATTAAAGTGCTCGCATCACCCAAATCTCCTTCCTAGACCGCAACGGACGAACCCGGCAGCCGAACCATTCGATGAATGTACGCTACACCGGGTGAGCTAGCGAATGTCACTCCGTAGGCGATAGACATATTCCATGAGCACTTATTGCCGCTAGCTCTTCATTAACTATGATGACAGAGGCACACTTTTGAAAGACATCTCCGTAACTTTGCGAACAAGAAACCAGAAATGCTTGGTTATAGCAAGCATAAAATAATAATATATATAGCGTCGTTCAATAATTCGAAAGTTTGTGTGACATTATTGGACTATGTCGGAACTGAGGGACGATGTCCCTGAACCGAACCAAAAATTTCTAAGTCCACCGACGCTATCAGTTTCTTATCCGGCATCGCAGCATTCTGGTCCGACGAAAGAAGCTGTAGAAGACCAAGTCAGATGACATACACAACAGCATATGTTGTTCCGAAAGGGAAAGCTCGAAATCCTCCAAATCCCTTTCGGTATCCCGTCGGACCGGATGAAACTTTCGGACGTCCGTACCCGCTTCCGTGGAGCGTCCCGACCCAGCATTGTCGGATAAAAAAATATGCGACAGATTCAGTTGATGCTGGGATGCTGCGATAAACTGTGCTATTTAGGAAAGCACGTCCGTTCCCGAGGCCTGTGCAGTAGCGGTCTTACGATGCATTGCCGCCGGAAGCTCCGTGTACGTTGACTCCCGCACACTTTCTATGCGAACGTCCGGAGTCTGCAGGCCTCGTGTCCCTGGCTACCGGATGGTGTGACCTGGTCGCCGAAGAATCCTAGATCGGCGAAGCTGGTAATATATCGGCGGTCACGCAGCCAAGGTGCGGTCGTGTGCGCTGACGAGAAGAGGAAGCCTTAGCAGTCTCCGCGGACTGCCTATACAACGGAGCGTCCCGAGCGACGGACGTATGCTCCGCTTGCGACACATTTTGTACCACAACATCTGGGGCCAGATGTTGTTGAACGAGAGAGGGGCCTCTCTCGCTTGCCGTCCGGATGGACCGGAACGGGCTATGAATTGGACTAAAAGGCTTCCTCCGTTCTCCCTTCGATCTGCCGTCACTGGGTGTGCATTAGGTTGATTTATAGTGCTCGCATCACCCCAAAATTCCTTCTAGACCGCAACGGATGAACCCGGCTGCCGAACCATTCGGTGAATGGACGCTACACCGGGCGAGCTAGGGGACGTCAAAGGCCGTCGAACCTACTAGGGTCCTCTTAGGAAATTGGCGTATTTACATGAGCACTTTTCCGCTAGCCCTTCATTAATTGTGACGACGGAGGAACACTGTTGGAAGACATCACAGATACATCACCCTAATCTTGATCGTCTGAAATAGAAATTGATAAAGTAGAGTGACCCTGCGGGGAAAGGACCGGAGTGTCCAATTCCCCAATAACATACCGTGACATACGCTTCCCATATTGTCATCGAAATCATACGATACAGAACAGGAGTTAATGCGAGTACACTGACCACATATAGAATGATTATAAAGTCAGAGGAAGACTTCCTCTTAATACAACTGATCAATATCCTTTCAATGTGAAAAGAAAACAAGTCCTGGTACTCGCACTAACCCCTGGCAATCAAAATACATAATAATAATATGATCCATTAATATAGAAAAAATAATTGAAATCAAAATATTTTGAAAAAATATTTTTTCAGAACAGCCCAAGTTTCTGAAAAGTAACGTTGAGCCCCAATGGATCCCAAGCCTAAGTGTGGACAAAAATTTTAAAAATATTTTAAACAATTTATTCAACACTTACGAACAATAATAATGTATCTAGTTATGATTAAAATAACATCAAGATATTATTTTCCAAAAATCCCCCCCTCACACAGAGGGCTGTTGTAAATGTGAACAATGAGTGTAAAAACACTAAAATAAGACTCCAGGCACCCAGGCCCGAAATCAGTTACCAATGAAAGTGTCAATGACACTGTAGCTCAACTTGTCAAGACAAAGACATGCACGTGTAGTATGTGACACAGCAATGACAAACATCTAGGTAATGACCTGATAACAAAGGTACATATAAAGTATTGTAACGGTCTGTACATAAATACTGACCGTTGCCTGTAACAAATGGAAAAGGTAAAGTATTGTAAAGGTGGGTAACAGTCAGATGCTAAACTAGAAAAGAAAACTTTGAGTCCCAGAGTGGGTCTGACTGAACCCCAAAATATTTGTTCTCATAGCACAGTGATAACAAAGGCATCCCAAAACACACTTGTTCCTGTCCCAAGGTGAAAACAAAGGCACCCAAGAAGTTTTGTGAAGATCAATTCATAAATACGAGCTGTATAGAACTTGTGACAAAAAACTGATTGGACCTAATTTTGGTACAAAATGGCCACTGGTAGCCATCTTGAATTTTGGACAGTACCCAGAAACACTCATTCTCGTCCCAAGGTGATAACAAAGGTACCCAAGAAGTTTTGTGAAGATCGGTTCATAAATACAGCCTCTACCCTGAGCCGTATTGACATGTGTGCTCACATTGTGTACGTAGCACTGAATAAATCAAAGTTCATCTAATTTGCATAATTTCTGCATGAAAAAAAAAACCCTTACAATATGTGAGGTATTCCATGTTACTAAACATTCATACAAAAATTTATTCAAATCAGAACTTTCATACAGAAGTTCTGTACAAAAGACTGATTGCACTAATTTTGGTACAAAATGGCTGCTGGTGGCCATCTTGAATTTCGGACCACACCCAATAACACTCGCTCTCATCCCACGGTGATAACAAAGGTACCCAAGAAGTTTCGTAAAGATTGGTTCATAAATATGGCCTCTAGTCTGAGCTGTATAGAAGTTGTGTACAAAAAACTGATTAGACCTAATTTCGGTACAAAATGGCCACTAGCAGCCATCTTGAATTTTAGACCGTAACCAGAAACACTCGTTCTCGTCCCAAGGTGATAACAAAGGTACCCAAGACATTTTGTGAAGATGAGTTCATAAATACAGACTCTAGTCTGAGCCATATTGACATGTGTACTTACTGTGTGTAAGTCGCACTGAAAAAATCAAAGTTCATCTAATTTGCATAATTTCTGCATGAGAAAAAAACCCGTATTATATGTGATGTATCCCATGGTATTAAACATTCACACAAAAAATTATTCAAATCAGCACTTTCATATGGAAGTTCTGTGCAAAAATCTGATTGCACCTAATTTTGTACAAAATGGCTGCCATCGGCCATCTTGAATTTCGGACCGGACCCCAAAACACTCGTTCTCGTCGCACGGAGATACCAAAGGTACCCAAGAAGTTTCGTAAAGATTGGTTCATAAATACGGCCTCTAGCCCGAGCCGTATTGGCATTTGCACTTACAGTGCTGAAAGTAACACCAAAAACATAAAAATTAGTCTAATTTGCACAATTTACGCACGAGAAAAAAACCCGTATTATATGTGATGTATCCCATGGTACTAAACATTCATACAAAAAATTATTCAAATCAGAGCTTTCATATGGAAGTTCTGTACAAAAAACAGATTTCTGCATCATCGGTACAAAATGGCGGCTGGCAGCCATCTTGAATTTTGGACCGCACCCAAAAACACTCGTTCCCGTCCCAGGGTCATAACAAAGGTACACAAGAAGTTTCGTAAAGATCGGTTCATAAATACGACCTCTAGCCCGAGCCATAGCCAATTGTTGACGTACGGACAGACGGACAGACGGACGGACGGACAGACGGACGACGGACGACGGGCCATGACAATAGCTCAAATTTGACTTCGTCAAAGTTGAGCTAAAAATACACTATCTGATGCAAAACAGAGACTTCCAGGGAAGAAACTGCAGAACATCAGATGGTAGATGCAGAACACAACGCCTAACCACCCGTAGGTGAAGACGTAAACATGGGGAAAAGAACAGAATTCATTCTGTTATTCAGCTAAAACTCCCAAGAAAATTTAGTAATAATAATTACAAAAACTATGCCAAAAGCATGGGAGAATAGCAAGGGGGGACTTAAAGGACAGGGAGAGAGGAAAACACTTAAAAAACAGTGTAACTAAATAATCAGAATGACAACAAAATGGCTGCTGCCTCGAAAATAGGTAACTTAACATAATTTCATTAAAAAATTTTAAGTTACAGCCCTGATAATATTCTGTCACACATTTTTTCCTCTCCTCCTTCTCTATCCTCCTTAGAATCACCATTTCACTAATATTTATGTGTCTGGCATCATTTAAACTGAGATTTACAAGCACAAAGATCAGTCAGATGTTAACTGATGAAGGGCCAAACTTAGAATGATTAATGGCGCCAATTTCGGAACGTCCTTGACACTGCGCATGCGCAGTAGAGGCGAAGTGTGGAGGGCCTTTCAGGACATGTTTTCTTTGGTTTTAGATGCAAATTTTGGGGATTGGGGGGCAAAATTTGTGTTTGGCCCTATATTTTAAGAGTTAGCACCAGCTATGTCTGGGTCATTGGTACAGTATAAAAATACATAGGTTGTGACCCCCCCATTGGAACGAGCTCGTTCCAATGACCGGTCAAAACCTACGTTTTTGAGACAAATAATGAAAATTAATTGGCGATTTTTAGAATAGCGCTGGCCGGTTTTGGCTGTTATGTTGGGTAAAGGGTTAAACCCTCTACATTCTGATGTCAAAATTTAAAGAAGAGTATTTTTTCCCCACAGTGCAACTATGAATTTAACCAATTCAATCGTGTTTGACTGACCTCATTTAAAGTTCTACTTTATGCAAAAAAACCCCTTGCTGCTTCAAATTTTGGTATTTTGACATCAGTGTGCAGAGGCTTCAAGCAGAAAATAATACAGAAAACTCTGCCAAAACCTATCGGGTCTCTTCAGAGTATATTCTTACAATTTTTATGAGTCTTCCTTACAATTTTTTGGAAAGTACCCATTGGCATACACCACTAATTTAAAACAAGAGTCCCCAAGGGGCCTTAATCGCACACCTGGTAAAATTTGTTAAAGAAGGATTGAAGGTCACAGTCAGCATCTACATGTTCATACAGTTAATCTAATTTAGCAAGGTGAGTGGGGGTGGGGGAACAAAGGTCTCGAGAGAATTTTTTTTCCATAAAATCAATCAAACCCCTTTAAAAACACATTTTGAAGTAAAGACAAAAAAATACCCAGTGGACCCCCTCCAACTCCTCACCCCAACAGGGTAAAAGATCATTTTTTGTATACAATTACTCAAAAATTCCTCCAAATCTTCTTTTCAAGCAAAAAAAACAAAAAATTTGTCCAAAGGAATTTGACCCTCCTTAGGATGCTACATATCAAATATCAGAACATTCTGAGTGGTAGATCTGAAGAAGCTTTTTAGGACACCACTAGAAATCACTGTCACGGTACTGCAGCCCCCATCTGTAGGACCACTAAAAGATTGTATGATGGAGCTATAAGACACTCACCAAAATTGGAATGAGGCCCTTAAAAGGTAAACTCTAGTAAATACACAAATACATAGTTTGTTTTTTACTGTGGAATATGGGTAGGAAAACTTGATAACAGTATGAGTAACAATAAAAAGAAATATGCTGTAAGGACTAAGAATGTTAAGAATCTGTTCCTCAGGCCCTCCTGCAGATCATTTTGGCTGTCGCATGCTTCCTATTTATAACCAATGCAAACTTTAAAAAAAAAATTAAATGGTTTATGTCTGATATTTTACCCAAGTTAATAAAACTGACAAATTTGACCCTTCATTGCAACAAGGCTTTGTGATGCTGAATTTGACCCTCCTTAGGATGCTACATATCAAATATCAGAACATTCTGAGTGGTAGATCTGAAGAAACTTTTTAGGACACCACTAGAAACCACTGTCACGGTACTGCAGCTCCCATCTGTAGGACCAATAAAAGATTGTATGATGGAACTATAAGACACTCACCAAAATTGGAACGAGGCCCTTAAAAGGAAAACTCTAGAAAATACACAAATACATAGTTTGTTTTTTACTGTGGAATATGGGTAGGAAAACTTGATAACAGTATGAGTAACAATAAAAAGAAATATGCTGTAAGGCCCATTTTGGCTGCCGCATGCTTCCTATTTATAACCAATGCAAACTTAAAAAAAAAATTAAAAAGTTTATGTCTGATATTTTACCAAAGTTTATAAAACTGACAAATTTGACCCTTCATTGCAACAAGGCTTTGCAATGCTTTAGCATTGCAAAGCCTTTTTGCACTCAAGGAACGAAATATACCACCACCCATGCTATTCTGCCGATTATGAAGCCTAAAATATAGAACAAAGTAAGAATATGAACTTCTGATGGTAAATAGTTACAAATTTAAAATAACCCTCGCCCACATGCAATTTTACAAAAAATGGCCTGAGAAAAGAAAGATCTACTTTGTGCGAGTCTAATTTACACTTCTGTTTACATTACCTCCTCAACACTACGGGAAGATATCAGATCTAAAGCTAAGTCCAGAGTTTTTCTTCTCACTTCCAGGTCTGGAGCACTCAGAACTCTCAAAATATCCATAACCAATTCCTACAAATAACAAAAGAGTACACATTTAACCCTTTACCCAACGCAGACAATTTCAAAATTTATTATTTTAAATATCATTTTTTAGACTTTTTCAAAAAAATTTCAACAAAACCATATCATGTGACCCCTCTTTGGAACATTCTTTGGAACGAGCTCATTCCAAAGAGTGGTTGAAATTTTTTGAAAAATAATATTTTTTCAGCTGCTGAATTTGCATATTACGTGGGCAGATGCGGGCGATTCGTTTGGTAAAGGGTTAGAACAATCTATCAATTCATGACGTTCATGCAACAGTAGTTAAAATTCCATAAGAATTTATTTCTATTAATTATTCACCTCACAAAACAGCAGGTGTTGACATTTCAACTTTTACCTAATGAATTGGCTGTATCCATCAGCGTAATATACAAACTGAGCAGTTGAAAAATTATAAGTTACAGCCCTGAACACATCAAACCACTGTTTTTTCCTCTCATCCTCTTAATGCATCTTTGGATCTATCAAAATCACCATTATTTTGTGTCTGGCATCATAAAAGTTAAAAAATTTATAGTAATTTATATATTTTTTATACTTACCAATGACCCAGACATAGCTGGTGCTAACTCTTAAAATATAGGGCCAAACACAAATTTTGCCCCCCAATCCCCAAAATTTGCATCTAAAACTAAAGAAAACATGTCCTGAAAGGCCCTCCACACTTCGCCCCCACTGCGCATGCGCAGTGTCAAGGACGTTCCGAAATTGGCGCCATTTATCATTCTAATAACCAGTGCCTGGTAAGCGCTATGTACTCAGCGGGGAGGCAAGAGTTCCCAACTCCTGGGAGGGCCATCCCCGTCTGGGTCATTGGTAAGTATAAAAAATATATAAATTACTATAAATTTTTTAACATTTTTATACTGTACCAATGACCCAGACATAGCTGAATAGTAAAAAGGCTGGAGGGCCAAGGACATAGAGCAAATGGAATACGCTCAATAAAATAAAATAGAGTCATCCCCTGTAGGGAAAAGAAGAAATAGGCCTTACATGTATCTTTCTTATTTATGATAAATTAGAAAGATACAACACCTTCCAAAAATTGAGCTTCATACATCCATGTACTCTATTAATATCCAATAATCCTTATACTAATAATTTTTAAAGTAAGCCAATAATAAAGTAAGTCTAGAGAATAGAGACTCTTATACTCCTAAAAGTGTGTGAGAATTGCATAATCATGTCCGTTGACATATGCAATATTCAAAAGCTATACTTTAAAAACTAAGACTTGAATGAATTTTATAACTTAAACTTCTCACTAAACAACCATCCCAATAACAGCTCAGAATTACTAACTCCGGAGGAGGTATCCCCTTGTTTTCATAGTAAAAACAGGTGACCCAAGGGAACACCCTCCCCCCCCCCCTTTTTCTTGCCCTGGGTCAAATAGCCCAGAGCGAAGAGGGCAGCCGAACGGAGACACTGCCGAAACAGAGAGCCTACCTAGCTATAGTAGCAACTGTTAAGTGAATGACATTCTGAGCAGTAGATAATAGACCTAACAATAGAGGCCTCCAGAAATGGACTCGATATTTCTGAGATAAAATTCATGAATGGATGGCTGAGCGCAATGAGCAGCCTTCAAAAATCTATAATAGCAACACTATTAATGTAAGCCCAAGAAGTAGAAGAACTCTTACTTCATGAGCCGAAATCTTAAGCACAACTGCTAAGCCAATGATATACCAAAAGCAGTACGCTAGTTAATAGAATCCATTAACAATAAAATGGAGCGTAACGTCCTTCTACTAGACATCAAAGACAGAAGAAGCTTACGCCCTTGTAATAAACAGATATCTGTTTATAAATACATAAACTGTACCCGGAAAGAGTAAAGGCCTATGCCCATACGAAGACGGAAGGGCCTTAAAATAATAGGTTCCGGATAATAGGAGCCTGACTCTTATGCAACAATCCAACCTAAATAGTAACGGAAGTATTGATTCCGAAACTATGAAAGTGAAAATCATCCATCGATAGTGCATGAAACTCACTGACTCTACAGTAAAAGAGAAATCAACAGAATTACTGCCTAAAAGGTCAGAATTTGAAAACTACTGTTTCCAGAGGTTCAAATGATTACTTAGCTAAATAAGAACCTGAAGTTAAAATCCGTATAGGAATTTAATCCAAAGATTCTAAGTCTATTTATCAAAAAGTTACTAACTGACTTAGATAAAGAGACAAAAGACTCAATTGTAAACTATCGTAGAGTGCATAGGTATGAGGTAACATAAACCTATAACCTAAATAACAACAGGCTGCAGTAGATCTTGCGAAACAAGTATACTAAAAAATAGCAATGAGTAGTATGGAGGGATCAACCATATGAACATAATGATCCCTACACCACGACGGAAGAGCCTCCACTTTAGTCGCATAGAATAGCGAAGAAGAGGATCTCCTATAGTAAGAAATCGCGTCCAAAGCTCGTCCAGTACAGTGCTTACAATGCAATACGGACCACACAACGGAATACATGAAGGTTGCGACCTTGCTGGTTGTGATAAAGATGACACGATTTACCCAGTGAAAAAAGATCCTCACATAGAGGAAGATTTCACGTTAAGATCCACAGTAGACAAGAGAGTAAATTACTCATGATCTCTGTGAAGATAGAGATGCTATCAACAGAAATGTATTGTGGTTGTTTATCTTAGCAATACCTGCTAAAACAACAGCGCCGGAGGATACGCGTATCCTATCATTCCGTCCTATAGATCAATAGAGCGTTAACAGTATTAGCTCAGAGATCTGGACAAGCCAACACATACGTCTGCAAAATGATTAGCAAGCTGTGTCATAAATAAAACATCATTGGGCGCTCCCATAGATAGCAAATCTGATTGAATACTTGTTTGTTGAGAGTCCATTCTGACAGCAACAAGCGACCCGTAAGAGAACGGGAGTGCGATAAAACAATCAGACGACCCAGAATATGACGGATCAAAACTGAACTTGGTGTACTATAACCAACAGACGGATTCTTTCCATTAAATTGAATAACGGAAACGAAAGAGTGCCTCCCTGGTTCCGGAGATACGCCACTACTGTCGAATTAAAGGACAGGAATTTGGGCATGCGTTTCTGAATAATGTTCATGCAGTGACATAAAGCAAGCCTAAAGAACATTATTCCGCGGAAGTTAAACTGTTAGCTAAAAGACTGCGGAACCCAAAGACCCTGGCACTTCGAATCCGTAGGGATCAGTATATATCCCAATCTGTTTGACTGGCAACCGTCATAACAGCCACACTCGGGTCCGGCAACTGCGGCGGCACTCTCTGAGTCAACCACCGAATGTTTGCCCCAGTCTGAATCTCTTGTAACACTAGATAGACAAGAGAATGTATAAATCAAGCAATTCATGGATTGCCGGAAAGTTGCCGTCGAAGAGAAGCTCCTCCGAGAACGAAGCGACTCTGAGAGAGTTATTAACCTACTATCCACGCGTGGATGTAGCTAGGGCTGCATCACGTCTAACCAACTCCAATCAGCCACTGAAGGGCGGAGTTATACGTGAACAAACTACTGCCCTCAAAAGAAATTACATTGAGAATAATATCCCGTAAATCTTTTCTTGAAGACGTAATGATAACGCCTCAGTAAGGCGGATTACGTATAATAAAGCGTCTAAGTTAAGTCTACTATACATAATGTCGTTCCCAACATTGAAATTGGAAAAGACATAAACGGCGAAAAAGAATATATGCAGTCTTTAATCACACCGTCTAGACACATATGAACTCTCGGTATGCCCTGCTCTGCCAAAATAAACTATATGTAAAAAAGATAAAATGGCAGAAATGAGCCACGCGGACAAGAAACTAAACTATCATGCTTAGTAGCAGGCTTGTATATATATATAAATATATAGCGTCGAAAAATAAAACACATGTTGTAATGACAATATTGGACTGCATCGGTAAGTCAGGGACAAAGTCCCTGTACCGATCGAAAAATCCGAGTCCAATGACGCTATAAGTCTCTTATCCAAGATCGCAGCAATGAAGTCCGAAAAATAATCACTGGAAGAAATGCCAGAAGATATGAAAGGCATCTTCCGATACTACTAAAGGGAAAACTCGAAATCTTTCGAATCCCTTCGCCATCCTGTCGGACCCTATAAAGCGTTCGGTCGTCCGTAGCTTGATGCAACCGCGGACCGCACCGACCCAGCGCCGTCGGATAATTCCTGATTCGACCGAGAAACCGTCAATTGCTGGGATGCTGCGAAACAACTGTGCTAACTCGGATAGCACGTCCGTCACTGAGGCCTGAGGAGCAGCGGTCTTACGATGCATTGCCGCAGGAAGCTCCGAGATCGTTACCCCGTGCATACTTCCAATATGCGAGCGAACGGAGTGTATAGGCCTCGTGTCCCTTGGCTACCGGATGGCGCGACCTATTCGCTGTGGAATCACTGAATGCCGAAACTGATCGGATACTCGAGGTCACGTAGCCAATGTGCGGTCGTGTGCCCTGCTGTGAGGATGAGGAAGCATTAAAGACAGTCTCTCGGACTGTCAATATAACGGAGCGTCCCGAGCAACGGACATATGCTCCGAATGTAAAATATCTGAACCACAACATGCGGTCCCCTATGTTGTTGGCTTCCTCCGATCTGTCCTCAATCTGCCGTCACTGGGTGAGTACTAAAGTAATTAAAGTGCTCGCATCACCCAAATCTCCTTCCTAGACCGCAACGGACGAACCCGGCAGCCGAACCATTCGATGAATGTACGCTACACCGGGTGAGCTAGCGAATGTCGCTCCGTAAGCGATAGACATATTCCATGAGCACTTATTGCCGCTAACTCCTCATTAACTATGACGACAGAGGCACACTTTTGAAAGACATCTCCATAACTCTTCGAACAAGAAACCAGAAATGCTTGGATAGCAAGCATAAAATAATAATATATATAGCGTCGTTCAATAATTCGAAAGTTTGTGTGACATTATTGGACTATGTCGGAACTGAGGGACGATGTCCCTGAACCGAACCAAAAAATTACTAAGTCCACCGACGCTATCAGTTTCTTATCCGGCATCGCAGCATATGTTGATCCGAAAGGGAAAGCTTGAAATCCACCGAATCCCTTTCGGTATCCCGTCGGACCGGATGAAACTTTCGGACGTCCGTACCCGCTTCCGCGGAGCGTCCCGACCCAGCATCGTCGGATAAAATATATGCGACAGATTCAGTTGATGCTGGGATGCTGCGATAAACTGTGCTATTAAGGAAAGCACGTCCGTTCCCGAGGCCTGTGCAGTAGCGGACTTACGATGCATTGCCGCTGGAAGCTCCGTGTACGTTGACTCCCGCACACTTCCTATGCGAACGTCCGGAGTCTGCAGGCCTCGAGTCCCCGGCTACCGACCCAGCGCTGTCGGATAATTCTCGATCCGACACCGTTTCTGTCGGCTGCTGGGATGCTGCGATAAGCTGTGCTATGTGCACAAGAATGTCCGGCGTCGAGACCTGCGGAGGCGCAGTCTATCGCTGCTTCGCCGAGGGCAGCTCCGCATCAGATGGCTCCCGCATACTTTTCCTATGCGAACGTCCGGAGTCCATCGGTCTCGAATCCCTGGCTGCCGGATGGTGTGACCTGGTCGCCGAAGAATCCTTGATCGGCGAAGCTGGTAATATATCGGCGGTCACGCAGCCAAGGTGCGGTCGTGTGCGCTGACGAGAAGAGGAAGCCTTAGCAGTCTCAGCGGACTGCCTATACAACGGAGCGTCCCGAGCGACGGACGTATGCTCCGCTAACGACACATTTGTACCACAACATCTGGGGCCAGATGTTGTTGAACGAGAGAGGGGCTTCTCTCGCTTGCCGTCCGGATGGACCGGAACGAGCTATGAACCGGACTAAAAGGCTTCCTCCGTTCTCCCTCCGATCCGCCGTCACTGGGTGTGCATTAAGTTAATTTTATAGTGCTCGCATCACCCCAAAATTCCTTCTAGACCGCAACGGACGAACCCGGCTGCCGAACCATTCGGTGAATGGACGCTACACCGGGCGAGCTAGCGGACGTCAAAGGCCGTCGAACCTACTAGGGTCCTCTTAGGCAATTGGCGTATTACATGAGCACTTTTCCGCTAGCCCTTCATTAATTGTGACGACGGAGGCACACTGTTGGAAGACATCACAGATACATCACCCTAATCTTGATCGTCTGAAAATAGAAATTGATAAAGTAGAGTGACCCTGCGGGGAAAGGACCGGAGTGTCCAAATCCCCAACAACATACCGTGACATACGCTTCCCATATTGTCATCGAAATCATACGATACAGAACAGGAGTTAATGCGAGTACACTGACCACATATAGAATGATAATAAGGTCAGAGGAAGACTTCCTCTTAAAACAATTGATCAATATCCTTTCAATGTGAAAAGAAAACAAGTCCTGGTACTCGCACTAACCCCTGGCAATCAAAATACATAATAATAATATGATCCATTAATATAGAAAAAATAATTGAAATCAAAATATTTTGAAAAAATATTTTTTCAGAACAGCCCAAGTTTCTGAAAAGTAACGTTGAGCCCCAATGGATCCCAAGCCTAAGTGTGGACAAAAATTTTAAAAAAATTTTAAACAATTTATTCAACACTTACGAACAATAATAATGTATCTAGTTATGATTAAAATAACATAAAGATATTATTATTTAGAAATCCCCCCCTCACACAGAGGGCTGTTGTATAATGTAAACAATGAGTGTAAAAACACTAAAATAAGACTCCAGGCACCCAGGCCCGAAATCAGTTACCAAAAATACACCATCTGATGCAAAACAGAGACTTCCAGGGAAGAAACTGCAGAACATCAGATGGTAGATGCAGAACACAACGCCTAACCACCCGTAGGTGAAGACGTAAACATGGGGAAAGAACAGAATTCATTCTGTTATTCAGCTAAAACTCCCAAGAAATTTTAGTAATAATAATTACAGAAACTATGCCAAAGCATGGGAGAATAGCAAGGGGGAACTTAAAGGACAGGGAGAGAGGAAAAACACTTGAAAAAACAGTGTAACTAAATAATCAGAATGACAACAAAATGGCTGCTGCCTTGAAAATAGGTAACTTAACATAATTTCATTAAAAAATTTTAAGTTACAGCCCTGATAATATTCTGTCACACATTCTTTTCCTCTCCTCCTTTTCTATCCTCCTTAGAATCACCATTTCACTAATATTTATGTGTCTGGCATCATTTAAACTGAGATTTAAAAGCACAAAGATCAGTCAGATGTTAACTGATGAAGGGCCAAACTTAGAATGATAAATGGCGCCAATTTCGGAACGTCCTTGACACTGCGCATGCGCAGTGGGGGCGAAGTGTGGAGGGCCTTTCAGGACATGTTTTCTTTAGTTTTAGATGCAAATTTTGGGGATTGGGGGGCAAAATTTGTGTTTGGCCCTATATTTTAAGAGTTAGCACCAGCTATGTCTGGGTCATTGGTACAGTATAAAAATACTGAGATTTACAAGCACAGAAGTCAGTTAGCTGTTACTGACAGAAGGGCCAAACAAAGAATGAGGCTTGGTGCCAATTTCGGAACTTCCTTGACACTGCGCATGTGCAGTAGACAAAAGTATGGAGGGCCATATAGGACATTAATTTTTTGGTTTTGGATGCAAATTTTGGGGATTTGGGGGGCAAATTTGTGTTTGGCCCTGAATATTTTGGAGTTAGCACCAGTTAAGTCTGGGCCATTGTTAAGTATAAAAAAAAAAAATTATTTTAAATTTTTTCATTTTTCAAAAAATTTCAACAAAACCATATTATGTGATCCCTTATTGGAACAAGCTCATTCCAATGAGGATTCATATGATATGGTTTTGTTGAAAAAAATTTTTAAATTTGAAAAAGTAATATTTAAAATAACAAATTTTGATATTGTCTGTGTTGGGTAAAGGGTTAATTATTTCTGGTATTTAATGCATTACCATGCTCAAGAAATCTTATAATGCAAACAACTCGCTGGTACTGTAGAATCAACTGACCCAGAAGTCAAGCATGGAATTAATTATAAATACACCCTGTCAGTGCTATCAGGTCTGTTACGGTGTCTGAAACTAATTTATGTATGCACCTTGGTAAATAATATGTTGTGTATACATGTATATCAGGTAAAATATTCCATCAGTATGGCAATCTGAGTGTGGTGTATTTATTTATTTATTTATTGGTGTCTAAGGCCACATATTTCTGCACAATGGCTAATCATGACCACAACAGTTTTACGAGTGGAGGAAGCCGGAGTACCAGGAGAGCACCACTGAGCAATGGCGAGCAACTGTCAGTTCCCCAACATACTATCTCGACACAAGCAGGGTTAGCATCGGTTGAAGACAAGTGCACCATCAACGTGCACTATGCCTTAGTACACAACGCAGCCATGCCCCCACCTGGGCAATGGGGGTGAAGTGTCTTGCCCAAGGACACAATGCAGTTGTCACAGATGGGATTCGAACCGAGGACTTCTCGGCTTGCAGCCTGCACCTCTACATACTGAGCCACTGCACCCCATCTGAGTGTGGTGGTCATCCACTTTCCACTTAATAGGCACATTCCAATGAGGGGTCATAAGTGACTTTTTAGATACAGAAAATGAAAACCTTTAGTAATCCAAGAAAATTCTTAGCAAATGTTTTGTTAATTACCAATTTCAGCTCAATATATGTGAAAATGTAGGATTGCTGTGGTTAAAGGTGTTCACACGATGTTTGACAATAATATCTCTTTCTTGTTCAAATTACCCGTCGATACCAAATTTAAATGTATTTGAGCTGAGGCATGGTGGAGTCGAATAATGCCCAGTGATGCACAGGCTGAAGGGTTAGCACAATGCTGGATGCAACTGACAACCACTCCAAGTCACTTTCCTGGTCAAATTACCCCCACGCACGACATTTTGTCTGGATTGGTCAAAGCATGGCATGGCATTGCACTGGTTGAAGGGTTAATGCAAAGGCCAGCACAATCAGGGCCCATCTGCTGCCCCTTTCCTGGGCATATGTCCCCTATTTGCCAGAACACAAGCTGCCTCTGTATGTCGAGGCATAGTGGAGCTAAACATATGGAGAGATTGTTGGAACTGTCGAGGGGTTAATGCAGAGGTGGAAGATGCTTGATAAAAGTGGAGGGGTACAAGTTTTCAAGGCTACCATGGTTCAGCCCAGTGGGAGAAAAGTTACAATTGTATATCAGTAAATGTAGCTTGGTACACTATAGTCTCTCGTTTAGATTAACATGCTGCAGTGCAGTCACTGTCCTGTCTATTTCTTCTACATCAATCATCTTCCAAAATGAAGGCTAGCCTTTGGGTTGCAAGATGGTTGAAGTAGAAGAAATGGACATACGCAACCAAAGGTGGAGGTTCTTTGGCCAAATGTTGTTTGGATTTGCAAATAATATATTACAGGAACGTCTGTAAATTGACACATTTGCGAGAGTCTATTTTAACTCATTGTGTAAGAACACAATATGTCTGCGGAAAAAAGTGAATGGGCATGTGCCCCCTCTGTTGACCCCCCCCTCTCCCCCCCATCCCCCCCCCCCCCCCCAGTTCCATCGCTTTCAGGTTAATACAATGTCAGAAGACACAGTGGAGCCAACAGTGCATGGCATCGTACAGGTTGAAGGGTTAATGCAACATCAAGCATAATTAGGGCCCATGTCAAGCCACTTTCCTGGTTAAATGACCCATAGGTGCCACGACTCCATAGGTAGAGGCATAGTGGACTTACAAATAAATGTTGATAGTTGCACGTGTTGAAGAGTTAAGGTGACATTTGACACCACTGGTACACACGTAACATCCCTTTCCTCATCAAAAAATTATAGTTAGGTGTCAAAGCAGGCCCACCCACCCTCGTGGTGGAAAATTTCTAGCTGGATGGAATGACGGAATCACAGACTTCCCATTAAAATAATAGATGAATACTCAAGTATATCATAAGAAAAAAGAAAAGTATCGAAGCCTGGGCAATTGAATATTTCTGGAATCAAACATTTTTTCAGAGGTAAAGCTGCTATTAAATTAACAGGATTCCATCTCATGTAATAATAAAAAAAACCTGTACTGTAGCTTCAAGCTACATGTCAGACTGGAAGGCTCCATTTTAATGACTTTCAAAACCTTAGTTCACAATTATAACAAACCTGTAGTATTTTTTCATGTGCAGGTACTTCTTTCAGGGCTATTAAACGGTCTAACACAATTAGTTTTACATTATTGTCACTTTCTTTAACAATCAGTTCTATATAACAACTTGCTGCAGCCTAAAATACAAAAAGAAAGTAAAATTAAACATTGTGAGTTGACAAATAAGATGCATTGGATTGAAAAAATGAAACAAATTCCAAGTCAATAAAGGGCAAAAACTCTGACAAACATAATCTGAATCACCCCTGCATTTGACTTGAGGTTAGAGATCACTAAGATACCCTTGCTTATGAAGTGTGATGTCATTCCACCAAGTATTTTAAAAGTTACTGACTATAAAAACTTGCTGATCATTGACTGCTTTTTATGGCAGTGTCATCCTCAAGTTTTTTTGAGGTAAATGGTTATTGTCTTTCCTAAAAAAATTATCCGATGATCAACATACAAAAATCTGACAAGTAATTAGAGATGAGCGAATCCCCTAGTACTCTTCGGGCAAAATTGTTTTCATAGTATTGGTGTCTTCAAGTACCAATAGAAAAACAGAATTTTAATTTATAATTCACCAGTTTTTATTTGGTATCTTTATATTTGCAGACCTATATTCAGGCAGTATCTGATGGATGGGGACTTCTTTGTGAATGCAGCACAGACTACTACTTGGACTAAACTAGCCTTGAGATATATTGAAATTACAAACGACCTTAAGAGGCAGAATGTGCATTGAATTCTTTGTTAGTTGTCTCTCTATTTGAAACCATTATTATTTCTCTGCCGAACAGTAATGGGAACTATGTTTCAATTGTACACCAATTACCAAAGGTTGTTGAAGGGTGGACCATCCACACGGGAAAGGGTGTACACCTGTAGGAGACAACTCAACCATCCACATGAAGTCTATCACCAAGAGTCAGTTGTGAGAACCAAGTACTCCAAAGGTTGGTGAAGATTGGATCAACCACATCTCTCATAGGGATGTGGAATTTGTCTTTGTTTTACATCAGGGGAAAGTTTAGCACACAGTTTCAATTGTGAGATCCACATAGACCTGTTATCAAAGGTGGATGATGATTGGACCATCCATGGGGTTTATTGTCCTTGTTTTATGGCAGGGGAAAAGTCCAGCACTCTGCTTCAATTGAGACATCTATGTACAACTGTTACCAAAGGTTGATGACGACTGAACAATACACATGGGGGATGTGGAATTATTTTCCTTGCTTTACAGTGGGGAAGGAAGTTTCAACAATTGTGAGATCCATGTACACCTGTTACAAAGGTTGGTGAAGACAGGAACATCCACATGGAAAGGGGTGGGAAAGTGGAACTATTGTCTTTGTTTTATAGTCTGTGTATATATCACCAAGTTTTGATTGTGACATCCATGTACACCTATTACCATAGGTTAGTGACGATTTGACACCCACATGGGGGATGTGGAACTATTCTTTGTTTCATAGCATGATAAATGAGAGCATGAATCTTAACGATTAACAATGTCAAGTGTGGCAGATGCCTCTCTCATAATTCCAGCTGGGAGAAGATATAAAACAAACACACAGTATTACAATTTGGGTGAGATTTCCATGTATTTTCTTTGTTGTATACAGACAGGAAATCCAATCCTTCAAGTGGCAATAATGAAATCCATTTGACGAAATAAGAATGCAGAGAAAAAACACCCTCCCGATATCACTGGACAAACTCAAGTCAGTAATATTTTCTGCCATTTCGCATCATCATGGTCTTTAGGAGGACCAGAATGTGTTCATTCCATCAGGCATGTAAACATTTTCAAAAATACAAGCACATGTAGAAGTGTTTAGCAGTGGGCTAAGGAAATTCATGTGATTGTCGTGAGCCAAAAAAACCAGACAGGCTCATTTGTTTTTAATGACTGAAGTATGGAGTTAAAAACATATCTTTGTGCTGGATGTTGAGTAAAACATATCAAGTAATGCTGTGTACACATGATTATTGATTTACTGAATATATGGATTACAAATTAAAAAGACTACTGCTAATCACCAAAATAAAAACTGCATTGCCAGTTAATGATGTCAAATGCAGAAATGTTCAGGCATGAAAACCTCCCCTTCACTCTTTAATACACAATGCCTACCATGCACTACATGTACAGAAGCAGTCGCTCCTAAGAGGTAAAAATTTGTTACATTGGTCTGAAACTGCTGGTCGTGGTCGTCAACAACAATCATTATAAAATGAAAGTGATCTGTGCATTGAAAATGTGGTCATTAATGGGTGGTGACCACCAATGACATTGGTTGCCCAAGGCAGGTTTTACTGTATCGCTGAAATCATTTTTGCCCAGAGACAAAGGTTTCAAAATTTAGTCCTTTGAATTTACATGAAAATGGTCTGAAAGACTATTTTCAGTAAATTTGAAAGAAATAAAAAGTTTGTAGTATGGAAAGAAAAAAACTAAAATCTGATAAAAAAAAAGAAGAAAAATCACACACATCACTGAAGAAGGAAAGTCACTTGTAAACCCTCATCAAAAACAAAAGGTACTTCAATTATTATTAATTACCTTTATAGCAGTTGGCGCACTAGATAATGTCACTAAGGTTCCAGCAGCTTCATATCGAACAGCTGGACTTGAAGAATTTAACAAGTTATAAATACAACGAATGAACCTTGCTCGCTCCGATGGATTGGTGTGGCATACCTGCAAAAAAATAAGTTAGACCTAATCATTCATTTTCAAAAAAAGTATATACAGATGTGCCTATTTACTTGGATATCTTACAAATGAATAACCCTGTTAACTGAATATAACTTCAAAACATAGAACCATTTACCATATTATCAGTACAAATTTGATCTGTTAATTGCAAACAGGTAATAGAATAAACTCCTGTTAAATGAATGAAAACTCGTGGTCTATTAAAGATTTTCTCTGACAGCCATGAGCTCTGTCACACAAGATAAAATAGAATAAAAAATGATAAGCCTGTCATTGGAAAGGGCTAAAAAGGGATTTTGATGTTCATGGGCAATCTCTCACTAAAACTGAACACTCTCACTGAACACTTTTATTGGCTTGCAATGTCTTCCAAAATTACAATGAAATCCTGACATTAAAATTTTACCTTTTTGGATTGATTATGTATCTTTCTTTCTGACATGTGTTTGCAACAAAGCATGATTAAAATACATCGTCAATTTATTAAATTTGTTTGTGAATATTAAAGTTTGCTCTGTTCTCAGAAAATAACTCCAAATATTATGTGAATGGTATTTATTTTTTTGAAGAAGCTCCATAAATATAACAAACAATAAGAATAAACAAGCCAAGACCAATACCGGGTCTGGACCTGCGTCGCTGCATGCAATTGATCGGCAAACAGGAAGTGGCTGCACGGCAGATCTGAAAATTAGACACACGATACAACTCATCATTTTGAAGCAGCAGACCAAATATAAAATCATTCCCTTTCATAGAAGCCAAGAAAACTTTGACGAAAGAAGTGTTTTGGACGGACTGACGGACGGATGGATGGAGTCGAGCGGTTACTAGACCTGCTCTGCCGCTGGCGACACAGGTAAAAATAAAAGCCTGCATCCCTCACCGATTTGAAAAATAAAATTGCCTGTGAGTCAAATGTATTTTTTTATTTGGCCACACATGAAAATCTAAATTTTATAGTAAATTTCCTTGGGGGCGCGGTGGCTCAGTTGGTAGAGATGCAGGCTGCAAGCCGAGAGGTCCTCGGTTCGAATCCCACCTGGGGCAACCGCGTTGTGTCCTTGGGCAAGACACTTCACCCCCATTGCCCACATGGGGGCACGGTGACGCTGTGTACTAAGGCGTACTGCACGTCGATGGTGCACCTGTCTTCAACCAATGCTAACACTGTTTGTGTGGAGTTGGTATGTTGGGGAGCTGACAGTTGCTCGCCGTTGCTCGGTGGTTCTCTCCGGGTACTCTGGCTTCCTCCACCTGTAAAACTGTCACGGTCATGGTTAGCCATTGTGCAGAAATATGTGACCTTAAACATCAATAAATAAATAAATATAGTAAATTTCCTTTCTTATTATACCTACCACAATTGTTTACTACAGGCTTGCACTACAGTGGAAGTCCTTAACTCGGAAAATATAAGCATGAAGCAGCCAAATGGACCATACAGGAGAGCCTGAGAAACAGATTTTTAACTTTTTTAGGCCTTAACCATATATTTTGTTCTGAAAAACTGGAAAAGTGATTATTCAATTACACCATCTATTTGAAAGTTTTATTACTTTGGTTTGAATAAGTTCAAGCTGAAGCTGCTGCTATTAGGGCTGCACGGTGTATCAATAAACCGATACATAGAGATTATTACCATTATGTGGATGTACAAAATATGTATCCAGGTCGAGCTCCGGGTTCTAAGGGCAGATCACGATGCGTCGAAGACGTGTCATGATCTACCCTTAGAACCCGGAGCGAGATTTGGATACATATTTTGTACATCCACATAATGGTAATAGTCATTTTATCTTACAATATATTGGAGATAAGTCAACAACGTAGACAAATATATACTACTCAAAGTTTGCTAAGTACCAAATATTTGACACATCATTGTGAAATTTGCTTGTAACATATTTGCGATATTTTGGGTGGATATGATTGAGGAATGTATTGAGATGGTCCCCAGTCTTTACATTAGCTCTCTTGACAAGCAGACTTTTTGTGACAGTCATGGAAAGCATGTACCCCTCGATTTTCATGATGTTTTCGTGTACTGTCTACATGTACATGACATGTGTAGGGTATTCAATCTTCATTTCAACACAAACCCTTGTGATTTAATGATTGAATTTGGCAAATGCAAATGTAAGAAGACATTTGTCTGAAGTAGAAATGTGGCGGGCTGTAGGGATGGCGAAGCAAGGGGCTACCCATCGTCAGGTTGGTGAAGCCCTTGGTGTGCACCATACGGTGATCACCAGAGCCTGGGCAAGACTTCAGCAGTATGGCACACCAATAAGACGGCATGGTGGTGGCAGAGACAGAGCAACATCTGCAGCTGAAGACCGGTTTTTGATCATTCAGGCCTGTAGGAACAGCTTTACCACAGCAACCAGCTTCGCAGTGACCTTCAGAATGCATCCGTGGTAAATGTCTTGACGCAGACTATCCGGGCAAGGTTGCACAAAGGTGGTCTCCGATCGAGAAGACCATATATTCATATTCCGCTGTCCAAACCACCGCCAGGCATGATATGAATGGACCATGGACCACGTTGGATGGACCAGAGAAGATTGTCGACCTGTCCTTTTTAGAGATGAGCCAAGATACTGCCTAGACCACACAGATAGGTGTTCTAGGGTATGGAGAAGACCAGGAGAGCGACTCCATGCAGCCAACATTGCTGAGCATGACTGCTATGGTTGAGGGTCAATCATGGTCTGGGGCCGCATCAGCAGGGATGGATGTACAGAGCTCTGTGTCCTTGAACGTGGTACACTTGACTGCTCAGCGGTATATTGATGAGATTCTGGATGTCCACTGCATGGTATTACGGTATACCGGTTGGTACCGGTATTGAAATCATCAACGGTTCAAAACCGTCCATCAACAAGAGGCCCCACGGGGCCTGAAGCGCTCATCTTGTACAGAACACAATTTAAACAGAGTCCAAGAATGAGTCTACATTAAGCAAGCCATCTCCATAGGCTACACTGTCAATCCTTGAGTCCCTCAGGAGTGACAAAAATAATCTAGGCATCATGCCTTTTCTTCAGTTGATCATAAGTAAAATGTAGAGCTCCCCTATGAAGCCCCTTGATACAACCTATGTGGATTAATCTTACTACCTCTAGAGGGTACTGAATACAAAATTTTTAATTCTTCAGCAAAATGGCCAATTCCGGCTCCCATAGAGAGCCCAAATATTAACCCAGGCTCTTGATTTGAACACAGTTAAATCTGACTTCCCTAGAGATGTTGTGTACCGAATATGAAAGCATTCTGACCATTGGATCTGAAGAAGAGAAATTGTAAAGAAATTTCTTCGAATTGCACTAAGTTCAAATTTGGGCTACCATAGCGAGCCCAAATATTGACCTATGGATGTGATTTGAACAAACTTGAATCTGCCCCCCCTAGAGATGTTGTATACCAAATGTGAAAGCATTCTGACAAGTGAATCTGAAGAAGAAGATTTTTGAAGAAATTCCCTCATATTGTACTAAGTTAAATTTCATGTTCCTATATGGAGCCCAAATATTAACCTAGGCACTCGAATTGAACAACCTGGAATGAAGATTTTTAAAGAAATTTTCTCATATTGCACTAAGTAAAAATTTGGGCTACCATAGTGAGCCCAAATATATACCTAGGGATCTGATTTGAACAAACTTGAATCTGACCCCCATAGAGATGTTGCATACCAAATATCAAAGCATTCTGACTGATGGATCTGAAGAAGAAGATTTTTTTAAATTACCCTCCATATTGAACAAAGATAAAATTTGGGCTTCCATAGGAAGCCCAAATATTAACCTAGGGACTTGGTTTGAACAATCTAGAATCAGACCCTCATAACAATGATGTATACCAAATATTAAAAGATTCTGACTGGTGGTTCTGAAGAAGATTTTTAAAGAATATTCCCCATATTACCCTATGTTAAAACTTCGGGAGCCCAAATATGAACCAATGAGCTTTATTTCAAAAAACTTTTATCTGACCCCCCTATGAATGCTGTATACCAAATATCAAAAGATTCTGATGATTGGTTTTGGAGAAAAGATTTTTAAAAATTTTTGCAAATATGTTGACTCAGCATTTTTTCGATGCCCATTACAGAACACCCTAACATAACAGATGGCAATTTTTTTTTACCATTCAATTCTACTGGTCATAAGGATACTTCATACCAAATAAAAGCTCTCTGTTCCATGGGGTTTGGGAAATATGGGCGTTTGAAAATATTTCTATTTTTAGCTCGCAGGGTTCCCATGGGGATGCGGGAATTTTTTTTTTGGCATGGGTCAAGTACTTATGACCCAATACTACCACAAACCAAATTTGGTTCATACCGGACCATCGGTTCAGAAAATAGAAATTTTGGGCGGGGCCAAAAATCTTACCCCTCCTATTACAAAGCCAAATATTACTTACTTCACGAACTTCGTTTGAACAAACTTGATTCTACACCTCATATGGAAGCTCCATAGCAAATATCAAGTCATTGTACACACTGGTTCTTGAGAAGAAGATTTAAAAAATATTTTGGAGCATTTTCCCCCACTCCCTCCCTATGGGGCTGGGCATGCTGAGTTGAACAAAAATGAAATGCCCCTTTGGGACCATCACTCACACAAACTTTCACTTGAATTGGCCCAGTGGCTTTGGAGGAGAAGACCAAAACATGGTGTTGACGGACGACAGATGACGGACGACGGACGGCAAGCGATGAGATTAGCTCAGCTTGACTTTGTCAAGATGAGCTAAAAATGAATACCGGTATTCCGTAAGTAACGGTATACAATTTTGGGGTCCGGTATTATGATTTGAAATTCGCGTTTTCTTTAAATAATATAAATAATGTGCGAAAGTTAAAAAATTAATAGTAATTTATATATTTTTTATACTTACCAATGACCCAGACATAGCTGGTGCTAACTCTTAAAATATAGGGCCAAACACAAATTTTGCCCCCCAATCCCCAAAATTTGCATCTAAAACCAAAGAAAACATGTCCTGAATGGCCCTCCACACTTCACCTCTACTGCGCATGCGCAGTGTCAAGGACGTTCCGAATTTGGCGCCATTATTCATTCTTATAACCAGTGCCTGGTAAGTGCTATGTACTCAGCGGGGAGGTAAGAGTTCCCAACTCCTGGGAGGGCCATCCCCGTCTGGGTCATTGGTAAGTATAAAAAATATATAAATTACTATAAATTTTTTAACATTTTTATACTGTACCAATGACCCAGACATAGCTGAATAGTAAAAAGGCTGGAGGGCCAAGGACATACAGCAAGATGGAATACGCTCAATAATATAAAATAGAGTCATCCCCTCTAGGGAAAGAGAAGTATTAGGCCTTACATGTACCTTTCTTATTTATGATAAATTAGAAAGATACAACACCTTCCAAAATTGAGCATCATACATCCATGTACTCTATTAATATCTAGTATAATCCTTATACTAATAATATTTAAAGTAAGCCAATAAATAAGTAAGTCTAGAGAATAGAGACTCTTAATACTCCTTAAAAGTGTCTGAGGATTGTATAATAATGTCCGTTGCTATATACAAAATCTATACTTTAAAAACTAAGACCTGAATGAATTTTTAAAACATAAACTTCTCACTAAACAACCATCCCAATAACAGCTCAGAATTACTAACTCTGGAGGAGGTTTCCCCTTGTTTTCATAGTAAAACAGGTGACCCAAGGGAACACCCTCCCCCCCCCCCCCTTTTTCTTGCCCTGGGTCAAATAGCCCAGAGCGAAGAGGGCAGCAGAACGGAGTCACTGCCGAAACAGACAGCCTACCTAGCTATAGTAGCAACTGTTAAGTGAATGACATTCTGAGCAGTAGATAATAGACCTAACAATAGAGGCCTCCAGAAATGGACTCGATATTTCTGAGATAAAAATTCATGAATGTGGATGGCTGAGCGCAATGAGCAGCCTTCAAAAATCTATAATAGCAACACCATTAATGTAAGCCCAAGATGTAGAAGAACTCTTACTTCATGAGCCGAAATCTCAAACACAACTGCTGAGTCAATGATATACCATAAGCAGTATCGATAGTTAATTGAATCCATTAGCAATAGAATGGAGCGTAACATCCTTCTATTAGGCATCAAAGACAGAAGAAGCTTACGCCCGTAGTAATAAACAGATATCTGTTTATAAATACATAAACTCTAACCGGACAGAGTAAAGGTCTATGCCTGTACGAGGACGGAAGGACCTTAATAACAATAGGTTCCGGATATTAATTAGGAGCCTGACCCTTATGCGAAAATCCAACCTAAATAGTAAAGGAAGTAGTGATTCCGAAACTACGAAAGTGAAAATCATCCACCGATAGTGCATGAAACTCACTGACTCTTCAGTAAAAGAGAAGCCAACAGAATTACTGTCTAAAAGGTCAGAATTTGAAAACTACTGTTTCCAGAGGCTCAAATGATTACTTAGCTAAATAAGAACCGAAGTTAAATTCCGTATAGGAATTTAATCTAATGATTCTAAGTCTATTTATCGAAAAGTTACTAACTGACTTAGATAAAGAGACATAAGACTCAATTGTAAACTATCATAGAGTGCATAGGTATGAGGTAACATAAACCTATAACCTTAATAATAACAGGCTGCAGTAGATCTTGTCAAACAAGTATACTAAAAAGTTGCAATGACTAGTATGGAGGAATCAACAATATCAACATAGTGATCCTTACACCAACGACGGAAGAACCTCCACTTTAGCCGCATAGCATAGCGAAGAAGAGGTTCTCCTATAGTAAGAAATGGCGTCCAAAGCTCGTCCAGTACAATGCTTACAATGCAATAAGGACCACACAACGGAATACGTGAAGGTTGAGACCTTGCGGGTTGTGATAAAGATGACACGATTTACCCAGTGAAAAAAGATCCTCTCATGGAGGAAGATTTCGCGTTGAGTCCCACAGTAGACATCAGAGTAAATTTACCCACGGTCTCTGTGAAGACAGAGATGCTATCAACAGAAATGTATTGTGGTTGTTTATCTTAGCAATACTTGCAGAAACAACAGCGCAGGAGGATACGCATATCCTATCATTCCGTCCTATTAGATCAATAGAGCATTAACAACATAAGCTCCGAGATCCGGACAAGGAAACACATATGTCTGCAATTGATTAGCAAGTTGTGTCATAAATAATCATTGGGCGCTCCCATTGATAGCAAATCTGATTGAATACTTGTTTGTTGAGAGTCCATTCTGACGGCAACAAGCGACCCATAAGTGAACGGGAGTCCGGTAATACAATCAGACGACCCGGAATATGACGGACCGAAGCAGAACTTGGTGTACTATAACAAACAGAAGGATTCTTTCCATTTAATTGAATAACGGAAACGAATGAGTGCCTCCCTGGTTCCGGAGATACGCCACTACTGTCGAATTAACGGACAGGATTGGACATGCATTTCTGAATAATGTTCATCCAATGACATAAAGCAAGCCTAAAAAAACATTATTCCGTGGAAGATAAGTACTTGCTTAGAGACTGCGGAACCCAAAGACCCCGGCACTTCGAATCCGTTGGGATCAATATTATATCCCAACCTGTTTGACTGGCAACCGTCATAATTATAAAACTCGGATCCGGCAACTGCAGTGGCACTCTTTGAGTTAACCACCGAATGTTTGCCCCAGTCTGAATCTCTTGCTACACTAGGTAGACAAGAGAACGTGTAAATCGAGCAATTCATGGATTGCTGAAAAGTTGCCGTCGAAGAGAAGCTTCCCCGAGAACGAAGCGACTCTGAGAGAGTTCTTCACCTTACTATCCACGCGCGTGGATGTAGCTAGGGCTGCGTCACGTCTAACCAACTCCAAGCAGCCACTGAAGGGCGGAGTTATACGTGAACAAACTACTGCCCTCAAAAGAAATCACATTAGGATCATATCCCGGAACTCTTTCTCTAGAAGACGTAATGATAACGCCTCAGTAAGGTGGATTACGTATGATAAAGCGTCTAAGTTAAGTCTATTAGACATCATTGTCGTTTCCAACATTGTGGTTGGAAAAGACATAGACGGCGAAAAAGATTATTTCCAGTCTTTAACCACGCCGTCTAGATGCATATGAACTCTCGGGATGCCCTGTTCTGCCAAAATAAATTATTCGTATAAATGATAAAAGGCAGAAATGAGCATTGCGGACAAGAAACTAAACTATCATGCTTTGTAGCAGGCGTATATATATATAGCGTCGATAAATAATACACATGTTCTAATGACATTATTGGACTGAGTCGGTAAGTCAGGGACAATGTCCCTGAACCGATCCAAAATTCCGTGTCCAATGACGCTATAAGTCTCTTATCCAACATCGCAGCAATGTAGTCCGAAATAACAATCACTGGAAGATAATGCCGAAAGATATGTATGGCAGTTTCCGATGCTACGAAAGGGAAAACTCGAAATCTTTCGAATCCCTTTCGCCATCCTGTCGGACCCTATAAAGCGTTCGGTCGTCCGTACCTGATGCAACCGCGGACCGCACCGACCCAGCGCCGTCGGATAATTCCTGATTCGACCAAGAAACTGTCAATTGCTGGGATGCTGCGAAAAAACTGTGCTAACTCGGATAGCACGTCCGTCACTGAGGCCTGTGGAGAAGCGGTCCTACAATGCATTGCCGCTGGAAGCTCCGTGATCATTACCCCGTGCATACTACTAATATGCGAGCGAACGGAGTGTATAGGCCTCGTGTCCCTTGGCTACCAGATGGCGTGACCTGTTCGCCGTGGAATCACTGAATGACGAAACTGATCGGATACTCGAGGTCATGTAGCCAATGTGCGGTCGTGGGCACTGCTGTGAGGATGAGGAAGCATTATCGACAGTCTCTCGGACTGTCAATATAACGGAGCGTCCCGAGTGACGGACATATGCTCCGAATGTAAAATATCTGAACCACAACATGCGGTCCCCTATGTTGTTGGACGAGAGAGGGACCTCTCTCGCTCACAGCCCGGACGGACCTGGACAAGCCAGGAACCGGACTAACAGGCTTCCTCGGATCTGTCCTCAATCCGCCGTCACTGGGTGAGTACTAAAGTAATTATAGTGCTCGCATCACCCAAATCTCCTTCCTAGACCGCAACGGACGAACCCGGCAGCCGAACCATTCGATGAATGTACGCTACACCGGGTGAGCTAGCGAATGTCACCCCGTCGATCCTACAAGGGACCTCTTAGGCGATAGACATATTCCATGAGCACTTATTGCCGCTAGCTCTTCATTAACTATGACGACAGAGGCACACTTTTGAAAAACATCTCCGTAACTTTGCGAACAAGAAACCAGAAATGCTTGGTAATAGCAAGCATATAATAATAAATATATAGCGTCGTTCAATAATTCGAAAGTTTGTGTGACATTATTGGACTATGTTGGAACTGAGGGACGATGTCCCTGAACCGAACCAAAAATTCCACCGACGCTATCAGTTTCTTATCCGGCATCGCAGCATTCTGGTCCGACGAAAGAACCTGTAGAAGATCAAGTCAGATGACATACACAACAGCATATGTTGTTCCGAAAGGGAAAGCTCGAAATCCTCCGAATCCCTTTCGGTATCCCGTCGGACCGGATGAAATTTTCGGACGTCCGTACCCGCTTCCGCGGAGCGTCCCGACCCAGCATCGTCGGATAAAACATTATGCGACAGATTCAGTTGTTGCTGGGATGCTGCGATAAGCTGTGCTATTTAGGATAGCACATCCGTCCCCGAGGCCTGTGCAGTAGCGGTCTTACGATGCATTGCCACCGGAAGCTCCGTGTATGTTGACTCCCGCACACTTTCCTATGCGAACGTCCGGAGTCTGCAGGCCTCGTGTCCCTGGCTACCGGATGGTGTGACCTGGTCGCCGATGATTCTCTGACTGGCGAAGCTGACTGGATATCCGAGGTCACGTAGCCAAGAGCGGTCGTGTGCGCTACCATGAGAATGAGGAAGCCTTATTGACAGTCTCTCCGGACTGACTATATGTCGGAGCGTCCCGAGCGGCGGACGTATGCTCTGAATGCAAAACATTTTGTACCACAACATCTGGGGCCAGATGTTGTTGTACGAGAGAGGGGCCTCTCTCGCTCGCCGTCCGGATGGACCAGAACGAGCTATGGACCGGACTAAAAGGCTTCCTCCGTTCTCCCTCTAATCCGCCGTCACTGGGTGTGCATTTCGTTGATTTATAGTGCTCGCATCACCCCAAAACTCCTTCTAGACCGCAACGGACGAACCCGGCTGCCGAACCATTCGATGAATGGATGCTACACCAGGCGAGCTAGCGGACGTCAAAGGCCGTCGAACCTACTAGGGTCTTCTTAGGCAATTGGCGTATTTACATGAGCACTTTTCCGCTAGCCCTTCATTAATTGTGACGACGGAGGCACACTGTTGGAAGACATCACAGATACATCACCCTAATCTTGATCGTCTGAAATAGAAATTGATAAAGTAGAGTGACCCTGCGGGGAAAGGACCGGAATGTCCAATTCCCCACTAACATACTGTGACATACGCTTCCCATGTTGTCATCGAAATCATCAGATACAGAACAGGAGTTAATGTGAGTACACTGACTACATATAGAATGATTATAAAAGTCAGAGGAAGACTTCCTCTTATTAATTGATCAAAATCCTTTCAATGTGAAAAGAAAACAAAGTCCTGGTACTCGCACCAACTCCTGACAATCAAAATACATAATAATAATATGATCCATTAACATAGAAAAAATAATTGAAATCAAAATATTTTGAAAAAATATTTTTTCAGAATAGCCCAAGTTTCTGAAAAGTAACGTTGAGCCCCAATGGATCCCAAGCCTAAGTGTGGACAAAAAATTTAAAAATATTTTAAACAATTTATGCAACACTTACGAACAATAATAATATATCTAGTTATGATTAAATTAACATAAAGATATTATTTTCAAGAAATCCCCCCTCACACAGAGGGCTGTTGTAAATGTAAACATTGAGTGTAAAACACTAAAATAAGACTCCAGGCACCCAGGCCCGAAATCAGTTACCAAAAATACACTATCTGATGCAAAACAGAGACTTCCAGGGAAGAAACTGCAGAACATCAGATGGTAGATGCAGAACACAACGCCTAACCACCCATAGGTGAAGATGTAAACATGGGGAAAAGAACAGAATTCATTCTGTTATTCAGCTAAAACTCCCTAGAAATTTTAGTAATAATAATTACAGAAACTATGCCAAAAGCATGGGAGAATAGCAAGAGGGGACTTAAAGGAAAGGGAGAGAGGAAAACACTAAAAAATCAGTGTAACTAAATAACAAGAATGACAACAAAATGGCTGCTGCCTCGAAAATAGGTAACTTAACATAATTTCATTAAAAATTTTTAAGTTACAGCCCTGATAATATTCTGTCACACATTTTTCCTCTCCTCCTTCTATATCCTCCTTAGAATCACCATTTCACTAATATTTATGCGTCTGGCATCATTTAAACTGAGATTTACAAGCACAAAGATCAGTCAGATGTTAACTGATGAAGGGCCAAACTAAGAATGAATAATGGCGCCAATTTCGGAACGTCCTTGACACTGCGCATGCGCAGTAGAGGTGAAGTGTGGAGGGCCATTCAGGACATGTTTTCTTTGGTTTTAGATGCAAATTTTGGGGATTGGGGGGCAAAATTTGTGTTTGGCCCTATATTTTAAGAGTTAGCACCAGCTATGTCTGGGTCATTGGTACAGTATAAAAATATATGGCAAACATATATTAAATGCAAGGGGTATCATGAAGAAAAAGATATTTTTGGAGCAAAAGATAGAAGTATAACTTACTGCTCTGGGAAAATGAGTGATTTGAATGGAAGACGACAATAATCCATGTCTACAAAGTTATTGAACCTATTGTTTAACATGAAAATAAGCCATAAAATTGTCATGGGTTTACTGGCTTTCATCTGAATCTGGGATACAAGTAAATTAGTCTTTGTCAATTTAATTCCTGTAAAAACATGGTCAACCTCTCTTGATTGATAAGCGTTTAATTACTGAGCCAGTCAATTGTCACATTGTGTTAATTGCGTATGTATGGCTTCATGAAAAACAGTGGCAAACAAATCTTTTTTATCAAAACAACGGGTGTCCAGATGATGGAATTCCGAGGACCTGGTTACACAAAGAACCAGTAGTAGCTCCTCCCCTTCTCCTATCTTCCAGCAGTAAACTTCCTCAGATGACTATGTCAAATGTCATCTGTCACATGTCAGCCTTGTCAGGCCAGTCGGTCTGTTGATATAAATCACTCCTCCAAGACGTGATCACCCTTCAATTTCATGATAGTCTGCAGGTGTCAATCACCAGCCGACAATGTTTTCTCCCGGTGATGGCGTCATATTTGACAAAAATTGTTGCACATTTCGTAATTGTGAATATGTGTGATTTGAAACACGAATTAATGAACTTCTTTTACATCCAAATTAAACTCAAAACTTAGAATGTACCGAATTACATGAGTTGTTTTTCACCTGGGACCTTGTACATTACATTTACCAAGCACTTTCAGAAAAGTAAGGAGGTACATGTATTTCAGTTTTATTTTGTTTTCAATCTGAACTGTTTCACGGTATACTGGTATACCGCGGTATTGTTTTCAATACCGTCACCGGTACTAAAATCCGAATACCGTGCAGCCCTAGTGGGTTATAGATTAATTCTGATGGACGATAATGCCCGTCCTTATGTTGCCCATGCTATCGGGGAGTACCGACACAGGGAAGGGATTTAGCGTATAGACTGGCCAGCAAGATCCCCTGACCCCAATCCAATCGAACATGTCTGGAATGAGTTGCAGCTTGCATTTCAGTCCGTCCAGTCCAGCCAAGACGTGTCCAGGAGCTTGGTGCCATGCTGGTCCAAGAATGGAACAACATCAAAAAAAAAGGACCACCAGGAACCTGATTGGAAGAAGGATAAGGCATTGTAAAGCAGTAAGTAACAGTAATGGGTCTCATACTTGATATTGAACCCATACCAGTTCGCCCATCAACTTTTTGGCAAATTGAAAAATTTTCTCTTTTATCAATAATATCCATTTTCCATGGTTATCGTATTCAAAAGCTAAAAAATAATGTCAAACACAAATAAAATCTTAATTTCTGTACTTAAATCATTAAAGATATAATTAAATAAAAAATATACACACTTTTCATTACAATATTTCAACTAAAACGTAAAAGAGGTAGTTGGATATACTTGGTGCTTAGCAAACTTTGAGTAGTATATAACAAACTATTTATTCGTAAGGATGAACAAAAAGAAAAAAAATGGAACTCACATGAAAGAAACGTGCTTGTATCCGACCCCCTGATAGAAACATCTGTATTAGGGGGTCGGATACACCACAGTTTCGGAGTTAATACAGACAAAATACATGTTGACTGTAAGATAAATACCGATATTCAATACAATGGTATTGATTGAATACCAATGTAATTACAAAAATACCGGTTTATCGTCATTATTTATCTCCCCACCATTTAATTTTCAAGATATTTTAACTGTAGTCCCGAATGAATATTATTATCTCTTTAACAAATGAATTGACCATATCCACCGCGTAATATACAAATTCAGCAGTTGAAAAAATATTTTTAAAAATGCAACAAAACCATATCATGCGACCCCTCATTGGAACAAGCTCGTTCCAATGAGGGATCACATGATATAGTTTTGTTGAAATTTTTGGTAAAAATTTGATAAACTAATATTTGAAATAATAAATTTTGATGTCGTCTGCGTTGGGTAAAGGGTTACACGAACTGCATCATCAAAGCATACTAAATCATTCCACTGTAATGGCAAAAGTCACAATTGTGGTACAGATTTTCAGATATCTGAATAGTCTTTCGATATACTGGTATACCGCATTATTTTTTTGAATACCAATACCAGTTATTTAGTTTAGAATATTGTGCAGCCCTAGCTGCTATGCTATGTAATAATACTGCAGGATTTCTCCATGTGGAAAAAGTTATTACTTGCTCAAAAGCAACTGCATTTTTGTGAGGAAAGGTAGCAAAATTATTTATGTGCCTTTTTCTCATACATTATGTAAATCCTGCTAAATACATGCATTTATGAAATTCACAGATGTTTCATGTTAAGGCCACGATTCAACAGCCCATCTGGCATCATGTGAATAACTGAAAATTATCAGATCAATTTCCAACTGATAAAAAAGATGATCGTAAGGTCACCCTAGTTAAGACTACTGAGATCAAGTGGTTGCAGTGTTCGTAGAATGTATGTTCAGTGTTTTTCTCTGTTTTCTGATACACTTGTTGTGATCTGTTTCTATATTCCCTCGTAGGATTTGTGTAATCTTACTGATAGGTCCTGGTGTTTGTGATTGGGTCAGTTGTGGTGGTTTGGTCCAATATATTTGTGTGGGAATGACAGGTGTTGATCGATTTTGACTGTAAGAACAATGGCATTGCCATATTTTTGGAAACTGTCCCGGTTTTCTTTGCAGACTTTTTTTGGTATATAGGTACATTTTAACTGGGTCATTTCCTCATTTTCTCCCTCTGTTCTGGCTCTTTTGGAAGGCAGCTGTTGGCATTGTTTATAACAGTGATGGCTGACTCTGATGAATCTATTTCATAGAGATCGACATTCCACTAGTACTGCTGCATGTTCTCGTTGGTTC
Source organism: Pictodentalium vernedei (assembly GCA_031216915.1). NCBI lineage: Eukaryota > Metazoa > Mollusca > Scaphopoda > Dentaliida > Dentaliidae > Pictodentalium > Pictodentalium vernedei. Next base: position 756,983,148 of record CM062296.1, read on the forward strand.
TGTAGCCATAGCTCTCTAGGTAATATAATCATGAAATAAAGGTGGAAGTGTACCCTAGGGTAGACTTTCACCTTTATTTAAGGATAAAAAAGATGGTTAACATCAGTATTTCCTAAAATAAGGAATTCCGTTTTCAAATGTGAAAATGTATATAGGTTACCTTGTAAATGAGTTCAACAATGACGAGTTGTAAAATATCTCCAAATGATGTTACTTGATCTATGCAGCTGCTCAAATAGTTCAGTGCTTTTTCCTTTAAAAAAATATCAAAAACAGATAAGAGAATTAGTATGGATATATAACACACATCACCCCAAAAATAAGCTATGAATTGACCTTTTACCAAACGAATATGTCAGATATGCCCAGTGTTTAACACAACAGTTGCCTTTCAAATATTGTTTTGATTTTTCTGCTCCTTAACATAGCATATGGTCCACATCAAGGAAATGATCTCTTAGAGAAATTTTCAATATAGGGGGGTGGGGGTGGGAGAAGGGGGTATAAGCCATGATTTAGAAATAAGTAATTAAAACCTGGCTTGTAACCCCCACCCCCCCCCCCTCCACCCCACTCATCTTGATAAGAATATTCCAATAAGAGACAAAAGCTACGTTTTGGAGCTCAACTAAAAAATGATAAATTTAAAGTAATTTGTATATTTTTTATACTTGCCAATGGTCCAGACTTAACTGGTGCAAACTCAATATAATTCAGGGCCAAACACAAATTTTGAACCCCCCCATTCCCTCAAATTTGCATACAAAACCAAATGAAAGTGTCAATGACAATGTAGCTCAACTTGTCAAGACAAAGACAAAGACATGTACATGTATAGTATGTGATACAGCAATGACAAACATCTAGGTAATGACCTGATAACAAAGGTACATATAAAGTATTGTCACGGTCTGTACATAAATACTGACCGTTGCCTGTAACAAATGTTAGGTAAAGTATTGTAAAGGTGGGTGAAAGTCAGATGCTAAACTAGAAAAGAAATCTTTGCGTCCCAGAATGGGTCTGACTGAACCCCAAAATATTTGTTCTCATAGCACAGTGATAACAAAGGCACCCCAAAACACACTCATTCCTGTCCCAAGGTGAAAACAAAGGTACCCAAGAAGTTTCGTGAAGATCAGTTCACAAATATGAGCTGTGTAGAAGTTGTGACAAAAAACTGATTGGACCTAATTTTGGTACAAAATGGCCACTGGCTGCCATCTTGAATTTTGGACCGCACCCAGAAACACTCATTCTCGTCCCAAGGTGATAACAAAGGTACCCAAGAAGTTTTGTGAAGATAGGTTCATAAATACAGCCTCTAGCCCGAGCCGTATTGACATGTGCACTTACAGTGTATAAGTAGCACTGAATAAATCAAAGTTTATCTAATTTGCATAATTTCTGCACGAGAAAAAAACCTGTACTATATGTGATGTATTCCATGTCACTAAACATTCATACAAAAATTTATTCAAATCAGAACTTTCATACAGAAGTTCTGTACAAAAGACTGATTGCACTAATTTTGGTACAAAATGGCTGCTGGTGGCCATCTTGAATTTCGGGCCACACCCAAAAACACTTGTTGTCATCCCACGGTGATAACAAAGGTACCCAAGAAGTTTCGTAAAGATCGGTTCATAAATACGGCCTCTAGCCTGAGCCGTATAGAAGTTGTGTACAAAAAAATGATTAGACCTAATTTAGGTACAAAATGGCCACTGGCAGCCATCTTGAATTTTGGACCGCACCCAGAAACACTCATTCTCGTCCCAAGGTGATAACAAAGGTACCTAAGATGTTTCATGAAGATCGGTTCATAAATACAGACTCTAGCCCGAGCCGTATTGACATGTGTACTTACTGTGTGTAAGTAGCACTGAAAAAATCAAAGTTCATCTAATTTGCATAATTTCTGCACGAGAAAAAAACCCGTATTATATGTGATGTATCCCATGGTACTAAACATTCACACACAAAATTATTCAAATCAGCGCTTTCATATGGAAGTTCTGTGCAAAAATCTGATTGCACCAAATTTTGTACAAAATGGCTGCCATCGGCCATCTTGAATTTCGGACCAGACCCAAAAACACTCGTTCTCGTCCCGCAGTGATAACAAAGGTACCCAAGGAGTTTCGTAAAGATCGGTTCATAAATACGGCCTCTAGCCCGAGCCGTATTGGCATTTGCACTTACAGTGCTGAAAGTAACACCAAAAAACATCAAAGTTAGTCTAATTTGCATAATTTACACACGAGAAAAAACCCCGTATTATATGTGATGTATCCCATGGTACTAAACATTCATACAAAAAATTATTCAAATCAGAGCTTTCATATGGAAGTTCTGTACAAAAAACAGATTTCTGCATTGTCGGTACAAAATGGTGGCTGGCAGCCATCTTGAATTTCGGATCGCACCCAAAAACACTCGTTCTCGTCCCACAGTCATAACAAAGGTACCCAAGAAGTTTCGTAAAGATCGGTTCATAAATACGGCCTCTAGCCCGAGCCGTATCCAATTGTTGACGGACAGACGGACAGATGGACGACGGGCCATGGCATAAGCTCAAATTTGGCTTCGCCAAAGTTGAGCTAAAAATTAAAGTCCTATCTGCCCTTCCATACATTTGTTTACAGCACATGCGCTGTAACCAGGAAGGTACCAGAATTGGCGCCAAGCATCATTCTTTCAATAGTATTTAGCTGGTGCAACCTCAACATTATTAAGGGCCAAATGCAAATATTGAACCCCCCATATTTGCATACAACAACGAAAATTAAAAGTCCTATCTGGCCCTCCATAATTTTAGTACTTGCACATGAGCAGTACCCAGGAAGAGACTGGAATTGGCACCAACACCACTCTTTGTAGACGAGTCTACTAAAGTGATAACTCAGCGGGGAGGTATGAGTGCCCACTCATGGGAGGGGCATCCCCATCTGAGCCATTGGTAAGTATAAAAAATATACAAATTACTTTAAATTTATCATATTTTTATACTATAACCAATGGCCCAGACTTAGCTGAATCGTAAAAAGATGGAGGGCCTAGGACTTAAGAATTAGCAGACCAAACACAGCTCCTAAGCCTGCATTCCAAGGTGAAAAGGAGATTAAATTTTAAAAGGAATTATATGCATATATGTATGTCTCTCTATGCAATAACAGAGAAGACATATCATCAATAAGGAGCCATATCCAAGTAATTCCGTATTCTTAGCATGAATGATTATGCTAATAGTGTGTAACGAGCCCCCAATTTTAAGGCTAGCCCGGACTAAGCCACTTAAATCAAGATGGCGTATTCGAGAGTGAGAGACTAACCCCCATAAACACACAACATATATACAATAAACAAGCTGTATTTAAGATCAGTAATAATCTACAGACAAAAACAGCTTCACTCATAGTTACACACTTATTATCAGGCCAGAAGATATGAAAAAAAATCACCAAATCAATAGAAGCTCACTAAGGAGACTTACAACGCCAGCCGTAGCTTAGAAGTCTTCATCTCCATGAAGACAGATATTTTGGTGTAAGTTACAACCTTAAAAGCTCACTGAACGGAGACTTACAACTATCGTCGTGCAAGGTAGGAAATGAAAAGCTGCTATTTTAACAGCCGTAATTCCCAAAGAGACAGTAGTCTCAAAAGATAATTATTTCCATTATATCATTGTATAATTACTGAAAAACACCACTCATGATTCTAGCTAGGCTATTACGGTGTAAACAATAAGAGTCAAGTCTGTGACACCTACGAAAACAAACCAAAAAGCACTCTTTCCTTTAGTGGTTTTATTCCCAAAAGACAGCAGTCTGAGCCTCGCTAACATTGCTCAGAAGTCTTCATCTCTGTGAAGACAGATATCTCAGTGTAACTTGCGACCTAGAAAGCTCACTAAACGGAGACTTACAACTATCGTCGCGCAAGGTAGGGAATGATGAGCTGCTATTCTAACAGCCGTAATTCCCAATGCGACAGTAGTCTCAAGGTAGCTACGCAGTTATGAGTCTTCATCTGCGTGAAGACATATCTGTAGCACCTGCAGCACCTGAAAGCTCACTAAATGGAGACTTACAACACTTGCCGCTAATGTATAAGAAAAGACCGCTGTAACAGTACATGAGGCTACAATGGCGTCCACAATAGCAATAAATGTCTTGACGCCAAGGAATACAACACCAAGAAGGAAAAGACGTATTTATTCCCTCTAACATCTCTATTCCAAACAAGACAACTGTCTCAGCGCTATGGAACCTCTATTCATAAGGAATAGGGCATCACATTTCTTATATTATTGCTAAGGCAAGGAAGGCATCGTTAATCGGGACAAAAGCCCTCGACACCTGAGCCAAAATATCTGGGGTGGAAAGATCTTCGTCTTTCCATCGGCCGATATGATAAGCTGTTTTTTGCCTAGCAAATGCAGACTTATATTCAGATGGAACAAGATTCTAAGAGCTTATGACTAAAATTTCATAGTCTTAAGGTGCCCTTCTGTGAGGGATGGAGACTCATACTCTGTAGCCCTCTCACAATCCAAATGTTCCATCTGAAAATATGGTCAACACCATCCGACTAAACAGATGACTGGACCAACGCATCACCGTCCGACAGCTCACCATTGGAGCCTGTTAACGGTAGTACCAGACACTACAGGGATGCTGTGATACGCAGAGCAATCTGCGGTAGCCGGTCCGTGAATGAGGCTAGCAGAGCAATGATAATCCACTTGTTACCATAAGCTGCTCATGGGATGGAGATCTAGCCCCAGATCCTCGACACATGTCCCGTATAAAAATGCCTTGAACGACTAGCTATCAACCTGAACATGCAAAGGTGGGTAGCTAGTCTGCGGTCAACATGCTTCATCAATGAAGCAGGGGAAGAAGCCATAGCCGCAACCGGATCCGGCTGCAGTGTGGAAGGAGAGTGCCAAACAGCAAGCATGAATGGGCGTCCCAATTCACTAAAGTTTCTCGAATCAAAAACAGTTGACCCTGACTGCTGACCGAAAGGAGAAAGTTCTCCAGCTCACGGTCTGCTCCAGACCACGCCGAGCGTTCCGTTAGAAACTTGTAGGCATCTACCCCTTAGCGTGCATATCCATGGAAGAAGAGGAAGCCGTAACAACACCTGGCCGTAGCTGAAGTGCGGAAGAAGCATCCAAACTTGTCACATTCTGTACGGATGCTCGTACTCACTGAAGTTTCTTACAACACAAATCGGTCGTCCCTGACTGTTAATGGAAAAAAAAACGCTCTGCCCTCGCAATCTGTCCCCAGATCTCACTGAGTATCCTGCTTAGAAACTTCTAGGCTAATCCTTTTTTGTGCGCTTCCGTGTAAGAAGAAGCCATAACTGCTGCCAACCCCGGCTGCAGAGTGGAAAGAAAATTCTGATGCGTGTTCCGACTCAATATGGTTTCTCACAAAGGAAACAGTCGACCCGACTGTTAACGGGACTGAGAGGGTTCTAAAATCGATGATCTGACTACAAATCTAGCCAAGCGTCCCATAGAGAAACTTCTGGTTTCTTCTACATGCACATATGACTAGACCGACCCAGCACCGTCCAACAGCTCACTACAGTAGTCTGTGACAGGTGCCCCTTGCTGGGTTTTTTAAGCTGCGATAAGCTGCACAAATTGCGACAGCAAGTCCGTTACTGAGACTTGTGGAGCAGCGAATTATATTCCCCGCCGCATGTTGCTCCTGGAACGGAGATCTGGCCACCGATCTCTTCGTCGAACGTCCCAATGAATCAAGCCTCAAATCACTAGCTACTGGATGGACCAACTTCGAGGGCAAACACTGGTGCATCTTCGCTTGGCTGCATGAACATCTGGAGTCGGGTAGCTTGTGTGCGGTCACATGGGCTTTGCTGAAGCGGAGGAAGAAGCCGTAACTGCAGCCAGCCCTGGCTGCAGTGTAGAAGGAGCATCCCGAGCGGCCAGGGAGGACGTGAGCTCTGACTCTGTGAGTTTCTCAAAGCAATAGTTGACCCCGACTATTACTGGGTTAGAGAAGGCTCTCCCGCTCGCTGTCTGATCTGGACCTCGCCGAGCTTCCCAAAGAGAAACTTGCAGACTTCTTCAACTTATTTTGTTGTCGTCGATGGGTGAGCTTTTGATTAAAAGGTGCTCGCTCTACACAAATCCACACTCTCCTTGACCGCATCGGACATACCCGGTATTATGTTTCCCACTATCGGGTAACCGCCTGACCGCTTGAGCTAGCTGCTGGAATAAGAGGCCTTATTTCCTTTATATTCAAGAGAACCTTAGCAGCTGGCTCTGTTTTTTCCTCAGAGCATGACAACGTCAGCACATTCTGGACGGTTGTCGGAATACCATCACCATGTTCTTGTTCCTTTGGAGAAGAATCTGAAAACTTTAATTATCTTGCGGTGACAGCTCTGGAATGGAACTTCACCGCAAATACCTAGCGCGACACCAGCTTTCAATGTTAGTGTCTTAATGAGTCGAGCCTGACAACACAAGAAGGACCTGAATCAGTAGGAGTGCAGAGACTACTGGCAAGACAAGCATGTAAATTTGATTTAGACGTGTTTGCCCTACACTGAGAGCAGAAATTTCATAAATAATTACAATCCAAACAAAGTTCACTGCACTCTTAACATCTAACATATAATCATACAATATAATGATACATGATGAAGACAATCAAAAAAAATTTCGAAATAAATCAAAACAAATTTTTTCCAAATTTTTTTTTTGAAAGTGCCTAAGTTCCCCAAGGGAACCACACGAGCCCAAGGGCATCCTGATAGAGCCTAAGTGTGGATAAATACCAAAATATTAAAGCTACACTACCAGAATATTAATAAATGTATCCTACTATAATTGTGATGAAATAAAACCCTGAATATTACCTGTTAAGGGCGTTGTTAAAAGTAAACGTCAGGATAGAAAAGCCGGAAACTGGACAATATGCACACGAAAGGCCCCAGTCAGTAAATAATTAACTGTTACCTGATGCAAAGCTAGGTCTTCATGTGAAGAAAAAATAATTCATCCGGTAGGAGATGCAAGACCATAACGGCCCAACACCCCTTGGGTGAGGATGTAACCATGGGGATAATGGAATAAACCTTCTGTACAACACATTAAACTCCCAAGAAATTTAATAAAAAATTTTTTTTTAAAAATCAGCCGGAAAGCTTAGGAGTTTAACCGGAGGGCTCAGGGAAGGAACACATAACCAACAGTAGGTAAATCATTATGATGAAATGGAAGGATAAGAAAGGAACACATAACTAACAGTAGGTAAATCATTAGCAAAACGAATGATGTCAAGGTGTATATCAATAAATTGGGTAACATGAAATAATTTTCATGTTATTAAAAAGTTACAGCTCTGAACGTCTCAAACCACCATTGTTCACTTCCATCATCCATTTACTGCCTTGAATCCACCATATACTTCATTGATTTGTGTCTGGCATCCACCAAAAGAGAGATTTAAAGCACAGATGTAAGATGAGATGTTTACTGACTTAGAGCCAAACAAAGAACGGTGTTTGTGCCAATTCCGGTCTCTTCCTGGGTACTGCGCATGCGCAAGTACTAAAGTATGGAGGGCAGATACGACTTTTAATTTTCGTTGTTGTATGCAAATTTTGGGGATTGGGGGGGGGGGTAAAAATTTGTGTTTGTCCCTTAATAATGTTGAGGTTGCACCAGGTAGGTCTGGGCCATTGGTTGTAGTATAAACATATCCAATCTCTCAATAACTTCAATAAAGAATAGCTCCTACAGGTGAATAGAAGACAGAGGAATTACATATATCCTTCTCTTATAAAAAAGGAGAATGACATAACACCAACAATGTAATTGATAATTACATAATTTCTCCATTTAATGCCAGCATAACCCCTTATGCCAATTCGGTGAAGGAAACCAATTATAAAGCTAATCCATAGAATGATACGCTTTATACTCATTTAAAAGAGTCTGAGGATTGTATAGAAACGCTCGTTTGACATGTGACATATCCAAATGCTTCACAGTGCGCTATACTTGAAAAACAGTACATAAATGAGACATAGATATTGCTTCACACCGAGCTGCACTTTAAACCCACCCAGCACAGACGCTGGACTACTGTCTCTGAAGGAAGTATTCCCTTGCTTTTCACTATAAAACCAGATAACATAAAAGAAATGAATGAACAGATATATCCTTTCAGTTAGGAATCAAGAAAAGAAAGAATCTTTTTCTTCCCTTACTAATAAAACTCGATCGACGTTTATAAATGCGCATTGCTCTAACTGGACACAGCAAAGGTCTATGGTTGTCCGAGGATGGTAAAGCCTTAATGATAATAGGCTCCGACCGCTTATCTGGAATCTGATCCTTAGCCAAGAATCCCACTTCTGTAGTGAGGGTAACAGAATTACCACATTACGGTAATGGGAATCATCAACAGATAATGCATGAAATTCACTCACTCTTCCGGCAGACGCAAAGGCTAATAGAAAGGCTGTTTAATAGGTCAAGAATTTGAACTTTACATCGTCTAATTGCTCAAACGGAGCTTCTTGAAGCTTCAAAAGAACCCAAGCCAAATTCCATTTAGGAATTAATCTGAGGGTTCTTGGTCTATTAATAGAGAAATTTCTAACTAGCTTGGATAAAGAAGAATCTGATCCAATAGCCAAGTTATGATGAGCATAAGTGTCTGATAACATAGACCTATTGCCCTTAATAGTGAGGGTTGCAAGTTTAATAAGTCAAACAAGTAGACCAGGAAATTGGCAATCTGAGGAATGGACGGACCATGACTGTTTACAGACTGGTCCACACACCAACGGAAGAAAACCCTCCACTTCGCTGCATAATTCAGCGAAAAGGATGTGCTCCTACAGTTAGAAATTGCATCCACTGCTCGTCCTGTAAAATGTTTTCTGTGAAAGAAGGCTCGCACAGTGGAAATATGTGAAGGCTGAGACCTTCCGGGTTGTGATGCAGCACGCGGGACGTCCCCTGATATAGAAGCTCCTTTCGAGGAGGAAGCTTCTGGGGAATGTCCCATAACAGACACCTGAGAAGATTGGTCCAGGGTTTCTGTGATGACAGAGGTGCTACTAGCAGGATTTTGCAGTGAGACTGTTTGATTTTTAACAGTCTGCTGAATCAACGGAGCAGGAGGATATGCATATCCTATCATTCCGTCCCATGAGATCGATAGAGCGTCTACTGTGTACGCTCGATGATCTGGGCATTGCGACATGAACGTCGGTAACTGATTGTTCAGGTGTGTCGCAAAAAGATCTATCATGGGACGGTCCCACTGGTAGCAGATCTGACTAAATACTTGCTTGTTGAGAGTCCACTCCGATGGTAACAGGCGACCTTTTCGAGAGAGTGAGTCTGATAGCACATTCAGACGACCCGATATATGAAGGACTGAGAGATGAACGGGATGACTCAGAGCGGATAGGAGAATCTTCTCTGTTAATTCGCACAACGGAATCGAATGAGTGCCTCCCTGGTTCCTGAGATAAGCCACTTGTGTCAAGTTGTCAGAATCTAAACATGGACGTTCGCTATTTGAGCAATCCAATGTTGTAGTGCTAGCCAGATAGACATCATCTTCTTGATGCTTATGTGCTTCTCTAGGAACGGAGGGTCCCAAAGACCCTGACACTTCAAGCTGCAGGACTTAGGAATGCACCCCAGCCTGTCAGACTCGCATCTGTCATAATCGTGAAGACTGGATTTGGCAGCTGAAGCAGAACTCCCTGAGTAAGACACTGGAAGTCCGTCCAAATCTAAACCTTTTGTTTTACTAGGTCCGTTAAAAGAATCTGGGTTTCGAGGAATGTGTCTTGACACTCCAGTTCTGAGTAAAGAAAATCTGGAACGGACGCGTGCACAGGCGGCCCATCAGAATTAGATCTGCAGCCACTCCACACAGCCCCATTAGTCGCATAAACTCCCTCACAGTCACTGTGGGAGAGTTTAGACAAAAGCAAGCTAGACAAAAGCGAGCATGACAACTGACTAATTTCACTCTGGGTAACGGCAGACAAACCAGATTGTTGTGAGTCCCGAAGCTCATTCCCAAGTGAATGAAGGATTTGGACGGAGCTAGATCTGACTTTTTCTTGTTTACTAGGAAACTGAGATGTCGGAACAACTGAAGCAGACTCTGAACATCGTTCTGAAGAATAATTCTGTCACCGTATCTCTGAAGAATTTCATCCAAGCCGACGTTACTGAATGAGCTTGGAAGTATGACATTGCCGAGTTCATTATTCGAGTAAAAGCCCAAGCAGCCAGGTTCAGACCAAAGCACATCGCTCTGAAATGATAAACCTCTCCTTGCATAGCAAAATGCAGGTACTTTCTGAATGCCTAATGTACCAGGACATGAAAGTACACGTCCTTTAGATCTAGGCTTGTTGCATAGTCACCCACTCGAATGCTCGCTCTTACTGACCGAATGGTTTCTTTATAGAACTTTGGAGCTATGATCAATTTGTTTATCCAGCTCATGTCTATTACCGGTCGGAATAAGTTGTCTGGCTTCGATACGAGAAACAAGTGACTGTAAAAACCTGGAGACTTTTAATTCTTGACGACCTCTATTGCTTTCTTCGATAGGAGAGCATGTACCTCTGCAAGGAGAGACTCTCTTTGGAAGAATTCGCCGGAAGATTTGTCCACCATAGACTTGTAAGTGGGGCTTTGCTTGGAATGGTAGCCACAGGCTTGCCGAGACTACATTTATCACCCACTGATCTTCCGTAATTTCCATCCAGTTATACTAAATACTACATGTTAAGGGCATTGCCAAATGTAAACGTCAACAGAAAAAAACGGAAACAAAACAGGCACACAAAAAGGCCCAAAGTCAGTAACCGATTTAAATGTTACCAGATGCAAAGTTAAATCTTCATACGAATTTTGAAAACCATACATAAATGAGACATATTTATTGCTTCACACCGAGCTACACATTAAAACCATCCCAGCACCGACTCAGGACTACTGACACCGGAGGAGGTCTTCCCTTGCTTTTCACTATAAAGCCAGGTGATCATAAGGGAAAAAAACATCCTCTCCCCCCCCCCCCCCCCCCCTTCCCCTTGTTCTGAGATGAATAACCTCAGAATAAAGAGGGCAGCGGAACAGCGTCAATGCTGGAAAGCCAGATCCGGCAGTTGCAGCGGAACTCCGAGTTAACCACTGAAGATCTGCCCAAATCTGAATCTTTTGTTTTACTAGGTCCGTTAAAACAATACTGGTTTTGAGCGAATGCGTCTTCACACTCCACTTCAGCCCCATCAGTCACATGAATTCCTTCGCTGTTAATGCATCTGAGTGTAGACAAAAGCGAGCATAACAACTGACTAATTTCGCTCTGGGTAACGGCAGACGAACCAGATTGTTGAGTCTCAAAGCTCATTCCCAAATGAGTGAATGACCTGAACGGAGCTAGATCTGACATTTTCTCGTTTACAATGAAACAGACGTCAGAGTAATAGAAGCAGACTCTGAACCTTGTTCTGAAGTATAATTCTGTTGCCGTATCTCTGCAGAATGTCGTCCAAGTAAGCCGACGTTACCGCAGACGAATGAGCTCAGAAGTATGACATTACAGAGTTCATTATTCGAGTGGGTGCCAGGTTCAGACCAAAGCACAAACACTGAACTGATAAACCTTCCCTTGTACAGCGAACCGCAGGTACTTTCCGAATGCCGGATGTGCCAAGACATGAAAGCGTCCTTTAAATCTATGCTTGCCGCATAGTCATTCACTCGAATGCTCGCTCTTACCGACCAAATGGTCTCCATATAGAACTATGGAGCCACGATAAGCTTGTTTATCCAGCTCAAGTCTATTACCGGTCGGAACGAGCCGTCTGGCTTTGGTACGAGGAACAGGTGACTGTAAAAACCCCTGAGAATTTTGATTCTCGACGTCCTCTATTGCTCTCTTTAATAAGAGAGCCTGTACCTCCGCTAGGAGAGACTCTCTTTTGAAAGGATCTGGCAGAACATTTGTCGAACGCAGACTTCTCGTTAGTGGGGGTTTCGCTCGGAATGATAGCCATAAGCCATCCGAGACTTCACTTCTCACCCACTGATCTTCCGAGATTGCTATCCAGTTTCTCGCAAAGTTTGATAAACTTCCGCCAAGTGGCAAGCAATAAAGGTCTTGAACATCACCTGTAGGACTTGTGAGGCTTACGGGAGGAGAAACTACGTCCTCCCAGCGAAGATCCTTGCCCTGTCGGCTTAGGGGCGTCTGACCGATAGTCCCGATTAGACTTACGCCCCTTTCCCGAGTCTCTATATTGATGACCTCCGGAGTAATTGTATGAGGGTACCCTCGTGAGGAGTTCCCTTTTGATGATTTTGATTTGGAACGTCCTCCTTTTACTCCAGTCTGCTGAAGTGGGTTACTGAGACGCCGACTTCAGTAGCAGAGCACCAGACGCTTTCTTAGTAGCTTGTCGTCAAATATAGTATTCCAGAGACCGCAGCGACCCAGAGAGAGCTTTTCACCTTGTCATCTATAAGTGATGACGACGCAAGGGCAGCATTAACTCCAGATTAGCAACTGTCAGGGCAGAGTTATACGTGGTATACATGATTGCCTTGGAAAGAACTCAAAGAGAGGTATGCACATCCTCAAATTCCTTCCCATTGAGATGGTGCACCATAGCTCTAGTAGGGTGATCTGCGTAGGACATTGCGTTCAAATTCGCTCTATATGATGAAATTGCAGTTTTCCATAACATCTGAGCAAATACTGAATGATGCAGGTAAGGATATATCTAAATCCCTGGCCTGCTCATCCAAACGCAGAGGAGCTCTCTGAACATCTTCTCCAACCTTTTCAAATGAACGTAGTCCAAGGAACGGTATATTTATGGAAGATGTTGACAAGAAACCACCTTTTTTCCTTGCACTCGAGAGGTTAAATATGGCATTGTTTACATGGCCGAAGGCCTGCGACACCTGCCTTGACTGAACCGGGAAAGAAAGATATTCTTCCTTCCTCCGTATAAAGTCTGCGTCTAAAGACGTCAGCGGTTTCTCTCTTGTCGCAGCAGTTTGATTCGGTGGAACAAATTCAGGATAGTATTGATGGATGAAATCCATCGCAACCATGTGTTGTTCCAAAAGGGGAGGGTAATCCTCTTCCTTATCCCTTTCACCATCCGAGTGAATCATTTGCGAATCTCAGTCCATTACATCTGCATGAACAGACGACTGGACCGACCAAGCACCGTCTGACAGCTCAGATTCTGAAGGAGGTTGCTCCTGTACTTGCTGGGACGCTGCGATAGTCTGCGCAATCTGTGACAGCAAGTCCGTCATCGAGGCCTGAGGAGCAGCAGTTTTCCGTTTCTTAGCAGTTTGCTGCTCCTGGGATGGGGTTCCGGAGATGGATCTCTTCTCCGAACGTCCCAATGATCAAGGCCTCGTCCTGGATTAATTTTTGAGTTAGCACCAGCTAGTCTGGGCCAAGGAGAAGAGTGGTCCCTTCTTCGCGCAGCTGGCTGGACAACCAAAGTCGGGTAGCTAGGATACGGCCATGTGTGCAGTATGATCGTAGCGGAAGAAGCTGTGACTGTAGCCGAGGCCGGCTGCAGTCTAGGCGGAGCGTCCCGAGCGGCAGGTGTGGACGTATGCTCCAGCCTGCACAAGTTTTTCATAACAACAGCTGGCCCCAGTTGTTGCTGGGTAAGAGAGGGACCTCTCCCGCTCGTGGTCTTGTCAGACCTCGCCGAGCCTCCCAACAAAAAACTTGCTGGCTTCTTCCCTAGTTCCATCGTCGCTGGGTGAGCTTGTTTTGATTTTAAGGTGCGCGCTCTACCCACTACACTTCCTTCAACCGCAACGGACATACCCGGTGCCACGGCTCCCACGGACAGAGTAACCGCTTCACCGGTCGAGCTAGCTGCTGTCAAAGGATTAAAACCACCGCCCAGTGGCTTTATCCCCTGCCTAATATTCAAGAGCACCTTAGCAGCTAGCTTTGTTTGCTCATCAGAGCGTGACAACAGTAGCACACTTTTGGATGGTGTCACATAACCATTACCATGTTCTTGTTCCTCTGAAAAAGAAACTGAAAAACTTGAGTGACCCTGCGGCGAGAGAACCAGCATCGGCCTCTCACCACTAACAACATACCTTGATACCCGTGTCCAACGTTTGTCATCCCAATTAGCACATGTAGGACAAGAATTCGTAGGAGTACATCAACTACAAGCAAGGCAATATGCATGTAAATCCGAGGAAGACTTCCTCGCCTTGCATTTTGAGCAATAAGCTTTCATAATTAATCAAAACTAAGCCGATAGAACTCCAACAAACTCCAAAATAATTTGTGATAAAGATACATAATAATCAACAATCAAAATTGAAATCGAAATTTTTTTTGACAAAAGCCCAAGTACCCAAAGGGAACATGAAGAGCCCAAGGGTATCCCGATAGAGCCTAAGTGTGGACAAAATTCCAAAAATTATTGCTATTCTACCGGAATATTAAAACATGCATCTTACAACAATCCTACAGTAATAATAACTAAATACTACATATATTTAAGGACGTTGCCAATGTAAACAACGTCAAGGAAAAACCGGAAACAAGACATCAGGCACAGAACAAAAAGGCCCAAAGTCAGTAACAGATTTTAAAGCTACCCGATATAAAGCAAGATCTTCAATAGAACATGCATGACCCAAACGACCCAACACCCCTAGGGTGAGGACGTAACCATGGGGATAAACAGAATAAACATTCTGTAATACACGTTAAACTCCCAAGAAATTTAATACAAAATTTTGATAAAAATAAGCCAAAAAGCTTGGGAGTTTAACAGGAGGGCTTCAAGGAAGGATAGGGAAGGAACACTTAACAAACAATGGATAAATCATTAGCAAGAATGGTGACGTCAGGCCCATGTCCTGAAATTGGGAAACATGAAATACTTTTGATAAAAATTATAAAGTTACAGCCCTGAACGTTCCAAACCACCGTAGTACCTAGTTCACTTCCATCATCCATTTATGTCCTTGGAACCACCAATTTTACCATTGATTTGTGTCTGGCATCCTCAAATATGAGATTTAAAAGCACAGATGTCAGTTGAATGTTGCTGACTTTAGGGCCAAACAAAGAATGTTGGTTTGCGCCAATTTTGGTTCCTTCCTGGATACTGCGCATGCGCAAATCTGATAAGTATGGAGGACCAGACAGGACTTGAATTTTTCGGTTTTGCATGCAAATTTGGGGGATTGGGGTGCAAAATTTGTGTTTGGCCCTGATTAATTTTTGAGTTGGTTGTTGTATAAAAATAAGGAGATTTAAAGCACAGATGTCAGCTCATTGTTTACTGACTTAGGGCCAAACAAAGAATGATGCTTGTTGCCAATTCCGTACCTTCCTGGTTACCGCATATGCGCAGTAAACAAAAGTATGGAGGACCAGATACGACTTCAATTTTTCGGTTTTGTATGCAAATTTTGGGGATTGGTGGGTTCAAAATTAGTGTTTGGCCCTGAATTATATCAAGTATGCACCAGCTAAGCCTGGGCCATTGGTTGCAGCAGGGACCAGCTGTGAGGGCGACTAGGGCGATTATGTCGCCCTTCTAAGCCTGAAGTCGCCTAAAAAAATAGTTGGGGCGATTACAAGTCGCCCTCTAAAAATTGGCCAAAATGAGGAAAGACTGAACAATTGAACTGTGTGATGCGAGGTTTACATAAAAACGATTATTTTCAAGGATCGAATGTGCTTGAGTGTGATAAATGGGCATTTTAATTCGTCGAATAAACGACCATTTATTTGAAATCACACGTCAATCAATTGTCCATTGTCACTTTTGGCGGATTTTTTATTTCTATTTTGTTGCGTTTCAGTCGGAGCTTCAAGTGTTGAAACGAAAATAAGTGACTTATGCGACTCAACAAAATAACCCAGTTTGAAAGTAGGTTACCTCGCTTAGGATGCCGAAAGAGTATACACAACGGACGTATTTTATAACACTGTATTTTTATTTTGTTTTGCCGATGACTGTTAACTGTTGGCCGTCTATTCCTAGAAACATACGAATGGAATTAAAACACATGAAAAAAAAGCTTTAGTGATGACAAGAAAAGCTTTGTACAGGGCACAAGTGTACATGTGGACGATCTTGAAAAGGGTCCTCCTAAACACAGGAATGACACGAAATGACGCGGAATGACACTGGAATGCCACAAAATGATGCGGAATGACATTTCTTTTACAAAATACTCGATCCCAGAATGAATTTTGTTTATTAACTAACAAAGTACCTCCCAAGCAACCTTCTTACATCTGGTCCTGTTCACACTTTCAGACTTAGGAAATTATTAGCTTAGTAGACTTTGGTGAAAGGCAACCACAGGAGGGTGCTGGGGGATTGGCATGAATAAGAGGGGAGGGGTCATGAAGGAGAGGGTAGTAGTGGGGGATTTTCAGTCAATAATTACATTGTGATTTTTTAACCTAGCATAGATGCATCATAGACAACTGGACCTGGATTAATCAGACGTTCATGGAGAACCACAAATTGAAAATATGAAGGGGCGGCAGGGGGATGGTACATGAATATTCTTAATTTTCCCCACTTGCCTATGAAGTCTCCCTACATGACTCTGCAGTCTCCCTATTTTTTCTGGAGGGAGACATGAAGTCTCCCCAAAATTTCCCTCTTGGCTGGTCCCTGGGTTGCAGTATAAAAATCTGAAAGTTTATAATTATTTAACCCTTTACACATCATACATGATAACAAAATTTATTATTTTAATTATTTTTTTTTTAACTTTTCCAAAAAATGTCAGCAAAACCACATAATGTGACCCCTCATTGGAACAAGATCAATAAGCTTGTTCCACTGAGGGGGTCAAATGATATGGTTTTATTTAAATTTTTTAAAAATATTTTTTCAACTGCACAATTTTGTAAATTATGCAGGTGGATGCAAGGGATTCATTAGGTAAAAGATTGAGAAAAAATATACTGACTGCACCACCTAAAACTTGTTATTATGACGTTATGACCGAAATTTCAGTAATAGCACAATTACCAATTCCTGAAATTTCTAGCATTTATAAATAATACTTTTTCTCTGACAACATAAGATTCTGCTCCCTCACTGGAATGGACTTCATAAGTTTAACCTCTGAGGGCCTAATTCTGACATTTGATCACTTTTGAGTGCAACAAAACAGGTGCACCAACATGCAGCCTGCCTATACAGGAAAGCTACTGTAAAAGTGCAGTAAAAATGTTTAAAAATCTCCATCCTTCAAGGGTGAATTCCGTGAGTGAGCTTAAGTTATGTAACATAAGAAAAAATCTAAATAAATGTAGAAAAGGTAAGAAAATATTTGCATAATCCCTCACACCACCCACCACACCCACACCAAAACCATTGGAAAGATTGGTCTATTCTTGTTGATTATAGCAATTGATAAGTAAAATATGTCTTTTCTTTATACTTTTACTAGTTCAGAAAAAAAAAGAATAAAATGTTCCAAAAAAATTATCTGTGAGATTAAAATGTGATTAGTCTGCATGGTCTCACCTGATCTGCATGTATCAACATCATGAATGCATTTCTCTTACAGGACATATCTTGTTCACCTTCCAGATACTTAGCAACTAAGTCGGGAGCATCTTGTATAAGAAAGTCATTATTCCTATAAAAAAGAAAAATCTTTCTTTAAATGGTGGAGGGCTAAATATTTGAGGGTCATCAAATTTGTTCACATCTCTGCCTTGCTGCAATTTATGGGAGAGTGCCTATTGGCACTCTCCCATAAGTTATAACAAGGCAAATCCACACAGACGAAACTGTAACTATCACTTTCGGCTAACTAGAATGTACCTCTGAATGTTGAGCTTGAAAAACCAATAATAAATCCAAGTTCATGAGAGATAACTTGATTAAAATTGTCACAGATCAAAGATTTTGGAATATGCGTGTGTCCACTTCTTAGTCATAATGTTTGAGAAGTTTGATCAAAATTGGTTCAATAAAGAAGGAGTTGTTTCACACCTAAAAATCTCCTGTACAAATCTATATTAAATCTTCTAAGCTGAAGGGGAGATAACCTCGTAAAAATCACCACAGATGGAAAATTTGGAAATATACGCATGTTCACTCATTAGTGACCGTGTTTAAGAAGTTTCATCGATATCAGTTCAATAATGTAGGAAGAGTTGCACACACAACAATCACATTCGAAAATCCATAATAAATCTAAGTTCAAGTGAGATATCTTGGTTAAAAATGTCACAGATGAAATATTTTAATCTTCGGAGTTGAAGGGAAGATAACCTGGTAGTAATCATTACAGATGGGACATTTGCAAATATGAAAAATTTTAGAACATGTACATGTTCACTTGCTAGTCATCATGTTTCAGATGTTTCATCAAAAATTGGTTAAAGAATGTAGAGTAGTTGCATGCACAAAAATCCAATATCCAAATCTATATTAAATCTTCTAAGTAGTGATGAACCAATATGGTAAACAAACCATCGACCGATACCGATGTTAAAAATTTAATAATCGGCCGATACTGATGCCGATCCGATGTTTTAAATTCCGTGAAAATACGTGAATAACTTGATCGAACTCTGCAAAGTTGCAATTAGAATGTCAATGCGGGGTTGTGTTTCTTGATTCCTGGTAAACTCTCCACCAAATCAACTCCCCAGACAATTTATCCGATCGTTTTGTGCAGTCCATTCCTCAGTGAGAATAACGGAATCACCCGTGTCGGATTGACTCTCCCTGCATGGAATACTACATATTCTCCCAATAAGATTAAATCCCATATATTTCAAACTCATAGCAATCCTGTGGGAACTTGTATACAGGCCGACAGACACTGTCTTGACTCTGGATAAATCCGACTTATTCCTTTCTTCTCATATCGGTCATAAGCCCAATATTCAATATGTACATTCTGAATAGACCTCTCCATTTTGAAAATCATGTGATTCTGCCCCGCCATGGAAGGGGGCTGGACGTTTCGTACACAGCAGTTTGGGACGTTTCGTACACAAACTTGTAGGACGTTTTGTGCACAAGCTACGACGTTTAGTACATGGGGTTATGACTGCCTTGAGCCAAGTAAAGATAACCCTGTATGTAAAAATATTTTATATTGGATTATAATACCTTAGTCTATTATTTCATATAAAAAATTCTTAAAAACCCTATAAAATTTTCCTGTGTACCAGTGATGATATATGTACGAAATGTCTTCTTTTGTATATGAAAGTCAGTATACGAAATGGGATCAGGGACATCCCGCCCCAGGGACGGTATCAGGTGAGTTCGGCCCATTGCAAGTTCGGCCCAAGTGAGTTCAGCCAAATTGGTGAGTTCGGCCAAATTGGTGAGTTCGGCCAAATTGGTGAGTTCGGCCCCCCTAAAAGTGAGTTCGGCCCAACTAAAAGTGAGTTCGGCCCAGATGAAACGGTCAATAAGGCATTACTAATTTGGGATTGTCTATTGAAGTGAATTCGGCCCTTCCTTTCATAAATTAATAAATTGAGTTTTTTTTTTTTTAATTCAATTGATTCGCGAGGATTGTTGTCAATAAGGCATTACTAATTTCGGATTTTCTACTGAAGTGAATTCGGCCCTTCCTTTAATAAATTATAAATTGAGTGTTTTTTTTTAATTCGATTGATTCACGATCACTGTTGATGATCTTCAAAGAAATTGTACGCAATTCTTCCAAGAGAGGTGGTGACAAACTATTTGATGGCATGGGGGCATTCCTACACAATAAAAATACGAACTGGTGAGTTTTATCAATTATTTTCACACATTTTTCCTCAAATATTGGGGCATTGCCCAACCAGTTCGCAAAGTGGATTGTATTCATCCTATTCAGTTATAAGGATATTCTTGGATGGAGTAAAATGAGGATAGACAAATAAAAGCGACATTCGGCATTAGGACGATTCACCCGGATAACAGTGGCACGTTACAAACGATTTTTAAGTACCAAATAATATTTATTAGAAAAATTATAACTGGGACACCAAGTGACCAAATATCTTACATTTTGCACACAATTGAACCCTATTTTTTCTTTGTAGCTAAAGCAACTATCTGGCGGTGTTCTGTACGAAATAAAGCAATTGAGTGCAAAGCAACAGTAAAGCAAACTGGAGATAATTTCATCGCTGGAGTAAATAGACACACAAGTCCAACTGCAGTGGGCGACAAAATTGAAGCAAAAATAACCACTCAGATTAAATCTAAAGCCAAAGAAGAAGTATTCGGACCTGCTCAGTCAATAGTATATGTTATATGTTATTGATGTTTTTTTCATGTATTTTCATGACTACGATGTGCTAGATACAAAATAAATAATTAATAAAACCTCCGAGTTGTTATTTTTTTCTCTCCCCCAAATTATATTAGACTTTTAGTTCAAGTTTGGACTGAGGCATAGGTTGGTCTGAACTCACTTATGGTTGGTCCAAACTCACTTATGGGTGGTCCGAACTCACTTGGGCTGAACTCACTTTTTTGGGCCGAACTCACCAATTTTGGGCCGAACTCACTTGTGCCGAACTTGCAATTGGCCGAACTCACTTGCATTCCCAGGGACACCCCACCCCAGGCCTATTTTGGGGGCGGGTTGTCACACTTTTTGGGGTGGGTTGTCCCGATTTTTTTCTGATTTTTGAAGAAAAAGTTTTTGGGGGATAGTAATATATAAAAAAATTTTTACTCACTTTTTTATCGAAAAATTATCCAATTTTATCGAAAATTATCCACAATCCACAGTGATCCTATTAAAACATCCCAGTATGACTGAATCCTATTAAAACATCCCAGTATGACTGAATTAAAGTAATAATAGTTCTATACTGAACTGGTTGCATGTAGAGACCAGTCAGAAGTGATGTGTTGTTTTAGTCATGTTGTTTCAGTCGGGTACCCTCTAAGGGGAATGATATTTATTTGATGCGAAAAAATCAAATGACCATACATGTTGTTTCAGCGTGATATGGATTCATCACAGCGTTTATCGCTTTTCCTTTATCTAAGACTAAGACAATAAATGTGCTTTTTAAGCTGATAACAATCATTGACTCAGATGAAGCCATGGACACGTCCGAGACAACAAACAGTCAGGCCACTGAAACATCCAACAATGAGACACCCACAGATACCATTACCACAGATACTTCTAATAATAATAATTCATTCGGATTTATTCATGATATTACTTTTAATATCATCATAATTAAGTCCAATAAACAAATCTATTGTCAAGAGCTGTAGGTTTTCAAATTTCTTGTTGGTTTCGGTTTTGGTTTTTCAGGTGGAGAAAAACCTCGGTTCGGTTCGGTTTTCGGTTTGTTTATGAGGCCAAGTAAAATTCAATAAAACGCATTCTTATGTCCGGAGTCATAACTGAATGGTAGTGAAATTGAGTGAAACTCAATGAATGCCCGAAATAAGCTATAATTCATGAAGAATCAGGAAGGCCAATATAATAATTACCTAAATATACAGAACTTTTATTGTGCTTGTCCATTTTTCGAGGTCTGACACCCACACGCAACTTGAGGAAAGCTGCAAACACAACTAAACTGAAATGTCGGAAATTCACAGAATGTAGCCTTCCCAGAGTAGTGAGAGTACCCAGACACTGCCATTGGCAGTGTCTGGGTACTCTCACTACTCTGGGATGGCTACATTCTGTGAATTTCTGCAGCAAGAGAGTATTTAATAAAAAACGAAAAACCTTAGATTATGGGATGTCGACGGTTTCGGTTTTTTAAAAAAACTAAAAACCTTGGTTCGGTTTCGGTTAACCTACAGCTCTACTATTGTCCGCTAATTAATAATGATCGTATTATAAGTAATAACAGCTGAATAGTTCATTTGTTATTACTTTTAATCCAATCATAGTCAAATAGCTCATAACTGCGGCATGTAAAAAACTTGGGGTGGGTTGTCCCCGGGCGGGAAGTCCCAGCTTGTTTGGGGCGGGTTGTCCAATATCATAGTCAAATAGTCCAATATCATAGTCAAATAGCTCATAACTGCGACACGTAAAAAACTTGGGGTGGGTTGTCCCTGGGTGGGTAGTCCCAGCTTGTTTGGGGTGGGTTGTCCCTGGGGCGAGTTGTCCCGTTCCCTACGAAATGCCTGTGTACGAAACGACACTAATCCTCCATGGAATGCACATGTATTGTTTTCAAAGAAGCTGCCTTGTATAATTTACTTCACTTGTCTCCCACCAGATTTTTTTTCGTAATATAGTACTTATGAATAAATGAAACCGGCACCAACAGTCTGATATTTGTTTTAATAAGAATTGTGCGATTTCCAAAATGGAGTAACTTAGGAAAGCTAAATTTTAAACAATGATGTTACAACTTAAGAAACTGGGCCGAGATTTCCATGTAATAAGAATCATACATGACTGTGTGACAAATTGAAATTGTGGCTTAGCTTTAAATTATTCATAGAATATTAAAACGCACAGAATTTTGGAATCAGTAGTGTTGGCACATTCCCCGGACGTTTCACGTGTAAACACTGTTTTCGACGATATGGCTGTGAGTAAAAAAATTTAAAAAAACGACAGTTTATTTTGACCCTGTAACAATCGGCGCACCCCTATCGGCAAAAGATGCCCTTTTCTGCTGATGCCGATGATTCACCGATTACCCCATTATCGGCCAATGCCGATGGCCGATGCCGATAATAGGTTCATCACTACTTCTAAGCTGAAGAGGAGATAACCTGATAAAAATCATTACAGATGGAAAATTTGGAAATATGTGCATGTTCACTCATTAGTGGCCATGTTTAAGAAATTACAACGAAATCGGTCCAATAATATAGGAGTTGCGCACGCAAGAATCTCATTTGAAAATGCATAATAAATCTAATTTCAGGGGAGATAACCTGGTTAAAATTGTCACAAAAGAAAATATTTTAGAAGGCGGCACTTGTGGCAACTACATTTTTAAAAACCTCAAGAAATAATTTAAATTACTGGAATTTCGTAGCAATAAAAGACATGAGATCTTGATGCCTTGTGAAAAATTTCAGAAATGACCCTTACCAACTGACCGTTCACGTGGTTTCAGGATGGCCAACCACGTGAGGTTATGTAAAAAATCTTGGTTAATCGATTCATTGACATGAACAAGTATTCATTATATTGTTGTTTTCAATGTATGCATATGTATCGTAATCACAAATGTCATTAAATAAATTAATGTATGACTTGAGGGAAGACAGTACATGTAGCATTGACTACAATAATTCGACACATATTCACTTGAATTGATGCATGAAAACCATGAAAACCACCAGCTGAATCAGATCGCAAGATGCTACCTGTTCAGAGTATCGATCAAATAACTTCCGTGTATCAATGTGCTGTTTACTTTCATGCATCAATTCAAGGTTGAAACGAGTGGAATTATCGATAGGAATGATCAGATTCTTATAAAAAAGCATCTAATAAAAAGAAAATCTAGTGTTTTTGAGTGGACACCGAAAAGTATCTCATTCATGACTGAGACAAATGGTTGTTTTCACTCGTGCAAGCGCTCGCAAAAAATAAATATTTGTCTCGGTAACTCATGAGATAATTTTTGGTATCCACGCAAAAACAATAGATATCCTCTATACATTTGCTGAAGTTCTCCTTTTTTAAATGAAATACAGTATGGCTGCCATGGACTGGTCACTTTCCACAGGCAGGCAATATTTCCACAGATGCAATAATATTTGATTCCAATCACTAATTATAGGAATAAACATCAGAAATTTAATTAATGATGCACCGGGTATAACCCAGAGCTTCATTAATTAAAATTTGACAATGATGATTCTATTACCTGGTAAATGCATGTGTGGACATCACTGCCCACACGTGTATTACCACCAGTTCACGGCAGCTGTACTGTATGTGTAAAAATCATGATTTTTAAAAAAACTAGAATTACTGTGAGCACTGCTCACTAAAGATACCACCCACTCCAACCAAGAAACATTTCACAACAGTAAAAAAGTATTTAATATACACAGCACATCTGTATGTTCTCCGAAAACATGAGAGCAATTTTCAATATGAGAAAGGGTAAATATTACAAAGAGCATGCAAGATGAAAAAATAAAAATACCTGAAAGCAGAATAGAAGGTGCACATCTATAATGTATATAAAAGAATGTCTGAGAGTTTCAATGAAATTCGCCCACTGGTATAAGAGGAGTAGCGGATAGCAGGAGTGTACCCCCCTAAAGCATCACAACAATTTGGCTAAGTTCATTTCGCCATTTGGGAAAGAGTAAAAAATAAAAATACCTGAAAGCAAAATAGGAGGTGCACATCTATAATGTATAGAAAAGAATGCCTGTAAGTTTCAATGAAATCCACCCACTGGTTTAAGAGGAGTAGCGGATAGCAGATGTGTACCCCCAAAGCGTCACGGACGTACGGAAGTACGTAAGTACGGAAGTACGGACACCATGAATGCTATATACCGCCCACTTTTCAAGTGGGTGGTATAATAAAAGAACACAGCCAAACAGGTAATTGGCAGATATCTTATTTCAATAAATTTAGAGAAAATAATTTATAGAAAATAAAATTGCAGCTTTCAGGGCACAAGATTAATGAAATAATAAAAATTGCTGAAATTTCTCATCTTCTGTCTCATGGCTAAAACTCACACACATGTACAACCCTTCAATGTGCACCTAACAAGCAACCATTTCTGTCCAGCACTGTACACAAAAACTGCCATTCAAATTTTTAAATTTTTAAAAATTTTGCTTTCAAAACAAAGCTTCTGAAAACCCATGGAACAAATTTGTCCAGCATAATGTTTCATAGGCAATTGTTAGCAAGCAAAACTTATAACATTTTTCATATTCAATAACGAAAAAACATGGCAAATGTCACCTGCAAGGTATGATGGAAAAAGAACTAATTAACCAACTACACCAAGCATCATCCATAACACCCCCACCCCTTGAAGACATATTGTTGTGTTGTAACATTTCTGAAACTATACCAGATACCAGAAGATTTTTCTGATGGAAAGATATATATGACTAATGGTTCAGTATGAAAAAAATAGCAAAGGATCCATAGTTTAACTAACTTACTTGTAAATTGTAAATATTGCCAAGACAGCATTCCTTCTAACATAAGAATGCCTGTGTTCTAAACACTGCCTAATAGCAGGCATCAATGGTTCTAGAAGTTCAGGTTCTTTCAGTTTACATAGGAATCTCAGTGTGGACCCTCGAATAAATTCATTTGGATGTTGTAAATCCTGAAAGTGGTAATAAAAAGCATATACAGTTTCACTGAGTAACATAGTACATGTACGCCTGTGAGCTACTGAACCAATGCATAGGCACTTCTTCATAATCACATTTTGCTGGTCAGTAAAAGTAACTTACACAGTGGAATCCTGTAGGCCTGTGTTGATTAAGCGAGAAGTCGATTAAATGCCTGAAACACCCATAATCGACTACAATTTTGAAGTCGACGATTTTGGATTTTCATCACTCCTTTAGTCAGAAGCTGTAAAATATCAAAATACATTCAACTGATATGGGAAGAAGTATAAAGATACAACACATGACACCAGGTCTAGTGTTCTAGAATGTACAGGAGTACAAATAATTGCCCTTCCCAGTCTGCCAAGGAGTGCAACCGTTTTCTTAAATCTCAATACAACTATACTACTCACAGTTTGCTAAGCACCAAATATTTGACACATCAATGTGAAATTTGCTGGTGAGACATTTGCAATATTTTTGGTGGATATGAGCGAGGAATGTATTGAGATGGTCCCCAGTGTTTACATTAGCTCTCTTGACAGGCAGACTTTTTGTGACAGTCATGGAAAGCATGTACCCCTTGATTTTCATGTTTTCGTGTACTGTCTACATGTACATGACATGTGTAGGGTATTCAATATTCATTTCAACACAAACCCTTGTGATTTAATGATTGAATGTGACAAATGCAAGGTATAGTGGTGGCAGAAACAGGGCAACATCTGCAGCTGAAGACCGGTTTTTGATCATTCAGGCCTGCAGGAACTGCTTTGCCATAGCAAACCAACTTCGCAGTTACCTTCAGAATGCATCCGGGGTAAATGTTTCGACGCAGACAATCCGGGCATGGTGGCAAGAAGGTGGTCTCCCATCGAGAAGACCATGTATTTGCATTCTGCTGTCCCAGAACCACCGCCAGGCATGAAATGAATGGGCCATGGACCACGTTGGATGGACTAGAGAGGATTGGTGACCTGTCCTTTTTACAGATGAGCCAAGGTACTGCCTAGACCACACAGATAGGCATTCTAGGGTATGGAGAAGACCAGGAGAGCGATTCCATGCAGCCAACATTGCTGAGCATGACCGCAATGGTGGAGGGTCAATCATGATCTGGGGCGGCATCAGCTGGGATGGACATACAGAGCTCTGTGTCCTTGAAAGTGGTACATTGACTGCACAACGGTATATTGATGAGATCCTGGATGTCCACGTCATATTGTATGCAGGTGCAGTGGGTGATAGATTCATTCTGATGGACGATAATGCCCATCCTCATGTTGCCCATGCTGTCGGGGAGTACCGACAGAGGGAGGGGATTGAGCGTATGGACTGGCCAGCAAGATCCCCTGACCTCAATCCAATCAAACATGTCTGGAATGAGTTGCAGCTAGCAATTCCAGCCCATCCAGTCCAGCCAAGAAGTGTCCAGGAGCTTGGTGCCATGCTGGTCCAAGAATGGAACAACATCCCACAAAGGAAACCTGATTGGGAGCATGAGAAGGCATTGTCAAGCTGTAAATAACAGTAATGGGGCTCATACTCGATATTGAACCCATACCAGTTCGCTCAGTCAACTTTTGGGCATATTGAAAAATTTCCTCTTGTACCAATAATATCCATTTTCCATGGTTATCGTATTCAAAAGCTAAAAAATAATGCCAAACACAAATAAAATCTTAATTTCTGTACTTAAATCATTAAAGATATAATTAAATAAAAAATAGAAACACTTTTCATTACAATATTTCAACTAAAACGTAAAACAGATAGTTGGATATACTTGGTGCTTAGCAAAATTTGAGTAGTATATTATATTAGACTCTTGACCCCCTTTGGTCCAAACCTGAACCTAGGCTCAGGTTTAGGCCCCTAGATGGCCAGGAGTATGAATTTTCCGCGGAGAGCAGTAGGCGTACAGCATGCCTGCATGACCAAAGAATGTCCAGCCCAAGGAACTAATGACCAAAAATATTATGTATATAGTTGTTTTTAGAGGTCATTGAGTATGATTAAAGTCAACATTAATCGATTATTCTTCTTCAAAAGTCAATCATGAAATTTTATAAATGTGCTATTGTTCGTTCAGAAACCCGGGCATGAAATTGGCAGGGCGATGAAAAGAAAAATACACAAAATATCTACTAAGTTTCAGGTTCGGATTATTTGAAATTGATTTTCTACTCATCACATTTGCGTACTTTTATTGCAAATGTGAAGGAAATTCCATCATCATTTTTTCCCATTTTCAATGTAGTTTAGCGTGTATTTTCGGAACAGCATCCATTTCTCAACGACGCTCATTTGACGTAACTGGGACAGTTCATTTTCGAAAAGGTAAGAATTTTTTTAATGCCATTGCGCTTGCGCACTGCACGGCATATTCACGTCTGCTAATTGTTTGCTTCTGTGTTGGTTTCGTTTTAATTTAGTCAAGGTTAGTCAATCGTTTATACCCAATGTTGCCCATTTCAGAGGACTTCCACCCCAAGCATTGGTGACTGGGTCCTATTTTACCAGTAAGACATAACTTGTTTACAATAGTGAACAAGCAGTCTCTCACTTCCCGGGGATCCCCGGGAAGTGAGGCAGTGCTTGCTTACTATGTCTATGATAAACAAACTCTGTTTTACTGGTAAAATAGGACCCGGTAAGCAATGTCTGGGGTGGAAGTCCTCTAAAATGGTCAACATAGTATAAAAGATTGGCTTGACTTGACTTTATATCCATGTTGTGTTCACGATCAGCCATTGTGCACAAGTATGTGACATTAAACA
Source organism: Pictodentalium vernedei (assembly GCA_031216915.1). Taxonomy (NCBI): domain Eukaryota; kingdom Metazoa; phylum Mollusca; class Scaphopoda; order Dentaliida; family Dentaliidae; genus Pictodentalium; species Pictodentalium vernedei. Next base: position 757,011,311 of record CM062296.1, read on the forward strand.
CCAATAAATAAATAAATAAATTCAACGATAATTTAACCTTCCAATTATTACTCAAAACAGGCATTCCGTATTCTTATAAGAGGCATTATTCGACAATCAACCACTGAAGCTTTATATTTAGTGACAAAACAATTCATTGCCTGTTTCTTTAGTTGGAAAGACGTTTCTCTGAAATTGCTATCTCAATTTCAATTTTCATTACAAATCTTGTGATCAAGGTAGAATAGACATTTAACACCATATGGAGAATGTTGAAAATATGTACATGTTTTGATAACACACTTGATCATCTTCTGGATACTTTTGTTTAGGATAGACTGGGGATGAAAGTTGTTTTTTCAGATTAACTTTTCATTTGTCCCATTCAGAAGCCAATGACACTGAACAGTGCTTGTTGACTGATATCTGGTTTACTGATGAAAAATGTGCTGGCATACATTGCCTTCATTGAAGTGCACTGAAATTGGCAATATGGTTTCAAAGTAAACGATCAGCAAAAGTTGACTGTTTACCTTTGCTGCAGCCATAATTAGCCATAGATGAACAGAAATGTCTTTAAATGGTAAAAACAAAGAAATGAATCTGTGATAGAAATGTCATTTGCTTATGTGATAAAAAATTTCAAAATTTATTTAAATTGTTTTATACTTTTATGTGCAAGTAAATGTGATATAAATTAAATTAATATTTTATTGTTTCATATTTATTTTTGTTGTTGAATAATAACTTGTTTGATCAAAATTTTGTTGTTTCTCTTATTTTAATTAAGTAGCTGTGGGAATATTCAGACCAGTACCCAACCAGGAAAATATTCAGAATCAGTAATTACTTCATGCAGGGTTCCAAATTTCACATAATGCTTCCACCATTCTCGTGAAGTTTATATATGATAGTATAAGTGAACATATATTGGAGGGGGCTTTCAGAGCCATTTCTAATAGTGTTAAACATAATAGCATTTCTAATGTTTGTTTGTTTGTTTGTTGGTGGTTAACGTCACATATTTATGCACCATGGCTAATCGTGACACAACATGGAGATGAAGTCAAGTTTAGTCAATCGTTGATCTACATGTTGCCCATTTTAGAGGACTTTCACCCCAAGCATTGATGACTGGGTCCTATTTTACCAGTAAAGCGGAACTGGTTTACCACAGTAAACAAGTGCTGCTTACTTCCCGGGGTTCCCACGGGGAGGCATTTCTAATGCAAAAGAGAAGGAACTCAATAAATGTGTCTTTCATAAATTAATCAGGTCATTGGAGATTGCCAGATATCAGTTGGAAGTGTTCAACAGAATGGGGAGCTTGGTGACTCATTGAAATTGTAATCTGAAGGTTAATGGTTTGTTCATGACCCACATCATCGACTTTGTGTCCTTATGCAAGACACTTAACCCTTTACCTGTAACCAAATGTAGATTGTAGAAGATACCACCAAAACATTTCTTCAATAACTAAAATTTTAAATTTTTGTCTCAAAAACAAAGCTTATGAACCCCCATTAGAACGAGCTTGTTCCAATGAGGGGTCATAAGCTATGTTTTTGTGACAGAAATTGAACACATAAAAGTTTGAATGGCGATTTTTATGCTCCCCAAAAAATTGGGTGGGGGGGGGGGGGGGGGGGGGGCATACAGTAGCTGCTTTATCTGTCTGTCCGTTCTTACGTCTGTCTGTCTGTCTGTCTGTCTATCCATCCATGCAGGCCAACATTTGCCCTTTGGGAGGTATAATTTTTGTCCAACTCATGTTTAGGAGGTATTTCTAATTTAGGGAGTTAAATAAGAGTACCCCCTAAAACAAAACCCCCAAAATGGTTCGGCTAGGGCATGGTTAGGGTCAGGGATGGGTTAGGGGTGCCACCAGAGTAGGAGTAGTTCCAAAGTTAAGGCTGGAGGGGGTTAGGTCCCAGTGAGGGTTTGGGTCAGGGGTGGGATTTTAGGGTCCAAATACCTCATATGCCAAAAATGGTTGGGATCCTTCCAGTAGTTTCCGAGTCCATAGAGGACACACTTATTAAGTCACCTTTTATACAGTAGAACAGGGATGAGACATTTCAGCAAATTTATGCACAGAATTCTGAAATTTTATTTCTATAAATGTACATGAAAATGGTCTTGAAAGACCTTTTCGTGTAAATTTATGAAATTAAACTATATGTCAACCAACGGGTTTACTCTGTGTTCTTTTAATTTCATAAATTTGTCCTAAAAAATCCTGAGAGTTCTAACTACATGTGTAATTTCAGCAAATTTAGTTGCATGACAATCTCATCCCTGTCAAGAAAATTATAACTCATTGGCCAGCCGCTGATTTGCCATGGTTATCATAAGAGAGGGCCATCATTCCTATTGCACGCCAACCCCTCTCCCATCAGGTAATAAATAGAAATTTATAGACCATTACTTGCTGATATAACCCAAAGAGGTGATAATCGGTGCTTATGAATTGCTTGAAATAAGGGGTCCTCTAAAGTGGTAAGATTAACAAAGACCAGAAATGTCTGTCTCAACACTATTTTATAGTTTTATTCCATTAGTGATAATGCCATACATAGATAAAAGGAGGATATATAACTTTTTGAATGGATACCGAAATCATTTCATTGGGGAGAGTGAAAAATAACACATTCTCACGAGTATAATTTTTCATCCTCGCGAATGTGATATTTCTGTATCCATTCGAGAACTGTACATTTCCTTTTTTATTATACCCAATGGGGCAAGGCCCTAAGCCAGCCGAAACTAAATTTTTCTGACGAGGGGGTGAAGGTTGAAAATTTCCGACAAAATTTCTGAAATTTTTCAAAAAATGCCCCCAAAACCTCCATTTTGCACACAAATTCCAGAAAAAGAAGCCAAAATTACCAAAAACCCGTCAAAATTCGACTGAAAAGAGACAAAAATTTTCGAAAAAGAGGCAAAAATTTCCGTCAGACACTATCATGAGGGAGGGGGCGGTTCCCCTAGCCCCCACACCACCCCACTACCTTCGGGCCTGATGGGGCCCTACCATCAGACGCAAGCATGCACTTGATTCAGAATTAATTGCATCTTTTCAGTTCCATCAAATAGTCCCATCTCGAGGTTCATTATGTATCGTAACACTCAAAAAACCAATTGGTCATTAAGTTTACCACATGCAACACTTAAGACAAACATGTCTTTTAATACAGTCCACCCGGGGGGGGGGGGGGGGGGGGGGGGGGGGCAGAGGGAAATGAGAAGGTTTTTGCTTCAAAATGCTTTTTGAAGGATTTGGAGAAATTTTATGCGAAAACAATTATTTATTTATTTATATATTGGGCTTTATGACACTTTCAGCAGCCAGGGTCACATTGTGTCGAGCAGATTTACGGGTGGAGGAAGCCGGAGTACCCGGAGAGAACCACCGGGCAGCGGCGAGCATCTGCTAGGCTCTCCAAGATACCAACCCGATAAGGGTTAGCATTGGTTGAAGGCATGTGCACCATCGACGTGCAGTACGCCTTAGTACACGGCGCCACCGTGGCACCAAGAAAGCAATGGGGATGAAGTGTCGTGCCCAAGGACACAACGCGGTTGTCGCAGGTGCGATTCGAACCAAGGACCTCTCGGTTTGCAGCCTACACCTCTATCAACTGAGTCACCGCGATCCCCGCAAAAACAATTACATCTATGACCACTCATCCCTACAAACACTTGGTGTCAATTAGGGGAACTTTTTTCTTGTTTCAAAATACCTTTGAAAGGTTTTAGAGGGGGGGGGGGTATCCCCAATGTCCACCCATGTACACATGTCCCCTAAACCCTAAGACAGGCACAGACCACGACCTACGGTGATCAATATAAAAATTGAGATTGACGCTCAACGCCAGTAAAAAGGTTAATTGTGTCTTTTCGGTCTTAGATCTCAATTGGATGTTAGTCAACGCTCCAATGTCCTTGGTCGAAAAGGCATAGCCCACAGAAAGGGTACAGGGTGCTGTTTTTAGCTTCGCAGCTGGTATGATCCTGGCAATCGCACCACGTAGGCCTAACTAGAATGTTATACAGTTGTAGTCAGTCTGTGTGTTTGCGTAGATATATTTAGCCCAGAAGCATTGGGTCAATTTTTTCAATGCATGCTAACATAGAGGTCCCAGATATCCTTTGGCGCCCCTGCTTTTTCATAAGAAAATGGATTTTGCAAGCACAAACAGGGGTTACTCTTTCAACCGATCAATTCCATCGCTTCCTTGAGTCAAGCGAGTC